>NW_010587617.1:13446-42902 GCF_000705375.1 Tinamus guttatus | reverse complement strand
GGAAGAGCTGTTCGGGAAGCTGCTGTGCACAAGGAGAAATAAAATGGTGTCTGCAGGCAGGAGGACATCTCAGTGTGTCCTGGGGATAGCCAGCTTTCCCCAGGCAGCTGTAATTTTGCAGAAGTCTTTGAATAACCAATAAATGCTGCTTCTCCTTTGGGAAACTGTGCCATCCGAATTTGGTCCCTCTTCACCTTCCATGTTCCTCTCTCTGACGTGTGCATTTTGGGGTAACTACTAAAGCTTTCTTCTGCGTTCTGGGAGTCATGGCCTGGGTTCTTACTCAGTGTTTGCACCCACGGCATTGTCACACAAAAGATATTAGTTTGCAGCAGGTGGTTTATCTGATGAAAGCTGTTGCCTCTACAAGCCACTATTAGGTTTCTTATGAGGCTGGAACCTATTCATTAATGGGAGATTCAGGAATAAAAAGCGTTAACCAAAAGATTGTCTTGCAAGAGAAGCACTGCTAGAAAGGGGATGCTTCATATATTTTTAAAGGGTCTTACGTACCACTGACTGCCGTGCTGTGACTGCTGTCCTGGGCCAAAACCAAAGGAAACCTTCTCTTGCTGTTTCTTTATTCAGCTGCTTTCTCCATTCAGGCCCATGACCCATCCAGTGAACATGATCCCAGCTTCTGTGGATTAAATGAACTTTCCAGTTCTCTTCTATACCCAGTTAACTACCATTGCCTTTGCCCTGAGCTGCATTCCCCAAGTGTGTTTATTTATCTGTAGGTACTGTCTCTACTGGCACTGCTTGCAAGAGCTCCATTCAGGCAATGCCTACTGACAGAGCAAAAAAATACCCACAGAATCATAAGAAGCAAAGCTACATTTAACCTTCTTTCCTTAGCAAAAATTTGTTTATGTCATTGCTCTGTTTCACTTGGTGCACTTGTCTGTCAATCCCCTGGGAACACTGAGTCATTGGCCAAATTCAAGCGAACTTAATGGAACCATGGAGCCCTCAAAAGTTTTGGGAAAACAAGAAGCCAATAGGAGAGAGGTCCTCTTGGAGCAGTTGTGGCTCCCAAGAGAGAGGCTGCAGCAGGACATCCACCCAAGCTGGATGCCACCTGGGAGGAGAACTTACAAATACCTCCATCCCCAAGAAGAGGCCACATCCTCTTTAGATACTAGGGAACACAACCCAGAGGAAACAAGGCCTTGTTAGTGTCATTGCCCAAGGAACTGCTTAATTACAGGGCAATGGAGCAGAGAGCATCGTTACAGAGGCCTCTGTTCCTTACACCTGCTCATGTGCATGGATGCAAAATGACATCTAGGAGCCTTTTGCACCCGCTTTGCTCAAGTTTTCCTGGCCAGTGAACGATGCAGAGCAGCAAGAAGAATCAGTCCTGTTTTACCCAGGTAATTACAGCCTCCCCAGCCCAGGTGAAGGGAGGACACCACAATTACCTGGTGCTGCCACAAAGAGAACAGAGGCTGGTTTGGACAGTGGGTGACACCCTCGGCACATCCCATGTCCAGGTCCAGCTCATCATCAGGTGACACACGTGCGGGGAGGTCACCGTCAACGACTCACAACCTACCGCGTCTCCAGGTCTCATGACAGATTTCCTGCTTTTAATCCAGCTTGACTTGGCAACATTGGTGAGTGCCAGGAGGCAGGGAGTGTAAAATGGGAAATGGCACCATAACTGGTGAAATTATCTCTCAGTTAAAATGCTAAAGGAGGTAGGGGGAGCTTTCAAATCTTGCCTCAGCAACCAGCCTATTCTATTTGCAGAAGTCAAAGTTGAGCGCTTTTGAAAATTTTATCCTAGATGCCTGGCTCAAAGACTTTAACCAAAGATTTTTTTTTTCCTCAGTCTGCTATATGAAAGGTAAATATAAACCCCGTTACTAAAAACAAACAAACAAAACCTAAGAAAACCCTTGTTGAAGGCCTAGAAAAATCATTCCTGAGAAAATCAGATGATTGGAGACCAACACATAGTGTCCTTCAGTTTGGGGTGCTTATTTGTTTTGCATACACAACCGTTACTAAAAAAAGAAAAAAAAAAAGAAAAGAAAAGAAAAGATATTTGTAATAGTAAACATTTGCTTTCTGTTCTTTCTATCCTTTCCTATTTGCCTTTTGTCCTCCTGACCTCAGAAAATCAGAGCTTAAGTGTCTCTGGGTGGGAGCTCAAGTTCCCTTTATGTCGATTAGTCTATTTTACCCATACAAGTATGTGCTTGTTTGAAGAGCGTTTTTTTTTTGATTGACTCTGGGACCACAAGGAAGTCATAAAGCTAGTCCGTGCCTCAGTTTACCCACTGCAACTTCATTAATGCTAACCTACCTCTCAAGATGTTGCCATGTTTAATATATTACGTGCTCTGTAATCCTTGGATTAAGTGTATTATGTAAGTGAAAAACACCTATTTGATGTATATGTAAATTGCTACAGCATTATAGGTAGGAGAGTCATTTGGGTGTAAGTGTAATACAGGAGCTGGCAAAAGTCAAAAGGGATTCCATTGTATTGACTTATTTTTAAAGAGTTTTTTTATTTACTGAAATGCTCTGGACACCCAGAAAGAGACATTCCTCACTAAGCATGTCTGCTGTTTCATCTATCTTGAAGGTCTTTGATAAATGGATTGAAACTTGTCTGCTTTTCCTGTAGTTTCTGAGACTCCCTCTGGAAACTCTGTTGAAATGTTATTATTGTAACTTCTTAGAGAGCTACTTAATGAATTGTAACAGATATCCCTGCGAGTCCTACAGAAGCCGCAAGGACTCTCTTTCCTCTCCTTCTGGCAGCAGCAGCGAGCCAGTGCCACACAAACACATAGCAGGAGAGCTCGCGTCCTCCTCCACCAAGTGCAGTCTCTCTCTCACCGGGAATAACATTTCTGGCATCTGCAAGACACCAGCCCAGGCCTCGTGTGTTGCCTGTGTCCCAGCTGGGTGATCAGCAGGGCTTAAATGACATTGGATGTAGCTAGATGCTGTCCCTTCAATTGTTGATGGATTTTATCTTTTAAGAGGAAACCTAAAGAAAGGCAACAAATCAGCAGAGATTTAACTCTGTGGTAGTTGATTTTCTCTTACCAAAGGATCAGATATTTTAGTTGGACCTGAGCCATTCTGATGTTCAGGCTCATGCTGAGAACAGGGCACTTGGGTGCCTGTAGACAGTCCAAGCTCTCCCTTCCCACAGATCCCACCTGCCCTGGTAGCAGCGCAGAGGACTTGCCCGCTCTACCCAGCATCAGTCATGGGAAGTTACTGCATGGGCAGAGGAGATGGAGAAAAGCTCTTGGCCACCTGTGAAATGCTGCTGTCCACGCAGGCAAGCATGTCACCTCCCCAGCAGGTATCCTCAGGCAGCCCCAGCAGTTGAAGACACATGGCATGGACATGGATGCAGCTTGGAGCTGGGGGTGGAAGGAAGACAATCAACGTGAGGCCACCTTGGACCCTGGTGCATGTTCTACCTTGCTGCATCCCACCATGGGGCAATGGGACATCATGAGGACTTGTCATCTTCTACCTGCAACCTATTCACAGGCCTGTCACTCAGCTCGGCCAGCCAGGGAGCCGGGCCGGGTGCCTGGGGCTCTGCTCAGCTACACGGGCAGCTCTTCGGTGCCGGCTGGGCTCAAAGATCTCAGTCTTGACACTGAGGTCAGTTCAGAATGTAAACAGCAGTGTTGGGTTTTTTAAACCTTTTCATTGTGTTTCAGATGACCGTGTGTTGGATAAGAATGTGAAACTGAGCTACTTCAGGTTGTCCTGAGGTAAGAAATGGCTAAGTGCACCGATCAGGTAGTACCGGCAGTCGTTGTGCTCCTTCCTCCGCGTGAAAGCCTTGTACGTGCCTGCAAGGGCTGGTTTTGTTCTGTGGCACCTTGGAACACAAGACTGGGCCTCGTCTCCTCCAAACAGGCACCCAGGCCCGCCCCGGCCTACGCGTGCACCGAGGCACCTGGAAGGTGCCGCTATTCAGCTGGGTGCTGGAGCGCGCCATGGAGCAGCTGGGCACGGGTCACCTTTGCATGGCAAAGCTCTCGACACGCTGAGGCCATGTTTGATTTGCAAAGTCTTTTATTTCACTTTTTTGCTAACATTTTGCATATTAAAATTTGTATAGGCAGCCAGAAGAGAGCAGCATCTACACAATACTCGGCACAATAGAGAGGATGAGGAATCAGAGCTCCGCTCTTCGGGACTGAGGGCGCGGGGGGAGGAAAAAGTGTCCTTTTTACACTTGGGTTTAAAAGTATTTCTAATTAATCCTTCCAGTTTACCCTCACCAAAACATAATCTATTTCCAACACCAGTGTGTGATCTCAGGTGATGGCCTCAAAAACTAAAATCGAGGTTATTTAGTCTTTTTGCTGAGCTGTTCATATTTGCTTTTAAAGTTTTTTTCACACTTCTCAATCATCGTAGTGTGCATGCCTAGGTACAGAGATGCCAAATATGACATTATTTCCAAAACCCACTAGTGATTTGGAATTTTTGCAGTATTTTAGCCACCTTCGCATGAAATTCCTCCAGTGTTTTCATTCATAGTAGGGTTGCTCTGAAAATCAAACTGTCTAAAGCTGTCTGAGTTTATTCCTGGCAAGTTAAATTATCCATGTTCTCTTGACCCTTGTGAGATTCTGGAGGAAAATATTTGTGCGCACATTGACACATCTTTGGTGCATTCCACACACGCCAGGGAAATTACACCAGAAATATGAATTTGGCCCACACAGCATGACTGTGCTCTGCCTTTTTTGTAGTGCACACCGCAGCAAACCTGATGATTTAAATTTCAGAATGAGCCATTCAAGACACCGCTGTGTCGTTCACTTTATGGCTGTAAACTGTACACATTCTTAGAAACCTAATGGCTATTTTGTGAATGTTACCACATTACAAAATTATTCGACATGGGTTTTGTTGCTTTTAATACTGAGGTTTTTGGAATCTCAGTAATTGTCATGATTACTGTGTGCAAAAGAAATAAAAAGGAACCTCGGATTTGGCTTTGAAGCTGCCTATTTCTCAGGGTGCATTTTTTATAAGTTTTCTTTTTAAGGTGCTTCTTCATGCCCCGGCTAAACTTTCCCCAGATTACGTGTTGGCTACGATAGCTGTTCCATAGTTAGATTTTAATCAGCCTCAGTACACAGTAATGTTAAACACTGAAAGAGCTACTAATTAATCGCCTTTCTGTATGTAACACAGAGATAAATATCCATCCCAGAGGAATTGTAATTTCATGGTTTCTAATGATGGTTAGATTACATTATCTGGATCACTTAGGCTGTGGGTGTCATAAAAAATGCTCAAAGTCATTTATATTCGGTTTAATTTTTTTTTAACTTTGTAAGCCTGAGAAAATAATGCGGTGTTAGCAAGTCTGTTTCATATTTTAGTTAAATATACCTTTGTTGCACTGACTGAATGGATTCAGATGACAGTGACAAACTCAGTTCTGTTCTATTTAACATGCACCCGCTGCAATCAAATTAACAATGTTCAAATCTTCGTCAGGCTTCTGCAGATTTCATGTCAGGAGCGTCTGTTGAGCGCCTCGGCGTTGGGGAGCGTTGCCGCAGGATATGGTGTTGGGATGTCCATTTGCAATGAGTTTACTCCAATAAGTCTCCTGCCTTCTTCCTGCACAAGTGCGGCCCGTGCTGTTGCCTTTTCTGAACCTTAGCTGGACTTGTGGGGCCTATACCAAATAAAATGCTGCAATCCAACAGCTCTTTGGGCAGCTTCCTCGCACCTTCCTGCCCTCTCTTAACTCATTGGAGACCATAAACAGCTTGCGTGTCCATGACACTTAAATTTAGCAGTTATGAGAATGTCAGATAAAAATACACAAGTCCCATTCCTCTGTGTCTGTATTGTAATAGCTAATAGCTGCATATTTTGAAGTTATACTCATTCATATTTAAAAGGCTGAGGCTTCTTTGAACTCCTGCATTGGAGGGGGAAGTTAATTGTTTCTGAATGAGACGGATACTCCCTTTCTATAGTAATTATGTGCACTGCTCTGGGTTATCGATAGTGCTCATGTCCCACCTCCATCAGTCACGGGTTGGCAGCGGGCAAGTGAGTTGGGGCTCGCGGCCGGTGACCCCGTTCTGTGTCCGTCGGGCAGCAGAGCAGGGAGGGAGCCTGGGGACCGCGGCCAGGCCCCCAGTGTGGTAGCCGGTGCTGGAGTTGGCTATCCGATAGCTAAAACTGCTTCTGAAGTTTCCACTGTTTTACATGCCTGATGTAGTGACCAAGATACTATACTGTCTTAATAGAGAACTCCAAAACTTCAGAAAGGTTTCTTCTTGTTTGAATGCACAGCACAATGAATTTGTACCCACAGAGCATTCACCACTTACATTTCAAAACCTACAGCACACTAAACGTGAAACTTTTGTTCAAATTTCAAGGATTTTGATAGCCCAAGTGAATAGACACTGCCTATTGATTTTTCCCTTACAATGACTCTTGGATAACCTATTTTCTCATTTATTTTTAACGACAGCTCATGAGATTTTACAGCAATTCTGCCCAACCTCCTAATATCAAAATCCCTCCTTGACCCTGAAAATTGTAATTCTGCTATAGATCACAGCTGCTGAATATTACCTTTTACTAAGCTGGTTAAATAAAATATGTCCAAATCACTAGATCCCACAGGCCATGACTGCAATTCTAATTATACAGGGTCTGTATTTCTGCTCTACTGTACAGAAAAGCACAGTTCTCTCTGAGTCCACACCAAAGTATGGGAATCCAGAATATTGGTTCTAGTTTTGAATTTAAGAAAAAAAAAAAGGAAAAGTTATACTGCTCTTCAATGATTTTCCCGTAAAACTTTTACAAGGGAATCAAGCCCTTTTGATGTGCTCCGTACAATAAAATGCTGTGTAAGTCTGGAGGACAGAAGCATGTGGCGAGGATTTTCTTGTGGCTGGGGGATGGGGGCATTTGATGTGTACCCATTTCAAAATCAAAATCAAAAATAAAATAAAAAAGAAATCTCACACTACTCTTAGGCTGCATGTTCTGCAAAATGGCTTGGGAAGCCAATGTAGGGGAACTAATTCTGGCCATTAAACATATCCTTTCCCACTGCTCATTCAAAGAGCGATCACATGCTTCCCGCTGCAAGTTACACCATTACGGAGTTTAGATATGGAAGAGACCTATTAGATTAGCCATTCCTCCTACTGATGTCGGATTGTTCCCTGGAGAACCTTGTTCATTAGCAAACCACACACTAACCTCGTGGGCACGCTGTGCAAAGACTGTCTTGGCTTCGCTCTGTTTTTTTCTCCCCGACGTCCCTTCCCTGTGGTGCAAAGGGAAGAGAGAGGCCGAGGGTGAGACTGGGTCAGGAGCGCAGTGGGAATTGCGTGGAGAAGACAGGATTCCTACGTCTCCTGGCCAGGCTGGAGGTTTGGCTGTTTCAATGCGGCTGCATTTATGTGGGTGATTAATCCGTGCACCTTTTTAATTAGTACCCAAGTACCAAGGGCCAGACCGGGGAGGGAGGGGATGACCTTCTCCAACATGAAGGCTAATTTGGTGTAAGACCTCCTGGCACCCGGCGCTCTCTTACAACAACCCGCCTCTGCGGCCTGCCCTGCTTCTGCAGCGCGGCCCTCACCCAGTCTCCACTTCCCACCTTCGCTCCTGTGGGAGGAGATGGAGCCCAGGCTGTAACTGCTGCGCGCCAGGAGGAGCAGAGCGCCGTTCCGCGGCCTTTCCGGGGCGGAAAGTTGTCACTGCAGGCGCCCTAGGGCTCAGCCCCATGAGGTCCCGAGCTCCTCAGCGTTTCTTCCTCTGTGCAGGTGCCATCCTTCTTTCGGAAAGCTCCACAACACTTCCCTGTCCTGCAGGCCCCAGCAAGAGGGATGCGCAGGCAGGGAAGGGGAGCAGGAGACGCACTCCCAGGCGGCAGTCCCCACATCCCACGTTCTGCCCTCAGCGCGCAGTCATAAATGGCTGCCGAGCCCCTCGACACGGAGCAGAGGTCCGTAGGGTGAATTTTCAGAACAACGCGCAGGAAATTATATGCACAATTACTGTTGTTAACAGAGCCTGGGCATGTAGCTCCCTGCACAGCAGGCGGGAGCTCTCCCGCATGCATGTTTAATGGCGCCGCGCTCCGCGCGCCGCAGCCCTTCCCTCGTGCCCGCCGTCCTGCCCAACACAAAGGACGTGCCGAACGCCGAGGAGATCCCGGTCTGCCGCTAAATAACACCCTCTCCATCCGCCGCCCTCCTCTCCGGCCACAGAACTTCTTGCCTCGCTCCACGATACCTTCACCTTTCTCTTCTGTGGAGAAAAAAATAAAACCCACACATTTTTAGTTATTTATTTTTGTTCTTCTAAATGTATTTCACATAACCGGCACATCGATGCTCATATGAATGAGTATATGCTTGTTCATACAGACAGCAGTTATTCTGTTGAAATAAGTGTAGGTCATAATGTAGAAAATATGTGCCTAAATCTTCAGTGCCACTGAATAAATAACGTATTTGTACATTCGTACAATTGTACATTTTCATAGGAAATGAATTGTATGTGTCAATTCACTAATCTAATTCACTAATATACATTTAAAATATGCCTCTTATGAGGTTATTATTGCACTACTTAAACTACAGACCTATATAAACTAGGAAGGGACTATAAATTTGGGCTGCCTTTTGCTTTCATGCTGTTTATTTAGCTTTATGTAATGTAATTGTTTTCCCTTCCCTGACTAAAGAATGTTATCTCCTTCACCAAGATCAATTCAAATGGGCTTTAATTATCTTCAATAAAAACTAAATTACTCCTCTAAACCAACAGTTTTGCAACTAAAAGGAGTTTGTGTTTACAGTTGTGAAGTATTATCGATTGAATTTCTTTTCTACCCAAGTTATGCTTGACTCTTCAACTTCATGAAAGATCTGTAGGAAGAAAGCAAGGTGCTGTAAACTGAAACTAGAACAGCAAAGCAAAAACTCACACACACATCAAATATATATATATGTAAAGTACATCAAATACATATACAAGTTTCTAAAAGGTTTCAATCATTTTAAAATTGCACATGATTGCTCTCCAGCTCCCCAAAATGCTTTCATCTGCAAACAGAAAAAAAAAAAGTGTAGCTTTCTCAAGTTTTAAAAGCATTGTTGGGGCATGTCTAATAGATTTGTCTAACTCTGTATGTCTTGATATATGCAGCGTGGTTGATTGTATTCTCCCCTAGCATAGATCTTGAAACTGTAAATAAATTTTTGAAGTAAATAGTCACTTGATAATTGTTTAATGAAGTATCACACACCAGCAGTTTTGAATTAAAAAAAAAAGTTCAAAACTACCGTGTAGTGTCTCTTTTTACTGGAAATGGGCTTTTACTTTTAAACTTCTGTAATATTTAGAGAGAAGTAATCCCAAGGAAAATGATAGCAGTACTAATAGGGAACATATTATCTTTCATGTGGGTATTTTTTTCATGTTTAAGGTTTCTTTGTTATTATCTTGGTAGCAAGACTCTCCACACAGTCTTAGGCAGAAAATCAAAATATGCCTTAAAGCAATAATCTTTTAATAAGCATCAAATGTCTTTCAATGAGATAAAAGAATGCTATAGCATACTTATACACAAACACACACAAGTTTCACCATAAATCTCATTTGATACCTTTTCAACAATATTTTGAGAAAACATCTTAAAAAAAATTAAACCCTCATCACAAATTTAATTTGCCATAATTAAATTTCTAAATGCTATCAAAATTCCATGAAAATTAGTCTTTGCACTGGCTGGGACCTTGCAAGATGCGTCTTCAATGGGCTCAGGTGTTCCAGTCAGCTGAAATGCGTAGGTTGCTCCCAACTTTAAGATATCAGCTCGGAGAAGAGAGGCTTTCTGCATTCATTTTTCAGCAGCGCAGGACGGAGTGCAATCAGGCAGCAGGACTTAAGGTGAGTTTAGGTGAGGTCTGGGAGTGATGGATCTCCTGGGGGTCTCCTAGGGCCAGGAGGATTCGCTGTCTGGAGCCAGATTTCTCCCACATAACTTGAGGTTCAAGTGAGCGGGGTGGTGAGTGAGGACGGGAGGAAACACGGCCGCTGTATCCCAGTGCGAGCTGGACGGGAGGCTCTGCTCCCATGGAGGAAGGGACCAGTTTCGACCTCCTTTGCCGGTCAGAGGAAAGAATATTAGTTGTTCTTAACTCTCCCTCAGACTCAATGAACCTTAGGACAAACAACACAGCTAATTGCCTCTTCCTCCTGCCCCCATGCTGCCTGTTAGGATATCCTTCCACATCCATCCCTCCTGGCGCATCCTTTCCCAGGCCAGCCACAGCTGTGCCCACCGTGGTGCTCCATCCCCTCCTGCTCTGTCCTGTTTCCTTCACTGAGATGGCTCCAAATCTCATCTCTGCTAAGCCACAGCTCTCTTAACATATATGGTGGTGCTAATTTGAGTTGCGAACTCATGTTTGCTTTAAAAAAAAAAAAATCTACATATTAGTGTTGCAAGAAGAAGACTTTGAAAGCCTTTTAAGTATCTTTCTCATTAATTTACTTAATCCTCTGATCTTGCCTTCTTTTAAGTTGTTTATTTTTAAAACAAAGACAAAAGTGAGCTGGAAAGCTTTGTTACTAAAAGAAAGAATTTAAAAACTGCATGTGATACAAAATAATTAAGAGAATATAAATATAGATGTAGACAGTACACATACATACCCAGGAACCGGTGTGCTGGGAGAAAACTCCTTCGCAAGGCTCTAAAGGCAAAGGGGACAGGACATCAGTCAGGTAACAGAGCTCTGCCTGACAGCCTGGCCATGGGAAATCTTACCTTTCTGTAAGTTTATTATGAGATTTGTCTCTCTCAAAAAATTTTCAAATGCTGCAAGACATCGAAATGGAAGGTTTTGTAGCAGGAGAAATGGGGACTAAATTCTAGTTCTGCTAGAAGCTTCAAATTTTCCCCCTATTTCTGTTCCGAAGCATTTCATGGAAATTTTCAAAAGTGACCTGAGATTTCAGATTCATGTGCTTTAGGGTGCTCAGCTGGGAATGTGCAAATCGCCTCCGTTTTCAGAAAGCGGGTTGTTTAGCCGTCTTTGGAAATTAGGTTCCCTTCACAGTGCTTTGAGCTCAGCACCCAAAAACCCTCACCTGAGGCAGCCAAAATCATTCACTATTTTTAAAGATTCTTCTCCAGATAACCGGGACAGGGCATGCCTGAATTTTGGATGAAAGAAAATTTATATGAGCAGGAAAGTTATTCTCTAAGGACTGTATCCTTAGTGATACTATGAGCCAGCAACCCCCATAGCTTTCAGCATCTCTCATGATCAGACTGGATGTCTTTTGCCTGAGGCTGAAAATTTCTCCCTCTCTAAAACCAAAGAGATTTTGGCTGTGAGTTATGATTAGTAATAGAGTCCATTTGTGGTGAGATGGGGGGAAGGGGAGATGATGGACCTAGAATCATAAGATTTTATGTGCTTGGCATATTTCCAGATAACCACAGAGGACTTCTCTGGTCTGGATAGTTCACTGCTTAAGGATGAAAAAGAAGGGAAAGCACAAAGAAAAACAAAGGGAGAAGAAGCAGGCAAATTAAACACCGGTAATTTGAATTCTTCAGCATAATTGAAATATGACAAGTTGAAAGATAAACTCAGGGAGTCGTCTCGCCTAAAAGGCCTCCTGGAAGAGAGGTCAAGATTGCTAGGGTGAAAGTCTATCAGCAAAACAGACGTGAACGAGCGTATTGGCAAAACCCAGCGGGAAGACATCCGAACGCCTTGCGAGAGCCTCGGCACCCACCTCGGCAGCGCCGAGCGCGGCAGCACCGCGGCGCTCACGGAGACACCGGGCTCCTCCGCGGCAGCTTCCACCAGCGCGTCTCCATGAACCGCCCAGAGAACGCGTTCCAAACGCAGAGGCCCGGCGAGGGGTAAGTTATGTTTGGCCGGGCTATAATTGCATCCTTCCATTACTGTGCAATTAATTGCTACCAGGGTCTGCTGGCGAGGACGGAGCGTGCCAGCTCCAGGCCTGAGAGCCCGCAGGAGCTTGCACCATGAGGTCCCAGGGGGACCGGCCTGCTGGGACTGCCTCCCTGCTCTGCTGGGAATACCAGGCTTAGCTGTTTGCCTTAGCTGGGTTTAAAAGTTCAAAGAATAGCACAGAAAATGTAGGGTAGAGAAAAACACACTGATTTTCACTGATTCCATATATCTCAGGAAAGTGTTGACTAGAGAAAAACACTAGGGGACTTTTCCATAGCATTTTGCATGGCTGCCTTCAATGCATATCTCAAAAGGAGCCAGTGTCTTGTGGAAAACGCGTAACTCATTCAAGCTACCCAGGGGAAAAGAAGAATAATTTTGCTCTTGCTTTACAAATCACTGCAATCTCCATGTCAAGAATAGCATAGCAAAAGTAACACAGGTTCCTGAATGAAAGGAAAGGTGGTGTTTAACTCCCAAATTGGGTTATGATAATCACATATAATGTTTCCCTCACTAATAAGGAAATCTGTAAATCCTTGGCAGTTGCAGGGAGATGGGGAAGGGGGGAGTAGATTTATACATCTGAGTGGCTGGGCTTGCCGGTGTCAGCTAGCCTGGAGTGGGGGAACTCACTGGGTGGATCGTAAATTATCCTTTTCTGGGCCCTCCCATGGTCCCAGGTGTGGGCCGGCTCCTGGATTCCTGCAGGAGATTCCTTTCATTTCTGGCCATTCTCCCAGTCTCTCGGGGGGCAACCTCAGCACATGACAACTATTCCAAAGTGTGGAAGTGGCGGCCAGCCCAAAAGGGCTTGCAGCCTCTGCTGGAGCAGATTTGGGTAAAAGTGAACTGAGTAGTCCTGCCTTGGAAGCCTGTATTTCATCCGTAAACCTCACCAAGGTCAAGAGGAGGTGCAAGGGTCCCACACCTTTGAGCTCCTGCTTTCTTGGTGCCTCTCGTCTGGTGTCCCTTTGCACTGCACACAAATGGCACACAAATGGATATGTGACCTCCTTTCAGTGGTTCATGGCTTCCACTGTCTCACAGAGCCCAGCTTGAGTTTATAGGGGAAGGAAAAGCAGACTGGTGTTGAGAGAAATCTGGTATCTGTTTTGCAGATTATTTTGTTTTTACAAGTATAAACATTTGCATAAATCTAACTACATGCTGAGAAGAAGAACTGCTTATACACTGTCAACCTTGTTGACTGTAACTGGACATGGACACAAAAAGGCTTATTTGATTGCGTAGAATGGTGACCGCTGGAAATTTCTGCAGATGTACCTGAACATATTCTTTGATCAACACTCCAAAAGAAAAGACATCTTTCCCCATCAAGTCTTTCCTTCAAGAAGTGAAGACTTTCTTCACTTTACAAGTTAAATTTCATCACCTGTAAAGCCATGGATGCAATGGGGGACTGGGCATTTCTGCTGGAAGCCAAGTGCAGGTTATACACGGCCGGTGTTCACTGCTGGGCCTGGCAGAGACGGATGGGAGATGCACAGCAGAGTAAATACGCCCCATTCTGCAGGTTGTGACTGCTCCTACCCAGAGCAAACGTCTTCAGGCTGCAGAAGAACCAGGTGAAGGTACAGGGATAATCAGGGACACCCCTGTATGCACGAGGCAGCGTCCGGGGGGCTGAAGGGTGCCTTGGCTCTGGCTAGACTAAACTAACACAAGTTTGAAATGGTGGGGGAAAGGCATGCAAAAAGTGCATCTGGTCTATTTTAACTTTCTCCTTTTGGCACCCTTTTCTTTGTTACTTTTCCTTCTACATTTTCTCCCAATCTCATTAATGAGCCAATCACTAGTTCATATTTGATCAGTTCATCCATCTTATAACACACAAGTCCCTTCCACACAAGATCAATTTCTGGAAACTGGCCAGCTATTCTACTCCTTTGTCCCTCCTGGAGAGCAACCTTTGCAAGAGATGTGAGGCAGGATGGAGTCTGGCTTTTCCAGAGAAGTTACATGGCTTTGACTATGCTTTATGGAGCAGAATGAGCAGGGAATCAGGGTTATCCCACACTCCCCACCCCACCTGCTGATGGTGAGGTTTAAGCCTTGATTCTCCATCCAGAACTGGGTGTTTCTCCAAAGGTAAGGCCAAATTACCCACTAGGGACTTAAGGCAATAGAGTCTAAATAGTGTTTATTTTACGTTTCTTATTCAGAGCCTTCCCTAAATCATTTGTAATGGGGGTGTTAGGTTCGTGCATAACCTGAATGTCAAGAAGGGCTTCTTGTCTTCTCTGGAGATGAGCTCTGTGGAGCCCAGCAGGGTGTGATCTCCTATTCGGTAATGTGAGAGCAGGGAGCAGAAGCACGAGCAACGAGCGCAGCAACAGGATGACATCAGGGGGTTTGGATTCTGCTGTGGTCCCACACCCAGCTAAGGTGCAAAAACACATGAGCACACATTCACAGATGTGCATGTGTCTGTGCTTACAAAGGCTATTTCGACTGAAGGAAAAAAAGCAGGGAACCTCCATTTCCATGCAGTGACAGAAGATATCTTTCTGCGAGGCAGGAATTCACCTGCCTGGACTCTTCTGCTCACGATCTGCTCTATTGCGGTGTTAGGAGGCTACCAGAAATTGGAAGCTGCACCTAAATGGGCTTTGCTCCAGGTCACTTGCACACCAGTTGTGCAGAAGCCTGGGCTGCCTTCGGCCAGCTTGGTTGAGACGGATGGAGTAGGGACAGCAAAGAGCCCGTAGCTGTGACAGCGTTGTGTGTAACGGGGCACCGGCACCACGGGGGAGCCTGCGGGCTCCTTGCTCCCTCTGCACCACCAGCAAAATATCTGTGCCTCTCCGTAAGCCACTTACATTTGTGGTAAGAGTCACACTGGGCTGTACGTTCCTCTCTGGGTTTATTGCCTGAATGATCTCCATGAGGGCTTAAATGCAGCTAATGGTATGAATGACTGGGGACAAAACCCAGTTTTTATTGCATTGGCGAGAGAAGGCCCCAAGCAGGACACCTAACCACTCCTATTATATTATTCAGGCTAAGACTGCAATCTATATTATCTTGCAAAAAGGGATTTTACCAGTCTTTCCTTGACATTTAATACGGCACAGCTTCTGCATGTGCGTGCCTGTGTGCTCAAGACAGTGATATGCAGAATAAACAGATAGCAGCTTCTCTGTGGCACTTCTGAACTGATTTATTTAAATGCTGATGCTTAAACCCTAGCAACAGATGACACATTTAGCATAGAAACAAAGTGAAATCACCTGCAGGAGCCTGCCAGTTTGACCATTTAGGAGTCTGAGTGGGTATTGATTTGAGGCAAATATTCTAAAGTTTGCATTACCCTTTGAAAAGTGCTAATGTAGTTCTTGTCACTTTAAATTAACTTTAGATAAGAGGGACTGACAGAAACATGGAGATGTGTGAACTATATTTGACTGATATTCTGTCAAATATTGCATGGGGTTATGATCCACAACTTTTCCCATCTGCTGCTCAAACCTGAATCCTTGAATGCACAATAGATTAATTACCATATTTTGTTCAGATTTCACTTAGAAATATAAAAGCCTGTGAATGTTAAATGTACCCTTACCTGCCTTCGTTTTCTAAGGATAAGTTTTATAAAGAAGGGAGGGGGGATTCTTAGCAATTTTTCACACCTGCATGCAATGATTTGCTAAGTGCCCCTCTTCTCTAATAATTAGATTCCCAGAAGTTATCCGGAGTAACACAGCACTCAGAATTTCATTCATTCCTTTCCTTGGAGACTTTTTTTCCCTTCAGTAATAATAGCAATGAGCGCTGATGTAGCATGTTCCATCCAGTGCACTTTACAAGCCGCAATATAATTACGTGAGGCTTTGCCACTTGGTATCGTTGCAGAGGGGAATGGCACGGAGCAGTGGAGGTCACCACTTGCTACTGATGTTGTGTTTCCTGGAAGGCCTGACATTGATTCCCCTGTTACCACCTGCTCATCCCAACAGCTCGGACTGATGCTCTGTAAAGCAGCCTCCAAGCTTCTGCAGCTGGACACCCAGAAAGCTGGGTGTCTTAAATTAAAGGCTCTTTTGAAAGGAGGGGCTGTATTAACTTGCCAAAAAGCCCCTACTGTTTCCACAACAAAACCTACAAGCCCTTCAAGCCCTTAGTAGTAAACCTTTTTTCTTTTCCTTTTTTCTCTTTTTTTTTTTTCCCCTCCTAGTTACTTGCTTTTCTCTGCTCACTGTTTGGCTGAACTGAGTTGTTTCAACTTCCAGTTGAAGGAAATAATTTCCATGCTAGTTGATACATTGGAGAGCTAACTCTGGTAATAGCCATTTCTTTCTCTTTGCTGTATCCTTGACTCATGCATCTTTTGAATGCTTTTTTTTTTTTTTAAGCAGATATTGCACATGGTAATAACATCACAGGTTGCCATTCTGGCAAGCTCAAGGCTACTCAAGGGACTGGGAACGTATCTGTTCATTGGATGCGAGAAGACTGATGTGTGAATATACTCACAGTGTGACTTGTTGACGCTCATACTCCCATGTCATGAAAGAGGCCTAGAATTAAGAAAGTTTGATAATGATGTGAAAGGAAAATCAGTGTAAGAGCTTAGAAAGACTTGATAAAACCAAGTATGAAACTGATCTCTTACTGCAATGAGAAGAATTTCATAATTTATACAGAAGTGACTGTGCACCCAGTCCTGACTTTTCTGTATTTTTTTTTTATAATTCTTTGCTTCTGGTTTTCTTCTGCCATTATCAAATGTCAGGTCTCTACTGCAACATATCCCAATAAATCCCACTGTTTTTTTTTAGGTACTGGGGGAGAAATCACTGCTAGGAAGGTGCAGGTTTCTCTTTCGTATGTCTTTCATATGCATTTAATTCTAGAGGTAAAGAGGCTGGAGGAAACATGTGAGCCCAAGGAGTGGGAGAAAAACTGAGACTTGAGATCCTCGTGAAATGGATTAACAAGTTCTTGCTCTTTGACTGGAAATTATTACCCAAACAGAGTGTTCCTTTTCTCTTGCAATTACAGGTAGGTAAACTACCACCAGCATTAATAGGCACATAGCTAGTAGCTACAGGACAGCTAAAGAGAAGGGATCAATATATTAACTGTGCTAAAAACTATATATGTGATGATGCCATTGAACAGCAGCAAATGTTCAGGTGGGAGTTGTGAAAACACTTGGCATTAAACACTCCACTCCTGTTAAGGCATCAGCTTTCAGAGGGATTGACTTAAACTCTGTAATAGGAGGCCAAAAGAGAAGTCTTCTGTTTCAGAACATTTATTTGTTTGTTTTCTTCATCCGGCTGGTATCAGGCCCGGTTCAGTGATCTTTCCTTTGAGTGCTGTACAGGCATTAGCAAAATTTTAATGGAAACATTTATGGGAGGGATACAGCTTGATATGAACAAGACCTGCAGTACCAGACCTCTATTTAGGGAATGTATTCTAAAAGGAAAAGGTATGATGTTTCTTTACAGCATCGTGTAAGTGACATTAAGATTAATGAGGGATAGACAAATGCCCTTGCTCCAAAGTCAGCAAAAAATAGAAGGATCTGTTTAAACTTTTCAAAATGAATTACAGTCAGATGCTGACTACCAAGAAAAAGAAATGAAATCTGAGTTGAAGAGTCTAGATTAATTCTGTGTGCCTTTTCCCAAACTGTCACTCCTTCTGTTGGCACAAATATTAGGAGGTTACAGGAGAATCTGCAAATCTATACATTCTGAACTTGAGAGGCAAATTGGAGAGCCAACAAAGATAGTTCAGGAGTGGCTATCCAGGTATTTATAAAATACTAGTATCTAACCTTGTTAACAGACCTAGAAAGGAAAAAAAATGTAGACTTTCTTTTTTTAATAGAGAGTCCAGATTTACCTCTTGGAGCTGGTAGAAGAAAGATGTCACCTGTAGTAAACATCCTTATGCATATGATGAAGGATAATTACTGGAAGTTACAAACATATTTTTTGATTTTTGCAAGGCAATCTATCTGAATTATTTAGCCAAGCCAATGTAATATTATGTTAAAATGTTGTCTTTTGGCACTATAGATGGTGTATCTGTGGGTGTTTATAAATATATCTACCATATATATAGGGTCTGTATACATACAAAGTCCTGGTGCTGTGCAAGATATACACTATCTGCGAGTTTCATGAGATTGCATTCCTTCTTTAAACTGGATTTGACATATGCTTTCCTCTGTCTGCTCAGAGACATATGGTCAAGTGCTCTACTATTTGGAAAAAAAAAGCATTATTTTAGCTATCCTTGTGTTGTAAAATATTTTGCTAGTGTCATATTTTCAAATGAACAATTGTTTTCTTTATAAAGGAAGCCAAAGTTGTTGAATTCCATCTTGGAAGTGCAATATATTGCAAAGAAATAAAAAAATAGTTGTCAGCCCAGCAATCTATTGGGTACCTACCAATGATCCATCTGCCTCGAGATCACGTGTGCAGGTTTATACCCAGAGAAACCATAAATGCTCCCCATATATGATTTTTGGAGACAATTCAGAATAATTCATTCCTTCCCCTGGCCCTGCTTGCTTCACAAAATAATGTTTGTCCTGACAAAAGAGAAATCACAGAATTTGCAGAATGTCAACACGATTTTCAGATCTTGAGGTCTTCTCCCTGCTCGTTTAACTGGGCTTAGAATTGAGAACTTATTGCCAAAAGGACTAGAAAATAAGTTCATTCCATGCTCTGAAGAAGCACAAGATTAGCCATTTCTCCTGGTCCGTTACTGAACACATGAAGTATTTACAGTGTAATCCTTGCTGCTCATCCTGGAGAGTCCTGATACTCGTGCTGGATCACTGTGCACTGGCCTCTCACACCGAGTACTCATTTAAATTTCACAGTCACATGGACAGTCATGAAACCAATTGAGTGCAGGTGTTTTTTTGCATTGGAGATATGTGAAAACATGTGTTTTCTATGTCGTTCTTTATGAAGGCTTGTGTCCAACAACCTAATTATTTTTATTTAAGTATTACATCACTCTTGCTAGCACAACTCAAGTGCCAGCACCTGCTCTTTACTGAGGGCTGCAATATTTTTTCTGTCTTTTCTGATCTCCCAAAATGAAGGGGGACCATTCCCACCATGAAAGAATTTCCTGCATGTTCTTCATCTGTGCCATAACACAAGAGATGTGATGAGGCAGTATAACCCTCCGTTCTTTTGCTATTGGGCTTGAAAGGACTAGCTCACGCTTCTGTGCTTGCAGCATCCAACTTAATTCCCCTCAAGATGTCCAAGAGGAGTTGCTGCACTTGTGTGACAAGAAATCTTTTCACAATTCTCAAAGGGGCTTTCACCTGGGTTAACAGTCAGGAAGGATGATTAGGAATAATGTTTTTTCTCCATACTTTGTGTTGAGAGGAATGTTGGAGGTAAAACAAAACATTTTCCATTAGATCTTCTACCAGTTATGTTGCTTAGAAGATTTCTTGTATGAAGTCAGAAGTCTAGGAGGCGATTATAACCTTCTGCCTTGTCTCATTCCCCTGCCAATAACCTGTCTCATGACAGAGCGCATTTCCTTGCACTTGTTTCCTTCAGCTTTTCAGCTACATTCCAGTTTACCAAGAACTGATCTAGCCATGATAAAGTGCATCTCATTCCCAAGTGCTCCCATGCTCTCTCTTGCTAAATTCCTCCTGGGGACCATCTCAGCCCTGTGCTGATAATGCCGATAATTTCTTGTCAGTTGTTAAGACTCCTCTCTCTTGGATCTCTTTGCTTTCTTCTAGACAGTTGTTGATTATCTTCATGCTATTCTCTCTTTAACCCATGACCATTACCTCTTCTCTTCTGGCTACGAAGTTGCTGCCAACCTCCTACTCTGAATCACCCCCCCATATCCTTTTCTCTGATCTCATGCTTCACACTTTTTTTTTTTCCTAGTGGAAATCCTATGACCAGAGCAACTTTCTCTGTGACAAACTCATTCTCTCCTTGCTCTTATTTTCTCAAATTGAGCAACCATTTGCTCCTATACGAGATTATACAGACACATGCTATCTGTATCTCTCTCTGAATGATATTCATTCCTTTCATATCCATTTTCTGGTGTTCACTTTCTTCTATTTTAGCTTCCATCTATAATAGTCAGTCTAAAATGTCTCTTGACAGAATTCCTAGTGGTGTCATCCCTGTACTTCACCTTCAACCTTGTTGATCCTGAGGTCAAGTGCCTCCAGTACAGATAACCAGATTATTCAGCTTCCTCTGTGTTCTCTCCTTGTTTTCTCTATCTTCTTCTTTTACGTCTTTTTACTGGGCAATTACATCCTCATTTGATTATAGCTACCATCTTTCACTCCCCACTTTCTCTCTGCTGTGATTAGTTTCCTTCCATCTAAACGAAAACCTCATCGCGTTCTTCAGGTAAGTCCTTATGGTGTCCAATGTTCCAACACAATTTCACATGCCTCTTATTCAGTCTTACACTGCACTGCTCTCTCTGGTACCTAGACTCCATTATATCTTCTGGTTGATCCTTCCTGCATGACTTCTCTGATTTTTCACAGTGCTAATTTGCTTATCCAAGCTCTTGCCACTGTATTACAAGATCCCCTTCTCTGGCCTAGCACAGTACGTCTCCTCTCACACCAATTCTGAATGGTGATTATTTTTCATTACATAGTTCGCATCAACTTTCCTTCTGTCCTCTTCTACTACTTCCCCGTGTCTAGCATAGCAAGTACCAGCGCTTGCCTTCAGCCCCCTTTGGAGTTTCTCCTGTCCACCTCTCCTCTTTTATTGACTTCATTTCTTTTTAGAGCTCCTGTTTCAGTCAGCCTAAGGTGTCCATAGCTGTACTTTTGTGCCAGCTATCCACTGTTCTTAAGAAGACCCCTTCATGCCCGCTGCAAAACTGTTGAGTTGTTGTTCTTCAAACTCTCTGTTACAACTCTCCTTTGACAGGATAACCACTGAAAACTCAACTGCATTGAGACCACTGTCCATCATGCTGACAATTTAACCCTTTTTTTTCCTGTGTTTCCTCATTTTTCTGTAGCTGTCTCTTGACTCCAGACTGCGAACTCTTGGTCTCTTAAACTGTAAACTCTTTTCCTTATTGTTATTCTTTGTTTGTGCAGAGCCTTTCACTGTGGGGTCCTGCTCCATGAATCCAAGAGGGTATGTCAATGCACACAACTAAAGGAAGACAAATACTGCTCTTGGAAATTTTTGTGAGTCAGGGTGTTCAGAATCTAAGCCTAGCTCCAGACACAAATTTTGCAATTGGCTAGCAACTCTGCAAAAGCTTTACACAAACCTCATATTGGAACATCTCTGAAATTAAGGGGTGGTGTTGGAATTTGCATCCAAATTTCACAGCTGTGGGTCACCTCTTAAACACAGATATTTGGAAGGCGGTAAGGACTGTGCTGTAAGCAGCTACATCGGCGATGAGATACTGCTGCTGTTTTTTGCTGTCTGTGTTTTTGAAATGCTTGCTACAAGGACAGCTGTGAGGCAGATGCCGTTCTGAGTTCAGATGTGGAATGTTACAGGGTCACTCTGCTTACCTTATCATAAAAGAGCATGCGTTTTTGTGCTCTTCATGTACTGGAAAACAAATCCATGATAAAAACAGCATTGTATACAGGGGCTGGGGGAGAAAAAGAGATGGGTATCTCATGCTTAGGGGCTGCTGGTGCTAGACCCCAGCAAAGAAAGCCCTATTTGTCCACCGCTCTTGGAGATACAGGCCCTAGAGTGAGGTACCTGAGCAGCTTAAGAATGACCCTTTGGGTTAGTGATGATCTGCTGGGGTCATGGTTTCTGTGACTGCTGCTTGGAGGCAGGAGGAAGGGACTGGAGGAGCTAAAGTGCTTCAGCAAGGCTGTCTATGTGGGAAGAGGAATTCTGGGGTGTTCCTAAAGGATGTCCGCAGGAGGCAGCATGCAGGGTCATCCTACCCTTGGGCCTACCTTATAGAAAATAACGTATCATGAGCTGGTGATGAGTGATAGTTGTGTTATAGTAATTAATGCTGGTGCTGTCAGCTGGGCAAAATGACCCTTTGAATGAGGAAACTGGATCTAAGCACAGAGGGAGTTGGAGGTTTTTAGAGATGGGACTAAAGCTCACTGGAGAATTGCAGAGATGTAGGGGTGTGATAAGAGGAAAGGATGACAATAAGCAAGTGCTTTTAAGAACTAATAAGATGTGGCAGAACAAGGGTTACAGTGAGCATTTCTGAACAAGGAAATTTGGGCCAGGAGAAGGAAGCTCCTGCGAGGCAGAAGTGGTGTGGCTGGAGAGCAGGACTCCCAGGGCTGGTGTGGGCAAATGACAGGAGGGTGACTGCAGGTGTGGATGGCACGATGCAGAAAGGCTGGCAGCAAGGCCAAAGCTACATCAGGGAGAAGGGGAGAAAGGTAGGAAAGGAGAAGGGGTCAAAAAGACAGAAAGGATCTTTGGAGAGACACATAGAAATTTTCTCTCCTGGCTCTTTTTCTACATTTTTAATACATTTTCAAGCCTCAAGGAAATCTTCGAATTTTATTACTTTGTGTCTCCCTTCCCTGTGTCCCTGCATCTTGGAAAGTCTGGCTGAGCTGTGTGAGGGAGGATAAGAGGGAGAGAGGATAGAAGAAGTCTCATTGTATTGGAATCCCACCAACTTGTTGGGCAGCTGTTACTACTGATTATGTATGCTATGTCCATGCATGCTGCATTTCCCATGTTAGTTGTGTGGCTCTGAGCTTGAGGCTGCAGAGGAGGGTTTGTGCTGAGTTCTTTTAATTTACTGGCCTGAGCAGAAACAGCAAAAAAAAAATGGAGACTCAAATCTGCTTGCTATCTACCCAACCTATCTGTCTACCTGTTTCACTCATGTGGTTTCCTTCATGATGGGGGTCTCTGCACATGTGTAAGTTGAATGCTGAACATATTTGGCAAAGGCATGAGTATGGAAACATTGCCCACTGGCAGATTTGTGCACACAGTTGCCAAGACAAACATGAGTCATATCCTGCTCTACTCAATGCATAGAACTACTGTTAGGAGTCAATGAGAGTCGTGCATGAAAACAATCAGTGGAAAGATTTGACCCCTTTCATATGTAGCAGTCTGTGGGGTAAATTGTACTACTGGTGGTGTACACAGAAGATGAAGCCCACATTTTTTCCTTTGAGTATCCTTTTTTTTTGCTAGGACACCTTAGGGATGTGCTCTCCACCCCAGGGTACCTGAGTGGTATCCTGAGATGGTTCTCAATAAAGGCACAGGAAAACCATACAGGGAGGGGGTGCCGGGTTGGTCTTTTCACGTGCTCACAAATATTACTGGTGATTATTCACATGTGAGCTCTCTTTGTGATACATTTTTAAGAATCTTAGAGAAAAACAGAAATAAAATAAAGGTGTTATTAAATGTGTAAGGTTACCATCATTACACCTACAGGTAAAAATCACTGTCTGAAATCACCTTAGAGGGATGTGGACTGAAAGAAACTGCTAGTTTGGCTGGTGGTTTAGAGGATGTTCTATCACTGAGCTACTAAATAAATCCCCTTTTGCCCTGCACTGCCTCTAGCAAGCCCTTAGCCTTCCCCACTCTGTCTTCCCCACACTGTTTCTCTATTTTTCCTCATAATATCAGCCCTGATTCTCTTTTTCCCATTCTTCTGAATGTTGAAGTCATGACCTTTGTGGTTTATAGGCCACAAGAGACTGAGCTAAATGTGTTAGCACAGAGTCAAAACAAGTAATAGCTGGCCAATTAAATTAATAATCCATATTGTTACAATGTTTAACCACGGCTGTTTCCTCAGTGGTCTGTTTAAATCACAGCCAAGTCCTGACCTATTAAAATGAATAACTGGAATTATGAGAAACTCCATTTAATAAACACAGCAAGGAACGCAACACAATCGGTATGAAATATTTATTACAACTTTAAGCAGCAGCTAGTTGAGATTTAAGATTGGATTAATGAAGGGGTTTTAATTTCTGGTTAAGGGTAGAAATTTTAAATCTGGAACATTTCCTCGATTTCCTGGTATGACTTTGCAGCGGGCAAGAATCGAGATAGGCGCATACGATTCGATTCATGCTTTCCCCTTGCAGAACTCTCTCCAGACACGTTCGATGCAGGCAGAGATCAAAGCAAGCAGGCTCTAGACAAGTGGCTCAAGTGGCTTGAAAAAACCCAGGGGAATAAGGACTGGAGCACTAGTCATGAGCCTTTGGATTTTAAAATGAGCTCTCCTGCCAACTGCCATCCTATGGAGAGCGCTGTTAATGGAAGGCTGGTACATTCCCAGCGACAGCGGCTCATGCGCACGCAGTTTTGTGCAGGATGTCTCAGGGCTGGAGTGGGAGGGAAAGGGGGGGAAAATCTCTTCTCTCTGAAATTTGTCAGACAAAATCTCAAGCTGGGAGCAAACCATTATTGTTTCAAATGATCTGAGTGTTATTTCTCTTAAGTGCAGAACCATCAAGGTTTTGCTATTTTTATTGATGCTGCATGTTCATCATCTTGCTTTCTCCACTCAACACAAAAGCAACTGTTGTTCTTTAATAAAAAATAAAAGGTTGCCAGGGTTGAAAAGTAGTATACCAGGCCCAGGCTTAAATGGAGCGGTTATTTGTCTTTTGATTTTATTTAACTCCATCTGATGTAGCAGCACCAAGCAGGTTAATAACATGCAAATCCTGGCACAATGAAGTGCTTTGGAGATACCATGTCAAGGGGCCGTATAATAATTGCTCAAGGCTACACAAACACCTGGACCATCATCTCTGCCATAATGTATCCTTCCCATCATTTCCACCATCGTGGTTCCACACCATAAATTGGCAAGAACCACCAGAAAGGCTCTGATGCTCTAAACTGCTGCCCTAATTTGAGTAAATACAGGCGGCTGCCACTGCCTCTAAGGATCTCATTTTCAGCATGTGCTGTGATGATACCAAGAATCATACGCATTTTCTCCTCCCCTCCCTCTTCTATTTCATCATGAAAAGCCCCAGCCTGGTGGCTGGAGAGGCAGAGGGCCTTTGCACAGCTCCAGGCAGCAGGGCCAAGGAGGGAGGATGCTTTTCCATGCTGCTCCAAAAACACGTTTCAGCTCACAGCTGGCAGGGCCCGTGGCTCAGGTAGCACCATATCCACATGCGTTCAGCCTCTTTGATAAAACTGGCCAAAAACCTCTCCCCTTACACTGGCAGCCTCAGTCTGAAGTGAGCTCGATTACAGCAGGGGCTATTGCATTTGTAAAAGGCCGTAGACAGCTTCGTCTGGGTGCCCATCATGTTCTCCACATTTGCTCACTCCCAGCACTGGGCTGTCAGCTCAGGGACATCTCTCATGTACGTTTTTCCCTAGTTCATGCCAGGGAGGGAAATCTGGTCTTGCTCAGGCCCTGCCTCCTCCCGCAACGTGTCCCAGCTGGGAGAACGAAGCGGATGAGGCACAGGGGGGTCACTACAGAACCCCACATTTCCAGGTGCCTTCTGTGTGTTGCAGACTTCTGCTGTGAAATATATTCATACAAATGCGCAAGCTCAGGTATTTTTAGGGCCTTAAATGAAAAATTGCCTGGATCTTCTGTGGCTCTTTACCTGGCTTCCAGTGCGAATATCTTCACTTCTGCCTTTTAAAGGAAAGTAGTTGTATTTCCCTGTGCACTTTTGTGTGTGATTGTGAGGATGTCTCCTAAACTCTATAAGCACGTAAAACACATTTTTGTGGGCCTATGGGATTGAAGTCTCTTTCTCATGAGAAAAATCACACCTGAGGCCCTCCCATGCTGTCTTTTGCAAGTAACCTCATGCATGCGAGCATCACTTGTGTGCTCAACATCCGTGGCATGCAACAGTGGTGCATCTCCAGAAATATGTAGCAAGTCACTTGTGTCATAAATAGCGTGTAAGAACTAGTGAGAAAAGGTGTGAAGAAGAAACGTGATTGGGATAAGGTAAACCTTCAGCATCATCAGCCTCACAGATGGGGTGACTGGGACCAGCTCTGCAATCAGAAGTGAATTTTGGCTCAGCAACTGGCTAAATGGTGCATCTGAGCCAGGGGTTGGGTTGCCTGGTGGGGTAGAAAACCACTGTCTGCTTTTAACCAGAAGTTGAGGTCTGCTGCCCTGATGCTCAGTACACTTAGCCTGCAGAAATGCCTGGAATATCTGCCAGTCGTCATGCCTCCTGGGATCAGGACTGAAAATTACACTTTTTGTAGTATCTTGCTCTGTTTTTATTGGTTTTCTTTATGTTTTCTCTTCTGAGCCTTTAGGATCCATTTCATGTTGTTATTTCCTGGTGTTCTTCCTATAGTTTCCCTCAAGACTCCCTCCAGAAAGAAGAGCAGGGCTCCCAATCTGGTCTCAGGCAAAGGAGCCATGATAGACTGAGGTGTTTAAACGCTGCATCTCTCTTCAGTAGCTCGAGGCACCATTAGTGATCATCCCTCCGTCCCACATCTCGGGGCAGGGCCCAGGCTCTCCCTGGGGTCCTGGGTTCCTGGTGACAAACCACCCCCACAGGCTCAGGGACTTTCCCGAGGCCCCACACTGCGAAGAGCCGCCTGGGGCACTCCTCTTCCCAGAGCCTCTTCCACAGTCCTGAGAACTGTGCTCTCTCCCAGTGTGTTGGCAAATGACACAACCCGGGGAATGGGCAGCTTATATGCAGGGCAGATTTCCTGGAAGGCAGAAGCTGAAGTTTTTATTTAGGCTTGTAGCAGAATTACCGCAGGGAACGAGGCTCCGCTGGGACACCATGCACGGAGGCCCCATCTCAGCCAGGGGAATTTTCCTCGGTTTCTCTAACCGTGAATAACTTCCGCTGCAGTTCTGGGAACCCGCTCATATGCAGTGGCATGAGCAGCACTGCAGAAGCTGCTGGTGTCCTGCACATGAGATCTGAGAAACCTGATCTCAGCAGGGTTACAGGACAGGATGCTTAAAATATCTGCGGCAACTGGATTAGGTCTCCTAACGCGGCCACCCCAGGGGAGTTGCAATGGTGTTAGCAAGCGGAAGAAGGATCTGCTGAATTTCTCCAGAGTAATTAGGGAGCCTGAGAACTTTTTGTCTGACCACATTTGCGCAGGGCGAGTTAGCCTGGGGGGAAGGTTGATCTGGAGTTTACTCAAGACCGTGATTAGGCTTCTGCACTTATCAGTGGAGGTTGGCAGCAAAGTCCTAAACAGGTCTCATGCTTGAACCTTGAATCACCCTCCTAAGGTGATAGAAAAAAATACCTGGATTTAACAACGGTGTTCTCTGAGCCAGGATACTGTTACATGGCATAGCAATGGAGGAGCAGTCATGTGGCAACCTGAATTTAGGCTCTGCCTATTTCTCTCTGTGTCTTTTCCATTCCTCTCAGTGCAATTTGTTTAGGAAAGCAAAGCTTGCCTCATTTGATTTGGATGTGAAGTGCTTTAGAGTCCTTGCTAGCCCCTGGTTGTTCTAGTTTGCTTGCTATCAGTGAGCCTAGTGAAAACACAAAAGGCAGGTCAAAGAGAAAAAAAAACCCTAAAACTATAAAAAGTAATGAAAAAAAATCAATCAGACATAATTTGAAGGTAAATATTGTTATTTAATTCCACTGTTCTCTTATGGAGTGTGATAATAGAGATGTTGTTATTTTTAAAAGGAAGTAGTGTGACATCCCATTTAATTTCCTCCGAAACAAGACAGTCGGGCTTACCAAATATAGCCCGACAAAGAAAAATAGAAATTTCCTGATCAAAGATCCAAGAGTGCAGTGCTCCACCTTAAATCCCTCCCATCTATTAGGCCTCCCTTTAGACAAGACAGAGAAACAAATTTCTCGCACATCAATGATGCCTCCATAATCAATTTCAAATAGCCCCTTGCATAGGGATGCAAATCTTAGCTTTCTCTTAATAAAGCATTTTAGAAGATGGATGTACTGATCTGATATTATTAAACGAAAAGTGGTCTCTTTTTAATCTAGAGATGCAGGGGCGTTAGTAACAGAGTGAATCAAAGGCCTGGTCTCTTTCTCTTCCTAATTATCAATAGTGTTTTATAATCTTATTAATATTGATACACAGTATACTGAAGATCTGTTAACGTATAATGTATGTGGAGGATAATTAACGAGATCCGAGTCAGATCAATCGCCTATTTGACAGCAAACGGTGTGTGGCTTATAAATTATACATATGCTAGGTATGGCTAGAAATGTTTAAAGTTTCAGTCCAATCCTTCCAGTACAGCACTGGGAAAACTGATGAACTTAAAGGCACAGTCCCTTGCCTGTTAGGTTTATACTGTACACTCAGAGGAATAACTCTTATTTAAAAATCAAAGAGTTCCATTAACTGCCAAGATCTCAAAGCAGCACAGAAAACACACCTTCTCCTTGTGAAGTGCAGCTAAACAAAAGGCAAAATCTTGTAAGAAAAAGGATGATTAATAAAAGTGAGGTAATTTTCCTTTTGATTTCTGAGAGGAGGTAGCTTGCAGGATGTTCCAAATGACAGAAATGATCCCACATCTTTGCACTGGCCTTTAACAAGGTTAGACTTGCTAGTGCAGTAAATACAATTAATAATCCCAATTAATATTGCATGTTTTGGTAGGTTTGAGAGCATGAAAGCTTTCCACAGATTACTCTTTACTCCCCAAAGCAGACGTGGTGTGATGAGACGAAGGGATGGAAATGTGGAAATAAAACTTTCCTTTTTTGTTGTTGCAGAGCTCCTGATAAGCATGGGGCTGAGATGAAAGGAAATGTCAGGTTTAACAAAAATAACATATTATTATTATTAATAATTTACCTTAGGGGTACGACCCAGCACAATAATGACTGCTCAAGGCTGTGAAACTTCACCAACATTGTGAAAATGGTTCAGAGTGGCTCTGCTTTTCCACAGTAGACCCTGGGGCAAGTTCAGCCATGGTGGGAGGAGATGCAATTCCCAGGGTGGCAAGACTGCTTCGGTCTCTTGTGTTTCACACGGGGTGGCTTGGATCTGATTAACTGGCTAGAAAGTCAGCTTCCTCTGGAATTAAATTTCTATTGCTGCCAGTGAGTTTTGTTTGAGTAAAGCGATGCCAGACCATTTTATTGAGAGAAAATATACACCTAGTCCGATGTCTCCTCTGACAGGAATTAGCGACCAGCGCTACAGGGAAAGGGAAAAGTTCTCTATGAAGCCATAGCATGGAAAGTTGCCCTCCACGGATAACAGGACCCAGCCTATGCCCATCATTGGATAACATGGTAGGGAGGGTAGAATTAGTGACTACAGCCCTCTTGCTTGCTCCTACCAACATGTACTTCACAAACCTATTTTTTTTTTCAATAGATATCTTTGGAGCGCACTTTAAGAAGATATCTTTTACCCTTTCCTCTAACAGCACATGATGTATCCTCAAAGAATGTTTTGTTTGTTTGTTTGTTTTTGGCATGAATCATCATACAGCTGTATGTCCATA
>NW_010587615.1:0-10593 GCF_000705375.1 Tinamus guttatus | reverse complement strand
GATGGAGGTGTGGTTTTCACATTATAATGAGCAAAGTTCAAGCAAAGTTCATCCCAAAGGAGTGATTTGCCACCCTTGCTGGCTCAGCACCGGACATGTTATCGTATATCTCCCATTAGACAGCCACTGTGTGGCTTATCAGCGGCCCAGCACAGGGAGTGCAACAGAGTTTGGCCGCGGTGTCTTCACTCCGCTCCAGCCTCCGTTCCTCCCCTTTGCAGCTGCGAGGAGGGCAGATTGTGCTGCCCAGGGAACTGTGGAGGAGCCGAGTCCATGTGCACCAGCCATCCTGGAAGTGGAAAGTATGTATCACCCCAAGCAAGCTTTTGTAATGCCAAAACTTCTGTTAGGCCCTAGTTTTCCTCTCAGTTCCTGCTTTCAAACAATTCTTCCACAAACAATTCTTCCACACAAGCATCTTTTAGATTCTTACAACTGTAAAATTCCTTCTTTGTAACCCTACTGATGTTGCAGAAAATGTTAAACCTATATGTTTGATATTAATTACAATCTCACTTTAACTATAAAGACAAACTATATAAATCTTTTCACCTTCACATTGCTTTTGTACGTTACTGAGCAGAGATTTTTGCCTCTTGCAGCTATAGATTCTTCTCTTTCCTCTCCAAGGAGACTAAGGCAAATTGTAACAAATTGCTTTTGGTAACTGATGAAAATTCATGCTCTCCCATTTGAAGATCAACATTTGAAATTACTCTAAGTAGATATGCCACATACTGTCAGCACATGAATGAGGCACAGCAAGAATTTCAAGTGATAGGATGTAAGATGGAGGAACAGAATATCTTTATTTCAAAGACTTTCTTTTCCTTACAATGTTTCTATATATCCATCTTGGAACTTTTTTAATTCTATTCTAATCACTGTCAAAGGTCTTTTATTATTAAAGTCAGGCTATTGGGGCTTCAGAACCATTGCTGCATTTTTATAAATGCAGAGGAAGGCATCTCAGTTTTAATGTTTAGAACATAAAGGAAAAAATAATGACAATTACCAAAACAGACTTTGCTTCACCCTGGCTGAAGTACTTCTAATAGAATAAAAATCTTTTAAGCTGAGTAGGTTTAAGTCTATGAGAGTTTTCACAATATTCCTATCCTGAAAGGAAACTTTAAACATGACCAAAGTATATAGAAAGATGCTAGTAAGTATCCTTTTTAAGACCAGTTTGCATAATTACATTGCCTCACAGACAAAAGCAGACTAGATCACCACATTTTTAGTGAATAAAAACATAGTCAAGCTGGCAAGATGGTATGCCACTATAAATTCAGAATTGATAGAGCATGTTAATAACATTCACGAGGGCTGTGATTCATGAGAGGCATTGCAAGGAAAAACAAAACACCAAGAGAGCTTTGGCCACAACATTAAGTAAAGCATATGGGTTTCTCTGGAACAAACACAAGTATAAAAATCAATTGTCTGCAGATGAGTAATATAGACTCACTGATAGACACATCACATGCTTACTGATACGTGCCAGCCACTGAAATTTGCTGCAGAATTCTCCCAGAATTCACACATACAAGCCATGAATGTCTTGGAAGGTCTCTAGCCTCCCCTACAACTGAGGGTGATGATAAAGCTGCCCTTCCTCACCTCACTGAGCAATCCCAGATGGAAAAAAATCCCCTGCTGATGTGGCAAAAATTCCCAAATATACAGAAGGAAAAGATTAGATATTGATTATTACAATGTAATAACTTTTGCAACTATTTCAAGTGCAATACTTGGTGAAGAATGCAGCTGGGTAGTTCCCATACAAATTCCCTTTTAGCTGTCAGCATGTACAAACAGCACTGGCCATTACATCAGTATTATATTTAGGCACAGGGAAAGAACAGGATAATAGCTGTAAACTACTCAGGGAAACATGGATCAATGGCAAATGATCTAAACTGACCTTGACAATGAAATGGTTTCATTGCAAGTCCCTGCAGCTAGGGCCTGTTAGAATAGTCTTTTATTTTGCTCGTTGTTTTTGAGGCACTCAACATTTTCAACCTTGAAACAGAATGAGCTGCCAGGATTGTAGCTGCTTTGAGTAAATATTCCTAGAATTTCAACACACAGTGGATGGTAATGACATCTATTTTAATGTTTGTTGTCCTAATTCCAATACACAATGCTAAATGTAAAACACAACACTGCAGGTTACTCTGAAAGAATCATGGAAAGAAAACAAAAATCTTAACAGCTCTATTACCTTCCCCTTCTATTTTAATTTACCTCCAACATCTCCAGAATTTCTAGCTATCCTAGTTAAAGAGTTTGTTCTTCAAAGAACACTTTTTACAAGGGGAAAATTAAAGAAGATTTCCTTAACATACATCTTTAAAATTACCAGAAAACAATCTTATTGTTTTCATCCTTTCCAGGAAAGGCTTAAGATGGATTTGGTTTTATGTTTGGGGGAACAAGGACTGGATCTCTGAAGCAGAGAGTTGTCTTCTTCAAGTCAGTGCAGGGTAATTGACATTGGCAGAATATGCATTCCCATCCTTCCCTCACAAAAACTCCCGCTCCTTGAAGCAGGTAATGAAAATGTTTGCACAGTGGGATTGGTCAAGCACTGGAAGAGGTTGCCAAGAAGGGCCGTGACATCTGCATCTTTGGAGAGATTCAGAAGTCACCCGAACAAGGCACTGAGCAACCTGGCCTGACTTTGGAAGTAGTTCTGATTTAAGCAGGAGCTCAGACTAGATGGCATCCATAGGTCTTTTCTGAAGCATTTTTTCCTGTGATGCTATTATTTTGAGGACTTCCACAGAAAGTACTAGTTCTTTCAACTCTTAACACTTCAGTTCTCAGTGCATCCCTGTGTTCAAGACTGCACATATCGTTTGCTTGAACTTGATAGCCTCTATTAATCAGTAAAATAAAATAACTAACTCTAGAGGAGAAAATGAGACAGCCAGAGGATTTTTACAAGCTATGTGAGCATTTAAAAAGCTGGACAACTTTCTCAGCAGCTAAGGACTGAATATTCTTGATCAACAGTAACAGAAGGTGAAATTCTTTTTACATAAAGTACATTTATAGCAGCCTTGTCCTAAACAGGGTTAACCCTCCTCTCTGAACTGTTGAGACCAGAACCAGGTCACTGTTTCTCAATAATCTGGATGCCAAATTACTTCTGTGTGCTGCCTGTTCTGACTGTTTTCACGTGTTCAGTAGTATTAAATGCTCACAGAGAAAACAGCAAGTGCACATTTTTCTTCAGCTGAGGCGTGGTCTGTATTTTTTCTTTCTGTCCAGGTACTGAGCTAGTAACTGTGCCCAGAGCACAGGGATCCTTCCCCCTTTTTTTTTTTTTTTTTCTCAGCCCCTTAGATAGTAAACTATTCTGAGGTGGTAGATGTTATTTTTATATCCTTGTCAGAGAGTAGGATACCTGTTTCCACTGTTTAATCCCTTTTTGCGAGTTTCTTCAGACCTCCCAATATTCATTTCTTGCTGACTGTGTCTCTTGGGTTATAGGAAACAAAGCCTGGCACGTTCCTTGCCTGTAGCGCTGAGTAGTACTGTTGCTTCTCTGGTTACCATATGTCCCAACACACAAATGCATGGCGCCAACTCATGTAGCTACATGAGCTATGCTACTGTCTGAATAAAAGTGTCGCATTGGGTTCAGCTGCATCACTTTCCTGCCTGCCAGCCTGCAGTGTTTCCTCTCATTCTTTCTCAGTTTTATCTATTTAGAGTTAAGGTTTGTGGGGCATGAACTGAATGCAAAGGCCCTATTCACCCAGCTTAACTGAGAGGCCTAAGAGCATGTTCTTCCTAAGCCAATTTAACAGTCCTTTAAGAAAGTGTTTAGATGGGAGAGAGAAAGAGGTGCTGATCCAAGAAGGTGACCAACAGAAAGGGAGATGGAAATGTCGGAATGGTAGAAAATCTTTCTTAGGATAGGAGAGTATGCATTTGGGTGTTTTAGAGGAATTTAGAATTTCAAAATCCTGCCTGAGTTGTATAAGGTCTACCTTGACAATACCAGCTGTATGAAACACCAACTTGTCCTCCAATCCCTTTGCTCTGTTACAGACTGGAGTCTAGCATGAGTTCAAAAATAAGGGTTATTTGTGAGATTCAGATCCCCATTTGGATTTGACATCTTCATCCCCAAGACAGACTGACTTAGATGTACAGAAAGGTAAAGCAAAAAAGAAATGCAAAACTGAGAAGTTAATTATGGAATATGTGCTCTTCTGGATTCTATAAGAATTTCTTTTTTCTCTCTCAGTTATATATTTCAAGGTCATGTATTGGCTGTCATTTTGTCAATATTTAATAATTGTCCACTACTCAATAGCAGGTGCCTCTCACATTCCAGACTCTCTGGTACCTCTACATGCCAGACTAGCTAGTAGAGGAAGAAAAATGATTGACCGATAGTGCTTACATTTTGTCTTAGAGGTTTACTAGTTTGTCTCTGACCATCCGGTTTTGTCTATAATTATTCCACTATTAACCTTGTTCTGATACCAGCTTAAAATTTTATAAATATGCAACCAGAGGTGCTCCCAGTCCAGTCTGAACATTTGTGTGTGTGTTTCTGTGTTTATCTCTGCCTCTGTATGTGAGGTTTATTTCTGAAGAATCCAAACCTGGATCCAAATTCCAAGTTCTCAGATGGTCCCTGTCACTGCAGTAGGCAGAACCAAAACAGCCAAGCACAACTTTGAAGATGTCTAGATTCTAAACCATCATCCAAATGACTTGAATTCCTCTCAGTCTCCCATGCCTTTAATCTAAATTAAAGATAAGATCTTGGGAGCACAGGAAGAAGAAAGGAGAATATCAACGGTTGATACTAATTGCCCTCTTTCAATCCCAGAAGAGTTCTCAAAATATTTAGACAGTATAATGTGAATAACAACAATAATAAACAATAATAAAGAAAAAAATCCTGTAATTACAGCAAAGTTTAAACATCACATCTGATCTGTAACAAAGACCTCTAAATGTAACAGATAAAAAAGATAAAACCAAAGACATAGTAAAGAAAAAGAAAATTAATATCAAAGCATTGTCCTTAATGCCATAGAGGTCACACGGATTAAATAACTCTAATGTCTTCCAAAAAGGAAACATCATTAAAAGCCTGGAAGAACTTAGCTCTGAATTAATTCTTCATCTAAATTCAAAGCACTTCCCCCTCCCTTCTATCCCAACATTTTTCTTAAGGCCTCTTGCTTGACCCATAAACACATGTAATTGTCATAAACAAAAAACAAACTTCTGACCATTAACAGAAGATTAAAACTTCACAAGAAATAACATGGAGTAATCAAACTTTAAGCCAAGCAAGAGTACAATTCAAGTTCTGAAAGAAGCTCTATAAATATGTACATTTGAAATCTTTTGGGTTTATTATTATTGCTATTACATATTATGTTTGCTAGTTAATTGAATATATTAAATTTCAATTAATAGCATAAAGCAAATTTATTGGTTTTACAGGTAAAATAATTATTTATTCTGCATGGCAGTTTTGTAAAATAGGAGAACACAAATTTTTATGAAAGAAGATTGTTGATTAGTTAGTTGAACTAACTTGATTAGTTCTTATTTAGAACTTGATTAGTTCAACTTGGTTAGCTGAACTCAACCTTTCAGTAAATAATGCGAGTCATACATAAGTCTTCTTGTACTGGGCATGAATGGACAAAACTCTTAAAACCAAGTTAATCCTTTGCATACAAGGCATCTGGACAGATTGCTGTTCAGCATCATCTGCTCATCATTCTTTCCTCCCTCCTGATGGAATCTCCTCATATATTTCTTTTTTTTGCTTTACATCTTCCAATTCTTCCCCTCTTTCATCAGTCAGTTCAAACAAAGAGAAGCAGTGGAGTTGAATATACTTTACTCTAGGGGTAGCCAGTATATTTTGTGTGGTTTTTTTTTGCTTGTGTTTTCTTATGAGAAGTTACATTTCAGTGCAGTCCTACAATATTTTCATTGAGATGAAGCACTGGGGGCATTTCCATCGAGATGAAGGATATGCCACAATTTTAAGACTGTTTCTCATGTGGTTCTTCAGTGACATATATATTTTTTCCTGTAAAAGAAAAACACAACAAAGGGAATTGTCCCGGGGAAAATGCCACTGAGATAATCTTAAGAAGTCTGACTTAAAGCCAAGTAGCATATGCAGACTGAATGCTCAGTCCACCCATTGTGCTTCCAGCCACAGGGGGCTGAGAATAATACCCTATGTGATTTTAACCAGTGTGGTAAAAATATTTTGCTATGGCTGCCTTAGTTTTCTGAAATAAGAGGCTTTAGCTTTTAATTTATATTTTATTAATTTAAGGTACATTTTTATTTCTATGTTAACACTGAATTATTGCACATTTTAAAAAGAGCTGCCAAGGGCAGCAACCTGCTGCTTCACTTAAGGCAGCATTAACAACTTTAACCTGGGTACTACCCTTATCACAGGTGATAGGCTGCTGATAAAGAGTTGGGCACTTCTAGATGTTCTGGCCATGGTACAGTACTAGCTAGTTCTTTGCCCAAAGAGCTACTTGGAGCTATCTTTTGACTTTCTCAAATTGGACTGGGAAAAAGATACATTTCAGATATAGACGAGAATGAGGAAGGTGAAAAAAAAGAATCCCCTTTGTTCAGTTTTAACTCTGCTGTCTCCGTAAAAGAATGATGTACCAAAGAATCTGATCCATATCTGACAGTCTTTCTTTAAGGATAACAATTTAGTATGATAGCTTTTAAATATAGAAATGCAACGTGATAAGGGGAACGCTGTGCTGGGCAATCTTCCAAGGAACACACACTTTAAGAGATAGAGAATTGTCATAGTCACTGCTCCTGACCACTGTAGAAAGTGATTCCTGAAACCACAACTGCAGTCCTGGTCTTTTCTGGTGGCAGTGCAGCAACATGCTGTCTCTTGCTCGGGGCTTGGAACAAATCCATGATTCAGCCTTAAGGAAAGGAAAGTTTGTAAGCGAGCATATTAACTACAACCTTCAAAACAAAATTTGTTATTATTTTGTCACAGAATGCCTGTAGATTTATGAGTCCTTGGGAATACAATAAATTAATCACAGTAATACTTGCTTGTCTGTGTGAATATTTTCAAAACAAGTAATAAAGTGTTGATGTGATTTTTGTTCTTAGAAATCCATTAGATCTTATTCTGTATCTAGTTTCCTACTTTAAATGAGCTATTCTGGAATACAAGTAAAAAGCCAACAGAGCTGATTGATAGAAACTGATTAGAATTTTGCATCATGAAGAACTAACTAGAGAAAAGAGGATTATTAAAACTAATAAACACTGACTTTTCAGTACAAAGAATGGAAATAATGAATGGTTATGTTTTATCTCTAAAATAATGAATAATTGGATAGAAATGTTCCACAAAGACTCAGATGTTTTTAATAAGATTTCTAAAATGTCTAACAAAATGTTTCAGAATTTGCCGTATTGAATTCATCTGCAGAAACCAATAAAATATAAATGATCATTTCTGGTAGTTCTGAAGATACATTAATTCAGAAGTTGATCTATTAAGCATACCTTACAGTCTAATTCAGATCTTCTTCTTCTTCTCACTGTGTATTAGAAAATACATTGCTTCATGTGATGCATGCTGAAACTGTAAATGTCCCTGAATTCTCTAGCAATGCCAGCCTGAACTCCTAGGGACTCTCATGCTACATTGCCTCATGAAAGAGTCTCTTTTCTCACTTGTTGATACTGCATTGCTTTTATTTTTGGCAAGGTTCCTCTAGCAGAGTGACATGATGTGAAATAGAATAATCTGATGAAATACAACAAGTTAGTAATAATGTTGTACAGAGAGTACCCCTTTCATCATGACAGATCCCAGAGTTCTACAGACTGTACATATAAAAATAATTCTTCATCCACCACTGAAATGTTGGGGAAGAATAGGGTAACCATACTATGCCATAAATAACAGCTTTTCTGAGGAAGAGAAGTAAAGAAAAAAAATGTCTTCATGTGAAACAATAATGGGAATATTTGGGGAGGCAAGATCTAATTACTAGCATTTGTATTTGGTCAACATGTTTAAAGGCTCTCTTGTAAATACATGAATTAGCAATGAGTATCCATGAAAATTTCATTGTCACAAGTTCTTCTGTCTCCATTTCTCCTTTTCTCAGAAGCAACACCTTAAGTAGCAGAAAAAAAGTTATCCGTTTATGTTCAGGTAGAATCCTGTCACATCAAAGTGTGGCTCAGGATGTCATTCAGTGGCAAAAGTGATTTGTATTTGCTTTTAATGGTATGGGGTACATATGCATTCTTTGATGTGAAAGTCAATGAAACTGTGAGCATTTACAGTATAGATTTGTCACCTTTGATTTTGAAAATACATTAGGTTACCATAAGTCATCTTAGCCATGATAATTGACTTTCCTACCCTTTACTGATCACAGAGTCATTGAAAAGGACTTAGACTTTTTCCTTTGCAGACCAAGTCTCATGTATCTTGATGCACTGGACTCTTTGCAGCCTGATCAGGTGCTCTTGCTACAAAGTATTACTGAAAAATAAAAAATAAAATTTGGGAGAGATAAATGGATCATGATAACCCTCTTTTGATTGGTACATTGGTATTGATACAGCATGTTAATCAGCACCATCTGGAGATATGATAAAATACAGAGAATAAATATTGCCAAGTATAAGTAAGAAATTTGTTCACCGCATCTTGAAAACTTGTAAAATTAATGTAAAATGGCTCGGAAGGGAATAGGCACATGATTAGAGCACTAGCCGAAGGTCCATAAACAAAGAGTAATGGTTATTGGCAAGAGATTAATATGGTAATGAATTATCTGAAGAGTGTCATAGCAATTAGTCTCATTGCATGTCAATATTTATTCAGTGGAGGAGGATGTTAAAACTAAGGTAATTAAATCTGCAGATGATAGAAAATAGCCAGGTGAAGGAGACATGAAGGAAGTTGGGAGAAATCTTAACAATGACATTGAGAGGTAAGGAATATGGGCAGGAAGTATTAAGGTGTGATTCAGCCTGGAACAATGTGAACTAATACAACTACAGAATATAAAACTTCTGGAAATCAGTAAATTGGACAGATAGTAACAATGGACAGTAGTTTAGACATCCATAATGTGACTTAGTGGCTAAACAAAAAGTATGTTTCAGGGCTACACACTCAGAGAACAACAAAAGGTATTAAGTCAAATTTGAAAACAAAATTCTGCCTGCACCTTTGACAAGGAGGGCTGACTGTGCTGGATAATAACCATCCAGTATGTTTGAGTTCAGTATGATCTGAAAAGAGAAAGATATTACTCCTGTGGATTTTTGACCATTGCTATAAGGAAATTTTCTTGTTCATTCCCTCTTTGAGGCCTCTCTTGAATTTCTGTCTCATTGATATCACTATAGTTACCTTCACAGTCTGATTGTAGGCCTATTCCCCACATCTCAGATTTAATTCTCCAGCTTATTCCAATCTTCCATTCTGTGAAAAAGACCTATAAGCTCTAAAAAAGGAAATAAATCTTTTTCATAGAATTTGTGCCAACTGTACCAAATTCCCTAGGCTGAACAAACTCCCAACAATGACTATCCAGAGTGGAGGGTGCAAGGAGGGACATGCAGCAATTAAGGATTTAGTGTGTGATCAGGAAGGCTTCAATTCATACCCTACTCAAACCCAGATCACCTTTTTGATTCCAGCATGTTCTGGCTTTCATTTCTCACCTGTAACATGGATTTAATAGTCTCTCTCTACATCACAGAGGTCTTGTGAGAATAAATATGCTGCAGATAGTGAAGCACTCAGACATTAGAGTCCTGAGGGCCGGAGGAAATCAAAAGTCTTATCCATGTATCTGTCACTGCAGTCATTTAAAATTGAATGGACAAAGCTTTCAGAGAACATGCTAGACACAATTGCTTAACTTATAGCACATATTTTATTCAATGAATTTAATTTCCCTTACATATTTGAATTATTCATTAGTTTAGGAATATAAGCCTTTTCACCCTACCAGCAAGACAGTTTAATAGAAGGCAGGCTTTGTGCCACTACATGGGAGAGCAAAGCAGGGAGCATCGTTTCCCCTAGTCCACCAGCCTTCCCTGAGTGGACAAGAGTGACCTGCACAGTTAGTGTTTTTATACCCATATTTGGTTAAGTTACCTCTCTGCAAAATTTCTATTTGAGATGTTATTTCCTGGAATATTTTTCCTTTTTTTTTTTTTTTTAATTTTATTTTTAAATGTCTCCAGGTACATCTTGGGATCTACTGGAGAGTTGAGGATGCCAGTGGAAGGATGGGATATTTTTCTCAGAAGAGAAATCAAACTGAGCCCATTAGCACAAAACTATGGCAAACATGGATGGAATATAATGAACACATCATTCCACAATGGGAACAGTCTCCAGATCAGCCAGCAAAGGCATTTTAGCAGTGTGATGCTCTGTGTGTGGTAATGCTTATATGTATGCTAGTTAGTACATTTATAAAGTTCACCTATTTTCTGAGTCTAGACTGGATCCATGTTTGAGTAGAATCATAGAATCATAGAATC
>NW_010587613.1:0-13945 GCF_000705375.1 Tinamus guttatus | reverse complement strand
TTCAGAAGGTCTCTTGTTTTCCCATTTCATTCCAAATGAGAAGATTTCAAACCAAATAAGTGAGTTTGAGAAAATATTAGGGAAGTGAAAAGCCTTATAATTTAGAAAAACTTCACGCATTTACCAAAGATTCTTAATTTTTAACTAAGATAATTTTTTACTGAATCAAAAATAGATACATATATTTAAAGGAAGTAGCAATTAGATGACAATGTGATTTAGTTTTTCTTTCCACATGCTATTTCTGTCTTTTGGTACCTTCTCTTAGTTATGTTGAAGTTGAACAATAGTTATCCTAATTATATGTTACTGCTTATTGTATAAAACATCCCATGCTCTTTTTATGGACTGTAAAAGCAAAAGATGCTGGCATCATAAAGGTGCAGTAAGCAAAGCCTAAACATACTCATGTGTTGCAAGCAGTACTGGAATGCACGTAAGAGCTTAATGAGGGTTACTCTCTTCAGATTTATTAATTAAAAGGGATTATTTATTAAAGGGGAATATAGAAAAGAAATTTCAAAATTCATGGGCCTGTTCATGTTGTTGCTTAATGGCCAGTGTGTGTTTCCCATTTCCTCATTAAATTCACAGATGGGATAAACTCTAGATTTGAGACTCGTTTCTTCTTGCATTGCATGAAGGGGTTGTAGGTGAAGAGGCAATTTGCCAGTTTGAGAAAATGGATCTACCTGCCAAATATTCCTTCCAAGGAGTTGCTGCCTCCATAGAAGGGTCTCCCTCTCTTCTCCTCAGCTTTTGTCCCTATTTCAGCAGTCACCTTCCCTTAATTAAGCTATTAGGCTCTAGGTCTTACCTTCAGGTTCCTGTAATTAGGCACAACTCAAATTATTTGTCTTTTATGTATAAGGATATATTAAATCTTAATTGTGAATCGCATAAAATGTTTGGGCATATTTAGATGTTTGCTGCAGTGGTGCTGTATAGGGCTAAGTGGAGTCCAGTGTGGAGGAAGGATTGGCTATATGGAGAAGTGAATGGGAACATGGTCTCAGAGAACGATTTGGCAAGGGGGACTGAGTATTTTACCACTGACTGTTCTTCATCTCTTTTTTCCTCTGTTGATTGTCTATCCTGCCACATAAGGCTGTGACAAGCACAAATTGCATCAGTGACTGAGATAATCTAACTATGTAGGTAGGCTGCGCTTGAAAACAGATTATTTTTTTTTCTCCTCCCTTAAGTAATTGGTGATCGTCCATATATACATTCACAGTATAGCTCTGCTTTTTCTGCCTCCCCAGTGTGTGCCAGGTGTATGGCCAAACGAGGCTCTTTACATGCTCTTTATTGCTCTCCTCCATCTTTCAGTTTGCATCAGTTACTTGGCTCAGGCTATGAAGAATGCCAGTAGTTACCTTTGGGATGGTTACTCTCAGTATTTTCTTTTGCACTTGGGCCTTACTTTTAAAGACTTTGTTACATGTCTTCTCGGATAAATTAAATCAGAAGGGAAGAGAAGCTGGGGGCAGCTGGGCTCAGAAGTAGCCGTTCCCAAGGGACCAAAGAGGACTTGCAAAATTTGCTGCCACTGAGAAAGTCAGGAGCTAATGAAAGCAAAGCTGGGATGTGAGGACTGCCTTTAAGGACACAGTGTGAAGCGTGTTCATTGAGGACCACACAATAAAATCCTCTCTCTTGAAGTGAAAATTAAAGCAACTTGATTGCTTTCCTTCCTCCCCACAAGAATGTGTGGCTGCTCTAGGTGAAAGACTGCTTTTGCTGGGGATACCCGGTGCCAGCTCCTGGTGGGCTGATAGACACTTTGCTTCCGTGGATATTGTTGATTCACTTGACTCTTCCTGCAGGCTCTACGAGTTGAGATGACTTAGGCTGGCAGCAAGTGGCTCAGTTTATTATCTTATAATTAAATACGCTGTCCAAAGGGTGACAAATGTCTCCTTGAGGACAAATCGTTTGATCAGTCCAAGAGCCTCATCTGAGCATTTTACATCTCTTAATTCCCAGGATTCTGTCCCTTAAACTTGCTCCATCCTCCATCGGAGGGAGGCTTTGGAGTTGGGGCAGACACAGTGTGTGTTTTGGGGGAGATGGGCTCTTTCTCCTGTCTTATCCAAGCTTTGTAACACAAGGCCAGTGAATGAAGGTACGGATGAAATATTTGGGATTACAGCTGAAGAAAAAAAGATCCTTCCCTTTTCTGCCACTTGTAAATGCCTGCCCTCGGGAACAAAGATACAGTTGTACTTTGTATGTCATCAATTTCCAGCGTGCGCTGTGTGAATAATATTTTGGCAGGCAAAACTGTATGAAGAACTGTTACTTTGAGTCTCTCTATTCTCTTAGAAATAATGACTAACAAGAATGTTACTCACATTACTCAGTGATCCTGTGTTACTTCCAACATCAACTTTACCTAGGAATAGAGGAGGAGGAGTTTTGCCTGCTTTTTTTTTTGTTTGTTTTTGTTTGTTTCAATCCCACTTTTTAAACGTTCATGTTTCATAGTTTTCAGTACTTGGTAAAGATTTACTTCACTAGTCATTCACTGACATATATGTGCACTTTTATTTGGAAATTTTCTTGTTTGTTCAGTCATAAGCATTCCCTGTGGAAATCATGGATTATTTGCGTTTTGTCTAGTTACACAATGGTCCATCTAGTAAAGTTAATGTTCAAGAGAAATTCATATGTTTAATAATTAAAAAATGAATCTTTTAAGGACTTTAGATAGTCATCACTTCAAAGCAAAATTGTTTTAGTTTTAGCAGTGAAAAGATGTTTAAACTCCCAGTCACTAGGAAGATATATATATGTGTGTGTGTGTGTGTGTGTATTTCCCTTTTAGTAGAAATGCTGGTTGTTTGCTGATAGTTCCTCCCCCCTCCTTCTCCTCTTCCTTTCTTTTCCTTCCTCTTTTTTTTTTCCCTTCCTTTCTCTGCCTTCCTACCTTTCCTACTCCCTGCCTTCTCTCCTTCCCCTTCTTCCTGAAACAGATTACTGTTGGCAAAATAGCAACAATTCCTTGTGTTGTTAATTATGGATTGGTTTATTTTCAGATCTCAATCGAGAACGACTACCTAGGCCCCAGGAGAATTGAGAGTCTACAAAAAGAAGATGCCAATTGGCAGAAAAAAGCCCACATGGCTGTGCTTTCTATTCAAGATCTTACAGTTAAATACTTTGAAATAACAGCTAAAGCACAAAAAGGTATTTTATTATTTTCTACTCTCCTATACTTCAAAAAAAAGATCTTTAATGTTTAGCATGTTCCGTATTCTGTGATTAATAATGTTCTGCATGTTCCGTGATTCTCCTCCCCCTTCCAGGATTATTCTTCCCCGAGGAAAAGGCAGTCATCGTTGCCCCTTCTTTTTCTTTTTTCTTTTTTCTTTTTTCTTTTTTCTTTTTTCTTTTTTCTTTTTTCTTTTTTCTTTTTTCTTTTTTCTTTTTTCTTTTTTCTTTTCTTTTTACTGTATGACTGTGTGTCTACTGAGTCTTTCACAAATGACCCTTTCCAGAACATCACCAGAAGCAGACAGAGTAGCATTTTTAAAGTAAAATTTCCAACCACCTCCACAGTGTGATTGCATTAGCTGCGCTGTTTGCCTGCAAAGGACTTAGGAGCCAGATTCCCTGCTGGATTTTGCCCTCCGTGCAGGATGTGGCAGACCACCATAGCAAGTGTTCAGTATCCCTATATCTCCTTTCTTTTCCTGTCTCCTCTGCCTTTCATAGCTCTAAACATTAAGCAGCAACTCAGCTTGTCTACTCAGTGAAAACTGCTCTGTTGTTTAGAAGTCTTCGTGGTTCTTGGCATTTCTATACTTGAAGAATGCAGCAGTTTTACTGAAGAGTTGTTCAGTTAAACCAGGGCATGCGACTTGTATATCTGCACTCTTGCTCATATCATTTTAACTTAAATCCTAAGTTAATTAGGGCAAACAAACCTGAGGATGTCATTTCATGTTACTTACTGTGGTTTAACAGTGCACTACCGCTGCAAGAATTTGTGTCTTCCTCTTCCCTGCCTGAGTGCAGGTTCCTGTCTCTTTCTTTGCATTGGTAACAGTGATGGTGCAACCCGATGAATGAGCTGAATATACCTGGAAGAAAATCTTTACTGATTAATAGCGTTTTTCATCTCTCCGTATGCTTCCTAGATCTGCCTCAAAGGAAGCAGTCAGTGCAAAGTGAATACTTTCAGTTATACCCCAATTAAAATGAAATAAAACTGCACCTTATTTTCAAAAAGCAACTAAACTAGCCCAAGCATGTTGGAATCCATTTAATTAGAACACATTTTAAATGTTTTTAATTAAATTGGCTCCTTTTCTTCTGTAACACCAAGTAAAAGCCCTTACTAGTTGGTAAAGAATGTGTTTTTACTGTTACTTGCTTTCATTTGTTCACATATTATTTTTATATAAAGGATTTTATTTTGTAATGTCACAATTGTTGGGGAAAAAGCACAGAGAAATAAAATGCCTGGAGAATATTGACAACTGTAGACCTTTCCCTGCCTTTTTTGTTTTGCTTTGCTTTTTGGCCTCCTGCTAGTCTATCACAGTGAGGTCTTACATACAAAAATAATAATAGAGAGAAGAAGGGAAAAATACAGGTGAGAAGAGTAATGAGTGATTTTTTTTTATCTTTATTTTTATTTTCTATAATTTTTTACTGCATGTAGTGTAGTATCTTCTAACTCTTAGGGACTGGATGCTGCTCCTTTTGATCATGTGACTTTTATGGCTTTGCAGAGCTAAACATACAGAATCACATGATTGATCTGTATATTAAAAATGGGAAAAACCTCATGCGTGTCAGCCTAGGTGTTGTCTGGGGCTCGAAAAGATCAGGTCCAAATTAGTCAAAGGGCTACTGCTACCCTGAAGTCTTCCTGGAGAAATTCTGATTCATCTCTGCATAGCAAGGCCATATTGTACTTTGCTTAGCTAGTTTGAATTAATGCTATGAAGAAACCTGCTTTTTGAGTTAAGAAACAGATGCTTTTGTAATTTAAATTTAAAGCAGTATTCTTATAGTATTCAACTTGAGAACTAGCTTAAGTTTTAACTTTAAATTATAATTCTTATTTCACTCTATTACAGATTTCTATTAAACTAAAGATTGCACTGTAGAAGTTGTCAAGGGCAATTGGAGATGAGTAAGCAGTTGATTGGGGCTCTCAGAAACAGGGAAAATCTGGGGTGCAGTTTAAGAAGCACATACTGCACAGGTACTCAGAATGTTTCCTTTTTGGTAAAACAAAGCAAAACAAAAAAGGAGTTAAAATAAGATGGTCAACAAATAGCTAATTTTCTATTTACAAGAATCCCAACAATACTTACATCTTGGATATGAAGGCTTTTAGTCAGTCAAATGAGTAGTTTTGCTAAGGGACCTTTGCGTGTTTCGGATGCAGATGTGTGCGGAGTCTTGCACTAGAATCACCGCAGATCTGAAAAGTAAACTGCTAAGCTGACTTCTTTTTCCTCCCGTTTCGTAGCTGTGTACGATCGGATGCGAGCAGACCAGAAAAAAATTGGTAAGACAGCATGGGCAGCAGCAGTGGAACGTATGGAGAAGCTTCAGTATGCTGTTTCTAAGGAGACGTTGCAGCTGATGCATGCCAAAGAAATCTGTTTGGAGCAGAAGAAACATGCGCTGAAAGAGGAGGTAATTTTTTCATTCCAATAAACAGAAAACATGGAGAAGAAAATAAACCATAATAGAGAAGGATTCCAGGCTGATGCACTTTGAAATAATAATAAAAAAAGACATATAGATATATTTTTATCTTTTTAAAATCAAAACCTATATTTGATTCTCCCCTCCCATGTAGAAAATGGAGTAGCATGACGTTTATGTGCTACTTATATATGTTTTCCTTTCACCTTTTCCTCATTAATCTACTTACTAATAAAACTCAAAGGCATTTTAACATTTTCTTGAAATACTTTTTTGCATATTAACAACTGTTTCATTTTTTTACTGTTATTTTTTACAACTATCCACTGAGACAAATAAAATGGGAAGAAGGAATGGGAACAGAAATCTGCGGCTACGTCATCTCTGCACTTGAGCTCTCAGAGGCCTGAATATTTTTTTGGAGTGATTTTGACATCGCACATAGAAAGTATCTGAACTTTAGTAAATATACACACAGGGACTTGCCTCCTGTATTGCAGTCCCTTTCTCTGCTTACCCTAACTACTAAGGCAGTATTCTGGAGAGGTAGGTGCTAGCAAGAGTTTTCACAAGGAGACAGCATATGTTAAATTGTGTTTAAATGTCTGGCAGAAAAAAAAAAAAGGCACATGCTTGTTGGGTTTCATGACATCTACTCTGAAGCAAAAATATTTCTCTGCCTCTTTTGAAATTCTTTATCTTTTGGATATCATATGCTAAGAATTTACTAGTAATCTATGTTTTATCCATACAGGTACTTGTTTTTAGAGTATTTTTCAAATGCTTGTCAGTCAGCAGAATTTCAGTGAACGAGTGGCTATTTATTATCAGATTATGCAGAGAGCTCAAGACTTTAACACACTACATTTGTAAAGCTGATAGAACTATGTGCTTAAAATGGAGCTTTTCGTAGAAGTAAGTGGTCTTGCTTGTGCAGGTTTCATAGAGTACATTAATCAAGGACTTTTTCTTTCTTGAAAAATGTTCAGCGCATTTTCTAGGTACCATGATAAGCAAATTATCTGCCTCTTTCCAACCTTAATGGTAATAAAATGTATTTTACTATGTTGATTACTTTAAATAGACCTCTATGAATAAATGGCATTTGCAGAAACTGCATCTTCTGATTGTGATTTTAATACAGAATTTTCCAAGCTCTATGTTAAAAAAAATGTGACTTTAGCTGGAGAAGATAGAGATTAGCATTAAAAACTGCGAAGTTGATGAGGCCTATATAAACTGCAGGTAAGAGCAGTTTGTGTTGGAAGGAGAATTGTAGAATCAGAGTGAAGGAAGTTTGTTAGCGAGTTCCTCAAGAATCAATCTCTGAATTGACCTTCATATTTATTAGTGATGTTGTCACAATAAAGGTAGAATTTGTTGAGGACAAAGTCGGGAGCCTCCTTTACTATAAGTAATTGAAATGTCATAGCATATTGCAAGAACTGCATAATCCTAGAGACTAACACTGTAGAAACAGAATAAAATTACAAATTGCAAAGAAGTACAGCATTTGATAACTATTTTCTTAATTAATTTATTTATTTTTTAAATCTATGGCATTACATAGGGATTCATCAATTGGAGGTAATGAAGCAGTGCAAATATCTGGTGATACTGCTTGAATACAGAGTGATCATGTACATGTATATGTTGTTCCATACAGTAGTAGCCAGAGATACCCAAGTTAACTCTAAATTTGCCTGTGTTGATAATGGAAATTACAGTTAAAGTACAATGGCACTGGCCAAAATCACTAATAATTTCTGAGAATTTTTCTAACCAGTAACAGTAGTGATTCTCCTGCCAGTACTGGATTTCATCTTAAATAGCTCTTCTTCCTGTTGCCCCTTTTCTCTGATTTATTTAAAGAGAAGTCCTCTGCCTGCTCAGCTTTGACTTTGTTGGATAAAGCAGGGCAAGGTAGGCCCTGTATTCTCCTGAGTGTCCTGCTGGCCCTTTTCTGTAGTTGCTCCACTTCCCACTTGTTTCTTCACTAGAGATAACCAAAATTACATGTGTTATTCCAGAAGAAAAGCCAGTGCTGTGTACAATATTAGCAATATCTCTGCTATACTCACCTCTTGGATTAAAAATTAAGGAGATGATACCATGTAGCCCCTGGCTCTAGATATGTCTACTGAGACACACCACTGCCTGTTCCTCTTCCTTGCACCAATACAACAGGCAGCTGTAGCATTATGAAGGTTTAGATGAGTGTTTTCCCCAAGCCACCACAGCATATTCCCCAGCTGGAAGGGCACAGACTCTCCTGTGCTCTGCGAGGCTGCTGGCTGCAGCTGGCACTCACCTCCCAGCCAGTTGGACCCTGAGCTCAGTCTTCTGGAATACACAGACATTTTATTGAGAGGGAGCCTATGGTTGGGAGGAGAAAGAAAACATGCTAGAAGGCAAGGTGCAAAAATGTTGTTAGTGGATTTTATAGGTTAGGAAGATCTACTTGGAATTACCTGTAACTCTTGGGAAGAGTAGCTGGTTGGCTGCTCTTTTTTTTTTTTTTTTAATCTTTGTGGATGTTCTTTACTGGGTAAAATGCCATAAAACTGTAGGAGTTGGCAGTTGAAATTTAAAAGACTCCTCTTTTTACTATTTCACTTAGGTTTTTTTTTTTACCACTGTAACAAATTCTGTTAAAAAATAAACCAAATACTAATATTTGCTTTTTTTTTTCTCATATATAACTTTTTTAAACACTGCTACAGTTGCATGTTTAAAAACTGCTTTAAAAATGCTAAGTGAATGATAGTGTCTTAAGTTTTCTTAAAAGACCAATTTTAAGATTTTGAGATTATATTTACCACTGATGCACTTCCATACATAGAAGGGGAATATTGAGTGTTATTATTTTCCTGATTTGTACCTCTTAAATTCCATCTGTTGTTGTCGTGAGTTGTGTTTGAAGGGAACAATGAAAACTTTCCTTTTGAGGAAGACCAGAGTCTATTTCTGTGGTCTGGTTGCCAAGTCTTGTTCTCATGACAGTAAACAAACATGAAATCACAGTGATAGCGCTTTTGCAATTCTCTAACTATGTAAAATAGTTGGGACAAATGGAAGTGAATGGCTGGACATTTAAATTCCAACAAGGCCCTTCTTGCAGGCATAGGCTTCAGTAACTCATTTTTTGTTGGTTTGTTTGTTTTTTTCACCTTTAAAAGTGGAAAGTACTAAAGATTCAACTTTAAGTTTTGTTTTAAACAGTAAATGTTCTGCAGTATTTTCATAGAGAAAATTATTTTTCATCAAAGTACTTCTTTATTTTTTTTTATTTTTTTTAATTTTTTTTTGTAGGGAGCACAAAATTCTAAGGGTACAGTACTCTAAGGATACACTTCTTTCCTGTATATTGAGCATGGTCAGTCAAAGATTTACTTGCTTCCAATGACTTAAAGGACTTCTGGAATTCATGACTGTCATTTAACTTTTGCCTGCATTGAGGCTTCAGCAAAAATAAGAATTTTATCAAGAATTCTGTTCACAAGGCATGGTCAGCTGTCTCTTTTTTCCTGTAGGAAATGAATAGTGATATTGGTAGAGATGTAATATAATAGCTTTCAGAAAAGTTTATTTTACTTCCCATGTATCTTTTCTAAACTGTTTTTGGACAACTTCTTGGAAAGGCTAACTAGCAAACTGATTTTCAAATTTAAAATAATTTGAATTTGAGGAAGTGAAATAATAGTGTGATTATTGTAGATGCTGCATTCTGGGAAATATATTTTTTTAATGTAAGTGTGCTTGAATTGTTATTTTTAAAAACAGTTTAGGAATGTTTTTGCCTTCTTCACTTCCAGTGCTTGAGTTGGCAAACTGAAATTGGTAGTAAATGCACCCATTTTTTCTTTCCTTTTATTTTACATGTTTGTATATTATCCAGTTCAAAGGGTTTTTTATTATTTTTGATTGAGGTAAAAGGAATATTTTAAGTGGTTATTGTGATTTAAAAAAAAAGGGGGGGGGGGGAAATTGACGTGCCATTTTAAGCACCTAAAGGAAAACATGAAGTACATTCTGTAGACAAAACTTCTGGTAGTAGGTGGGCTTCTATTAATAAGAAAATATGAGAAAATTACTCATAACCTATTTTGGTCTCGATATCAAAATTCCAGATAGATTCTTTTGAAATTGCACAGTTGGAACCTAATTTACTTTTATATTGTTTTTACTGGCTAATGACTAGGTAATCATTTTTAAAGAGCAGGAAGGAGGGCAAATTCCAGTATTTGAAGAGGCTTTTCTGTTCAGATGACTTTGTGTATCATTGAGGTTCAGTTCCCGTTTTCTCAGAGAAAGATGATGATCTAACTCAGCAGAGGTTAGAAAATCAAAGCTAAATTCCTTCTCGGGGCAAACTATTTAGCTCTTTTGTTATTTATTTATCTATTTCCTATAGATAGGAAGATAAAAGCTGGGTATTCCTTTAAAAAGATTAAAGTGGTGAAAGACTTTCCTTAATAGGAAAGGCTTTAGTTGAAAAATAATAGAAAAATAACCTGTCAGAGGAGACAATATTACTGTTAAATATTTATGAGCACAGTTGGTTCAACAGATTGTCTACTCGTCATCTTCTGAGGTTCCTCAGAGAGTAGCAGCAATGAGTTAAAGTGAATGCTTGGACTGGAGAACAGTCCGTGTTATGGGAGGTGCATTAAAATATAACTTTTTGTTTTATCCCAACAACAGCAGATGACTTAAAAGACTGGATTAGAGATAATAGAAAATGTAATAGTACCTATTAATACGTGTAATAGGATTTTTTTACTGTGAACTGCAAGTGAGTCAGGTTGTAGAAGACAGCAGATGAGAATAACCCCAAATGAGCTACTGGCAGTGAAGACCAGTCAAGAGGAGAGATGAGTGTTGATGCTGAGTATTGGCACGAGCAGCTGGAGTGATGTGGTTGTGAATACCCTTGGAAATACGGAAGAAAACTTCTGGCAATTAGGAGTGAGGATTTGGAGCAGTCTTCCAATAGGAATAACAAATGCTGCGTTTTCCGGAAGCTTTAATGTTTTAGTTTTGTTTTTACAAAACCAGTGCAACAATAACAACGTGGAAACTATTTTAAAAGTCCATTTTATGAAATCAGTTAATTTTAGTTGGATAGTCTGAAAATGTTCTGTGATGGTGGAGAGCTGGACTGCATGCCCCTTGCCTCTGTGTGCCATATTTCTCTGTTTTCCTATTAACTTTGTCACGAGGTCTCTTGTAGGTGTGTTTATAGTTTGTCAGAAACTTTCTATGTTAATTCCTATATCTTTAGTACCTTTGTGATGGTTTGTAAGTGCCATAGAACTGTCTTTTGCCAACTGTTAAGAAAACTAAGTTGCTGTTGAAATTCTCTGCTTAATATAACTGAGGTAACAAAGCCCTTTTAAACACTGTTAGGTAACTTAATACTAGAGATTAAATTATTTGCTTGAGTTAATGCAGGAAGTTGAGGCACAGCAGGAAGCTGAACTCAGATCTCGTAACTTCTAGTTCTTTGTCCAACTGCAAAATGCAACTGCAAACAATGCTGAAACTTTCCCCATGCTCCTGAGGTTAGAGATTTAACACATACATAGTAACACACAAAAAGATTTAATCCAAATAGTTTCAATTAGAGGTTGCCTTCTTTCTTCTTTCTTTTCCCATTTTTTCTTTAGCCTGAGAGGCTACTTTTATAGCTAGGATGTCTGGCTGAAGACCACGTAGCAGAATGAATTTCCCATTGCCATTTCACTGGAGGTGAACCTGGAGTTGTTGTACCCCTAAAACAGAGCAGTCACCCGGCAATATGTGTCCCATTTGCCTGCGAGGCTCCTACACTGTGGTGGTCGGGCAGCTCCCTCTCCCTGGCAGGCAGACACGGGTGCAACTGAGAAATGTTGAGCTGCTATAACTTGAGTAGCTGATGCTTTTAAACATGCCCAGTTTGCATGTCTATGCAGTCTGTATGCAACATCTGTGGACTTAAATTTGGGATCATCTTGTTTAAGGACAAAATGCGTGCTTGCTTTCTTAGCTGACTGACAAAGCACAAGTTCTTGGTTGTAGTAGAAGGTTGAATGGCATTGAATTAATTTGCTGAAAAAATAATTTTGCTATATTATATCTTTTGCAAAAAAAAAGAGAAAATCCTTTAAAAATGTCAGATACCAGGATTCTATGCTTGGCAAATTAATATTGTCCCTCTTTCATGGAGAAAAAAGAAAGGGGGAGAAATGTTTAAGAAAATCAGTTCTTTTATCCTTCTGGAAACTAGTCTCTGAATTACAAGCGTGTGCCATCCTTATGTCACTTACTATCTTGGTCACAACTAGTAACTTAGTAAGGATGCAGAACAGTAAACTGGCATAACAATATGTCTTGGTGTCACCATAGATGGAGACATAAATTATGTAACACTTAAGCATTTATTGATCCTTTTGGGATAACATACATAAAATGCATTCAGTAAATATGTCATGAAGTAAAAGCTTTGGCTTTAAAAACAGTTTTAATTTTAGCTTTCCAGATGCTGTTAGCAAAAAAAATAGTTTTAGACTTTTTGGAATGAAAATAATACAAATTTAATTTTATTTCCTCAGAGAATCAAGTACTGGAGTAAAAAGTTCATGGGGTTATTTCATAGTATACTTACTGTATGACTTGATAGTCACAAAGAGTGGCCCAATGCCATGGATTCTACTACTATCACCTGTATATATGTATATACTCTTAAATAACAAGTATTACAGATGTATGAACCCACATGACTGATTAAAAACTGTTTTCTGTCCTTGTGTATATTTTTCCACGTTATTTTTAGTGTCCTGGACTGTATCTGGCTATAGTCATACTTGAGTCTGTGATTTTGTTCTTCTGATATCCTACAACTGTGTGTTTATTTTCTCTTTACATTTAGATGCAAAGTCTGAAAGGTGGTACAGAAGCCATAGCCCATTTGGACCAGTTAGAAGCTGATTATTATGATCTACAGCTTCAGTTATATGAAGTGCAGTTTGAGATCTTGAAATGTGAAGAGCTGCTGCTGACAGCACAACTTGAAAGCATCAGAAGACTGATGTCAGGTACCTCATGTATAGTGATTAACATGTAATTGGTTAAAAAATATATATCTTAATAGGATTCCAGTAAAATCTGTAGGAATGAAATAAGAAAAGTGGGTTTGTTTGTTTGTTTGTTTTTACACCATATGAAGAGCACCTTCGGAAAACGTGCACTTAATTTTGATACTGAAATCCCTATACAATTTGCTTACATGCAGACTGGAGGAAATCCCTTGAGCCAAGAGGTTGAGAAGCAAGGAAATGTTTATCAAAATCTTTACCTTGTTGAGGCAGTAATAGCAAAACTTAAGGGCCCTCAGAGATTAAGCCTGCTGTAAAAACAGCACAGGTCATTTTGAGTTGTCACTTAGGTTTTCCCCAGAAGTCTAAAATAAAACCCTCCACAACCTGGCTTAAAATGAAATGTGCGGAAAATCTCTGGGCAGCCTGGTCCAGGGCTCTGGCACCCTCACAGGAAAGAAGTTCTTCCTCACATGGAGGTGGAACTTTCTGCGCTTCGGTTTGTGCCCATCTTGTCCTGTCTGGCCACCATCAAAAATAGTCTGGCCCCATTCTCTTGACACCCTCCTTTCAATTGCTTGTTTACTTTGATCCCCTCTCAACCTTCTCTTCTCCAGGATAAACAGGCCCAGCTCTCTCGGCATTTTCTCACAGTGGAGATGCTCCAGTCCCCTCATCATCTCTGTTCTTTGGGAGGAGACTTTAAAAAAAAATCCTACCTAATCCTAAATCTCCATGTATTATGTACTTCTTTTTAAAGCCCTTTATAGTTCATGCCTTCTTTTTCAACTCTTTACACAAATGCAGTTGCAGATTAAGTGACATTTTTAACCTAAGCATGAGATAAAGTGGTTTCATATATCAGTCTTTTTTTACTCCGTTGACTCTGTGGAATATTTAATACAAACTGTTCTTATTTCAACCTGCAATGTGTCAAAATATTTTTCAATATAGATTCTATTGAAATAGGAAGAGCAGAATATTATCACAATTTTTTTTCAGCATCTTGCTTAATTGCAAAAATTCTTCCTTATCACTGTTTCTTTTATGTTCCATTTTATTGACAGACATCATCTAATATAGTAAGTTTTATAACAGATACTAACCTGCAGTATATACAATTTCAGGGACTTAGAATACTAAATTTGGTCAACTGTGGATGATGTGTATACATATTGTGCGGAAAATCTCGCTGT
>NW_010587612.1:8760-23313 GCF_000705375.1 Tinamus guttatus | reverse complement strand
GTAGTTGTCTACAGCTGAAAATAATTCTTCGGGTGAATTCAGCATGCATTACTCTGATTATGCTCGTTATGATGACGAGGGCAGCCAGCCTATTTTCACTAGTTCAAACTGACTGAGCAAAGCAGTGAATTTCAGAAGGTACAATTTCTCCTTTTTTTATAATGGAAATACATAAAAAGCTGCGATAACTGGGACTTCCAAATTTTGCATGGTTTCCATTGCAATATTTTAAAAACAGACGGCAACACAGTCTCGCCACGAAAATAATCTTCTTGATTCAATGCTGAAAAGGTGTCGCCCCGGGCAACTAAAACGGAGAAAGACTTATGGATTTTAGGCATGTTGAAAATTTGTAAACACGGAGTGCCTGAAAGCTTCTCCCACCTCAAGCAAGAAAATTTTCTCTGAAGTGCAACAGGTTCGACAGAGCTAAATCATTGGACAGCCTCCCAACCTCCTACGTTCTTGCTCATCAGACTCCTTTCCACTTACTCTCTTTCTTTTTCCAGATATTTCTCAATTTTCCTTTCATCCTCTTCTGGCCAAAGTAACTGCTGAGATGCTGTGTAAAATGAAGGTTGCTGATGGTGACATCAACACAGCTAGAAAGGGAAGGTGACACTTTTCTGCCTAGTTAAACATCTAAACACATCTAAGATGTCAGGAAAAACTCATGCAACCTTTCTCTGAGTACAAAGCATTTTCCAGCACTGAGAAAAGATATAATGAACTACCTTAAGCTCATATTAATTTATGATGAATTAGGGAGCATATTAAACAAACATCCAACTCTTCAGTGAGTTTGCTCCACTGGAGTTTACATTTTATAATTATATCTTACAAATTGTTGAAAACAAATGAAAATAAATCTCTATATCTAAGATAGCAGAATGCAATCATTAGTTTTTAGGCATCAAAATGGTTTAGCTCACACTTCCACTCCATTATTTTTCTTTTATTCCAGTGCTCTTGCACTTCCATGGTCCAGCAAGAGCCCCTAAGGGTCACCACCATACCTAAGGATAATTCTTTCTGCTGTAAAAACTACAAGGCCAATAAGAAGCAACAAAAAATTTCCTTATGTCGACTTTTGAACATCCAGTACATATTACAGGCACAAATCTGGTTCCCAGTGTGTTACATAAATGCAGAGTAGCTCTATTAGCTTAATAGTATTATATAAAGCAACCCATTTGAGACTTACACCTTTCAAATTAGCATGGGAAATACAGACAGATTGAAATTATTCTCATTTTTGTCTTATCTGTCAGGAAAGAAATCCAAACCAGACTGCTGTATTTGCTATTTTATTTCTTATGACAATAATGACAGATAATGACAACAGTTTTGAGAGTGAAGCAGTCAGTCCAAAAGGAGCATGTTTTATAATATCCTGTTCGATTCCTACACGATGCGCAAGCAAGGGCTGCTTTTTTGGATCAGTATTAAAGCATAGCTATAGTAAGAGTAAGAATCAAATGGAAAGAGAGTGTTGCCACCGAGACTTCTTGGAATCTTAGACCCTGCAAAGCTGCAAGGGCAAAAAGGGGTCACAAAGTACCCCAAAGCATCAGCCACATGCAATTTCTCACAAGAGTAGTGGTGGGGAAGACAACTACAGGTGTTGCTCAGGTCTTAGTTTTCTTCCTTCCATTTTATTTATTTACTTATCTACTTATTTATTTGTTTATTTATTTATTTATTGAGACCGTGTTGTAGGCATGAGGATTACAAGGCACAATGCTAGTTTACAAGAGGTTATATGGAGGCATCTCAACCCTACTATGGAAGACCCCCAAGGTCAACAAAGATTTTTTTTTAAAAAAAAAAAAAAGAAAAAGAAAATCAATTCCTGCTAATTTGGTGGCATTAGACTCTGCTGGGCGATTTGCCAAGGAGAGTTGGTAACGTCTGGTTTGAAATCTTGAGCCCTCTCGTGGAAGCCTTGCAAGAGGCTTTGCCTCAGGCTGTGCATGTGAAACGTAACAAAACCAAAAGGGTCACATCTTTGGGCAGAACCGACTGCAGCTTATGTATTTTTATTTAAAGAGATGTTGCATTTAGAGAATGCAATTAGCAATTTTTCAAGCATTTTGTCTGTATCCTGGTAAACAGTTTTTTAGCAAGTACTGTTAGCGCATCAGAGCGATGTAGAAACAAAATGACAACAAAATCAGCACTGCTGTTTGGTTGGCTGGAATTGTTCCTGCCTCACTAGATTTTAAATAATAAAAAAGATAAACTTTATTTTATAAATGTATATTATTTCCATGATGCTCTATACTTAGAAAATTTGAAAAAAAATGCAATTGCTAAAATTAAATAATAATAAAAAATCATGCAGTGTTTGTAGTATGTTTGAGTACTTACTTGAATTGGAAAATTAAGAGAAATGTATAGGTTCTGTTCGTGTTTTTTTTTTTTACTTACTTGCAGCCCATATCAGGCTGTTGAAAAGCAATTCGGGGTCAGTAAAGGATGATGAACACAGAGTAACATGATAAGTAGAGGAGTTAAAGTAGTATAAAGCACTGAACCTTTTTTTAAAATATATTTTTATTGCCCTATCTGCTTTACACTGAGTGCAATATCCCTGAGCTGCAGCAACTGCCATTAAAAAAAAGAAACTTTTGCATAATTTTTCCTTTCCTGCAGCGTGGTTGCTGCAAAGTCAAACCTGCAACTTAGCACCTGCAATTAATAAGCTTGTTTTTCCCCAAGGGACATGAAGTAGTATTTTGTTTCTAAAAAAGCAAGTGAGATAACACCTACCAACTAATTCAGCTGTGAATGTCGGGAATTTTGCAGATGATATTCTGTTATTCCCCAAACCTTGCTACGAGTAGCAAGCACAACCCGCCTTACCCTTGAAGCCAAAAAACTATCGTTATTTTAATCATAAATTTTAGCAGTGCAAATCAAATACAAGAAAAAAAGTTGTTCTTAAGCAGCCATCCCATTCGAAAGGTAGTAACTACTTGACCGTAGTGACCACCGATTGACTTCTATAGTCTGAGACTTCTGCTATCGCCCAGTCTCTGCGCTGGTCCCGTAACAGGTTTTTTATCTTCAATTCTGTCATCCACAGTAAACAAAAAGCACCGAATGCAAAAAGGAAACGTATATAGTGCCAGTGTCAAACATATGAGGTTTAAGCCAAAATCAAATGTTTCCAAGGCAATAAAATCATATGAGAGGGTTCTAAAAAGTTATGTATCCCTGGCAAAATGACACCAGCTGCTGCCTTGGTAAATACAGTTAAGCCACCCCTTAGGATTAGAAGTGGATGTGTAAGGGGAAGAAGCACTTCTCTGAGTTCAAATGCTTTTATTAACGTGTTTCATTTCCTGTAGGAGACCATAAACCGGGGGAGCAAACCTGTAAATAAGGATTTTTGCTTTAAGAAATGGAATGATTCTGTATATTAGAAAGCTGTGTATTTTTTGTCATGAGTTCTTTTGCTGTTGTAAAAGATATCAAGCACATGGCTGATATTAATTTGTGCTTGATATCAAAAGATATCTATCTTAGATATCTAAATAGATATCTATCAAGCATAAACTGAGGTAAATTGTCTTTTAGGACAAAAAGACTAATTTATTTGCTATGAAAATACAGTGGCTGTGTAGCAATTGAAGCTCTTTTCCTATTGCCAAGCTACAGATTTGTTAAAGTGATCACAACTCCTATGCCTCAATTTTGTTATTTGTGAGGGAAATGCATTAGGGATCTCCTCATAAATGATGCAGATGAATGCCAGAATCTCTTAATATTTTTGATTGTGTAAGGAAACGCTCCTGGAAATAATTACTCAGATTTACTTGAATTACTTGCTTTGGTGCTTCTCTTATTATCTTAAACGTTGCAACCTCGGCTGAGGGTAAGAAACATAAAATTTGGCCATACTATTTTCTGGGTGCTACTAAACACGCTTGGCTGCCGTCAGCACTGCTTTGGGTATTGGCAGCATCGCGCTTCTCAACATCTGCTTCTTCAGGGCCATCCCTTTATGTGTGAAAAGAAAGCGGATTTGCAAGAGGCCAAATTGTAACGAGATTATTGTGAACTATTAGTTCTGTTACATATACTCATACCTCTCGAGTGAAAGAGCGAGCAAACACTACCGACAAAACCAACATTTGCAGCAGCATTTAGTTTTATTGATTGCAGCTGAGGGCCATCATGCATCTAGACAAAGATCAAGGGGGTTTTCTTTGTTTTTTTTATTTTTTCCTGAAAATATCTCTTGTTAATAACTCTGCTTTCTTCTTTTCTAATCGGCAGAGCAAACTTAATAGAAATGCAAAATATGGCAAGGGTACTATTGAACTTAGATTAAAGAAATGAAGGTTTTTGAATTTAAAAGGAGTTCCCTTTTAAAAGGTTCTGCAAAGAATAAAGGTGTTATCTCTTTTCTATAAAATAACTAAAGCCTTTGTGGCATTAAGTGGAGAATTATGCTGGGGAAGACTAGACTTTCTCTATACATGGAAACAGTTCTGCAGAGCTGAGTTTGTCAAGGTGATGCTTCAATCCCCCACTTTCCAAGGCAGAATGCTAACGTGCACAATCCATTAACTGAAAAGCCACTGGGGACACTATGATATTATAGTCTCTCCAGTCCCGTTCTCTGTCCCCTCAGACCGAGTAAATTCTCAAAGGCAAAATAAATATAAGTAGTTCGTGTTTAAATTCTGGTTCGGGCAAAATAATGGATCCTGTAGATATATATATGCTGAGGAGAGCTACTTTGCTGAACGACCCCCCGGAGCCAAGGAGCGGGGCAGTATATGTGTGTGCAGCGTATACGGTACCGCCTGCAGAGTGTGAATATCTACCCAAAGAGACGGCTCCAGCGGGGTGGTTTAGCAGCAACTTTCCCCATCACCCTCATGTCTCCTTCGGTTCATTAGCTGTGAACATGCATTTAGAGCTGATGATATGATAGTTCTTAAACAGAGGCATTTAAGTACCCATAACTGCCTCTTTTATCTTTATTTTTTTTCCAAAAGACACTATTTGCTTTCAATTATTTCCAGCATTTTGACCACAACCACAATGAGAAGATTATGGGACTGTTTTAGGAATTGCTTGATAACATCACTGTTAGAATTTAAGACTCATTAGATGAAATATGATGTATATTATAGCAATCTGAAAAATAATTCTGTGCAACCCAAGCAATACAATTTTAGTGAGGGAATTTCAAAGCATTGTCCAAATTTTGCTGTTGTTAAAATTACTCCAAATATTCAATATCCACACACAGCAGCTATAAAACTACAGACTTTTTTGTTTTTGCAAAACCTTACCATAAACATCTTTGTCATATTAATTTTCATGAGCATTCAATGAGTTGTGTGGCTCAGAAATGAGTTTCATGACTGTGTGAAGGCAGGACACACCAAAGGCAAAATAATTACCAAATATGTATATAAAAAAATACCATTAGAAGCTTCTTCACCAACATTTGGACATCCTATTAATTTTAACAACCAAGAAACTGTTAAGAGTGTAGAAGTCTTGATTTGCACAGCTGCTTTCCCATGGGCTTTAACTTTACTAGTGGGGGTTATCTGGCTAATTTCCATTATGCATGAAAGTTGGTAAATTAAAGATGGATTTATGGTTAAACAGGTGGATTTATAATAGGTGAAAGACTATAGACGTGCTGTAGGAATGCCTGATTAATATCAGATAGTTGCTTTTGAATTATGCTGGTATAAACTAAGGTGTTACAATGACAGCATAGCCCAAGACTTAATTTCGAGGAAAGAGTCTTTCAGAACAGGAATTGCCAAATCACTGGGTCAGCATCAGCAGAATAAGAATTTTAGGCAAAGTTTTAAATTTGGTATTGAGTCTGCATTAAACACTGAAGTTTTCCTCTGGGAATTCTTAGGAAACTAACAACCAGCATACAAATCCAACCACAGAAGGACGACAACATATTTGCTAAGGAAGTAGCTGCTCATAACCAACCGATTTCAGTTTCGATACCGTCTCATGCAAGGGAAAGGCATTTGGAAGCAATCCCATCACCGTGTGTTAGGGAGGTGGTTAGCTCAGTTCCCCAGCTGAAAACTTCGCTGGAAACAACTGTGCCATCAAATAATTTGCTATAAAGCACCTTAAATGTTGGCAATGATGGTAAACATCTTAAATCTCGATTATGGCAACGGAGCTGACAAGCAGTTATTCAAAGCCGTGGAAGCCGATCGCTTGTTGTAATTCACTTCTATCTGCAAATATGCTTTGTGAAGCAGACAAGGAACTCGGAACTGCTTTTCTTATATATTTGTAAGCTTTGCAGAAGCACCTGAATGCTGTTATTTCCAAGGAGACTCCCTTAATCTGTTCAGATTAATAACTGCAAATTGGGTAAATTGGCAAAATACTGCAGTAATCGAAGGAGCGGCAACCAGATATATCTTCCCAATGGCTGTCAGGATTTATTCTCTCTTCAGATGAATTATAATCAGGTCAATTCCATAGAAATTGTAATGAGGGAAAAAGCAGAATGGTTTCTTCTTATCCTTTATATATATACATATAAAATATGTGTATATATGGAGTCCAAGTTTATCCCATTGCTTTTAATTCTCCTATTCCTGTACTACAAAGAATCTATTTAGTGTGGAAAAAGTGGAGCCTGCAATTAGGGGTTTTTGTTTCACTGAGAAGCTCATAGGAGCTCTATATGGGTTCTCTTTATCTAGAAATACAACCTGAAATACTAAAATAGAGAAGTAGGATCTTCTTTTTATAATTTATCAATACGATTTCACCATTTCACTATTTACTATGAGTGTCCATGACATTTTTGCAGCCAGGCTTCTTACCTATATCAGAAACGACAAAATGATAGTAAATAAGTAGTGAGGGAGCAATTTCACGTTTGTGCTCGGGTAAATCTTGTGGATATGTTGAAATTGCTGGAGCTGCTTGCTCAACCCAAAGCAGCACTCCCAAAATAAAGATCTTGCACAGCAAAAGCCTCGAAGATGGACCTGCCTAGGCTGCCACGATTGAGACACTGATGAGAACGTGCATTTTGGACCTAAACCCCTCTCTTTTCTTCCTATCAATCTATTTAAAATTTCCATTGACATTTTGATTTCAGTGATTTTCATCCCCTACGATGTGTTATAAAAAATTGGAAACCAATTAAGTAAAGCAAAATGCTTCCAGTATATAATAATACAGTTGGCAATCTCAGGTCAAGCAATTAGTAATATATAACCCTGGCTAGGAATAAAAAGATGCATTAAAGTAATAGAAAAAGTAAGTTAAATGCATCGGATTTTAAAATGGTTCATTTAGTGAAGAACTTACTGAAATATTAAAGTGGCTGCAATCTGTATGAGGACATTAAACCATCAATTGATAGCAAGGGTCAAGTTTATCCAAGATTTCTTTCAAGTGACAGAGTCAGATTTCAGCTTAAATAACTTGCCACTGTATCAAATGATAGGAATGTAAAAATGGGGTGTTTGGAGCCAGAACTGAAAGGGGACTTGGGTAACAGAATGTGATAAATCTTGGGGAGGAGAATCAATATGAGATTTATCCAAAACTTTGAAGCCTGTCAGGATACTTCGTTATATTTTAGAAGGCATTTGGAGACACAATCAAAAATTTGCCAGGGAGATTTGCTGAAGAGAATTGCAGACGAAATTTGTAGAAACCTTACAAAAGCTTTGTAGAAAAGCTTAGCTTTTCTCCTAAAAATGCACAAGACCGCAACCAACTAAATCCCAGTGATCTTAAAGAGAGTTTCCTGCGATCTATGGGCACAGGCCAACGGTTGGATAGTCTAAGCTAAGACATTTAAAAATCCGGTAAAAAGAAGCATATCTGCTCACAACAGATATTTAGGATTAAGAGGAGGCTGATGTTTCCCTTTGGTATACCACGATCATTCCACACTTCTCAACATCTCAAGCAGCTTGGGGGCTGTAATGTTACACAAGTAAGTTTTATTTTCTATAAGGAGAACTCTGCCCTTATTAGTCTAAACCAGCAGGCAAATGTTTACACCTGCACCCCTGCAAGAACGCAAACACCTTGGGAACTATGAGGAAAAACTGCCCTTTAATGTTTCCCTCATTAGATCCATTGGCAAGTGGAAAATAGATTTAAAGGGAAAATATATTACAGCAGTAACTAAAGCTTCAAAGACACAGCAGGGAAGACAGTTGTTCAAGGGTTTTATCTGCTCTCTGACTTCTTTTTTTCTTTTTTTCTTTTTTTTTTTTAATGAGTAGAATTCAAAAGAAAAATAATAATAGAAGAACACATTTTCGGAGCCCAAAAATGAACTCGTTTTCACACGGAAGATTTTACATAACAACAGTCACAACATACACGGGAGCAGAAGGCTCTGTTTGTTGTTGTCGAACGTTGGCTGCAATGTAAGGGCAGAACAAAACTAAAACTTCTGCAGACAGGTCTGGCACAATCTGAAATGCAAACAACTTTTTAAAGTACATTTATCTGTATTATACAGTGGCTGAAATGAGTATTTATGATTTTTTCTTAGTTTTTCGAGCCCTCCGGCCACATGAACAGTGCTAAATATCCCGCCGCAGGATTCAGAGCAGCTATAGTGTTAATGTCGCCTTTAGTTTCTGTTTATGTCCTGGAATTACAGTTTTTTGATAATTTTTTACTATTTTAAGTCATGCTTTCATACACCCATTCCTACACTCCATGCTCACAACGCATCTCGATGAAGAGCATTGTCAAGGAGGAAGATTGTTTCCATCTGCCCTCAGGTGGCCATTTCCCACAAGCTAATTCCCCAAAATCTGAGTATTTACTTCAAAAAGGAGTAAATACTTCAAAACTTAGGAAAAGGAGTATTTACTTCAAAGCTATTACTGTGATGGTAAATTCTCTTTGGGGGTTTGGAGAGAAATATATGTATTTATGGAGGAGAATTGCAATTGTACAGTAGCTCTCCATAGAGGGCAATAAATCCTGAACAAGGAGAAGCCTCTGTTTTCCATAGGATTGATTTTGTGGAAGAGGAAGAGAGATAAAACCAAGGTAAAGGTCAAATAAGAACTGAATTTATTTAAAGATCCCTTGAAGTTTTATCATAGGACTGATTTTAAGATAATTTTCTAAAAGCTGTTTTCTTTAAAAGTGCAATAAACATCCAGTCTCCTGCTCTACAACTCTTTCTTCTTCTTTCTTGGGTCTCCTTTCTTCATTCGGATGAAATCTTTTCGAGTTTATTTTCAGTCTGATCCAACTATGTCATAACTGGGCTTCTGTCCCAGTGGATTTTTAGGTACAGCAACTAAAGCAAGGCTGGCATAGGCGTCTTTGCGGTTGGTTGGAAGGGGCCTCTGGAGACCCCTCTAGTCCCAAGCTCCTGCTCAAGCAAGGTCACCTGGAGTATGTTGCCCAGAATGGTGTCCAGAAGGCTTCTGAAGAGCTCCAAAGATGGAGATTCCATTAGCCATTGGTTTGGAAGATTTTTCTTTCTTTCTTTTTAATGAAAAAAAAAAAAATTAACCCCACTCATCCCTATTTCTAGTCTCCCAGAACAACTTATAGCCTGTTATTGAGAACACAAGGTTCTGAATTACACTTATCAACTGAGTTACACCAGATTAAAGCTGGTTTTCTACAATTCGGGATTGACCACCTTGGACTAATGGCTGGCATAGAAGCTTTCCCTTGATGTCTTTCCTGTTCTCTGTCTAATAGACACAGCAAAACACCCCGGCTTTGACCAAGCAGCATTTCAGTGAAAAACAGATTCACATGAAAAATTATGACCAACAGTAATGACAATATTAATAATCCATAAAAATGTAGAAATAACAGTTTAAGGACAATTGAACCTACTTGTATGACAAATGCCTTGGATATTATGCCCTGAGCTTAAAAAGCTTTTCAAAAGCAGTATCTCCAGTCAAAAAAAGAAAAAAAAGATATAAAAATATAGAAACAACCAAAATATCCTGAACTAAGATTGAATCCCATGATTACAAAGCTACTTGCTACATTTTGTACCTAACTCAGGTCCCATTTAATAGAGATCTCCACGTGGGTTGGGGACAGCAAAGGATACTGCAGGAGCTGGTCAAAATCTCAATAAGCAACAAAACGACCACCCACCTCTCTTAAACTCCAGACATTTCTACCCACGTCTGATTAAAAAAACCCTGAGGAAAATGCTGGATTTCTTTCCAAAGGAATGCTGATGGGGTGCAATGATTTATCTGAGAGGGGATTTTCTTTAGCAAATTTTGACAAATCTTCTGTCTCTTAGTTTTTAACAAACCTAAACTGCTTCAGACAAACTTCACTGAAAGAGGGAACCACCAGGTGGCTTCTGACTGTTGTATTTATCCTTCTGCAATTTTAAGCACAATCCGAGTACACACAAGTCTACAACTAATTCTGCCTCGGTTACGGATTAGTTAGAATGGCAACCAAGCATCACATACATAAAGCACATCACTTCTTTAAAATGATGAATAAATAAGTCTGCAGATATCTGGGATGTTGAAGAGAAACAAAAAGCTATTATGATGCAGGATTAAGGTTAGATATGACATTATTGCATAAAGTCTTACAAAGATCAGTCATGGCAGTGCCACTTCTATACGCTTTGATGAATGCTACTGTCAGTAAAATCTGTGGACAAAATACCCAAATTAATTCACTCCTCCTATCCCTCTTCAATCTTTGACATAAAAGGAAAAAAAAAAAAAGGTCTATTTCAGATCTTCTGAGGCAGTTGTTAACTTTGTTGTATCAACAAGGAAGGGTCACCTTTCATTTTTTTTTTTTCTTTTTGTGCTCAAGTTAGGTAAGTCTAAGCTCTCTTACATACAATTTATAAAAGCTAAGTGCAGCTGTCATGTGCATGAGAAATCATAATTGGACTTTAATGCCATCCATTTTGATGAATTAGTCAAAAGTGTACATGTTAAAGTTTGAAATTTAGAATTAAATTGGATAGTCACCTTGACCATACCATGCCATTCATATTTCAGAGCTTTAGATTGTACTTGGCGCATATATACATATATATAATCTATATATCAACCTATAAATCATATACTTTGAGAAGCTTTTGAAATAAAACTGTAGGCTACAATCTGTGACAGTTTGGAAGTGATCATATTTTCGCAGACGTCCTTGCAGCAGGCTGAATATTAGTCAATAATAATGACATGAACCAGTGAACCTCATCAAACCAAAGGCAGTGATAGTTTTTTCTCAAGATATTTGTAATTTTTTTTCATTATTATTATTCAATCGGCACTGCACAGTAGTCTGACAGTCCCGTTCTTGTATAAGTGATATGAGACAACTGCTTTAGAAAGCCAAAATGAAGCGCTTCTCTCCAAAAATAATCTCTTGAAAGGTCTCTAGCTTGTTCTTTTCATAAATTAGCCAGAATTCTTAATCTATGATGGAATTTTATTACTGTGAACTTCAAAAAGAATGGGCAAGTCATATAAACTGGTTCACTCATGCTTCGGTACAAGACAGACTAATTAAAAATGTAGAAGCCAAGCAAGTCACTATCAGGAAGAAAAATGCTCTGAAAAGTTAGCTTTACTTTTCAACTTTGCGTTTGTACATTTAATATACAGCTCGCAATGTAACAGCACATGCTATTTGACAAGCTGTTTCAGGAAGAATGTGGGTTTAAAGCCTTTCTGATGTAAAATTCATAAATTTTTAAGAGAGAAAGTTTTTTTTTATTAAAATATAACCTAAAATGCTAACATTATTAGTTTGATTAGAAACAGCACAATAAATGACTTACTACTATGAACATTTAACATCTCAGTGTCAGTCTTGTTTGAGCTGTATAAACATCTGGGATGCTGCTGCTTTTCAACCAAGGTACAGCTGTCCAAATATATTTGTATAAAGCCTACTAATAATTTCAACACATTTATGCAGAGATTGTTGTTGTCATGGATAAACAGCTCCTGAAATGTCCACTGCTAAATCCAAAGCTCTGAAAAGGAATTTAATTGCAGCATTTATAGATATGCCTTCTTCAATCAGCGTTTGAGGGTGAATACGTATGAGATATCTCCGTGTTCTCTCCTCTGACCTGCTTCCAATCCACTTCATTGGAAGCAGTACAGACCCCCCAAAAATGAGATAGGAATTTCACAGACTTTTGAAGAACTCTTAGATGACCTTAATGACTAGGAATGTGTCTTCTCTGGGGGTCTAACATGTGACATACTGCTCTCCCCACAAACCTAGGGAGAATCAGCAAAGGGATGGTAATTCTGTTGCTTTCAGTAGCCAAAAATCCAAGAAAAATTATTCCAGTCATTCAATACAGTCTTTATAAATGCCATTTGGAGAACTTTCGTTGGGCCTAACAAAAGACCCAAGCCTTGTTGGGCTGGATGAAGTTGCTGTGATGAAGGAAGAAGTTGTAAAACTAAGGTTTTAATCTAATTCCCTAAGTCCAGGATCCTTGAGGGCCGATGTTCACTCATTGCCAAGCTGTAGAACTAAAGCTGTCTGACAAACCTAATGCAATTGCTGTAGAAAAGAGATTTTTGAGGACAAACACAAGAAAACCAGGTATCCCCATGATATCTAGCTGGAATATATCTGACCACGAAGATTGGAACCTGTCAACCAAGGTACCAGCTATTTCCTGTGTCTCTTTATTTATCATTATGACTAACATTTTTATAAACGATGCAACTATTTACAAAATCTGTTGCTATAGGTGTTTTCCCTTTCTCTTTTCAACTGACAGCTTGAAAACTGAAGTGCTTTGTCACATTGAAAATGGTTCCATGGCATATGCTTTTCAAACAGAAAAGAATACAGCATAACATTTATGAACTAGAGCACACAAAGCCACAAATCGAAGTCACACTATTTGTAAAAAGAGGGTTCACTTGCCTCCCTTTCCCCCAACTCATGAATAGTATGTCACACTGAGACAGAAAGCTGTGTATTTACTTATATCTGAGAATGCTGTGGTGCCAGGAAAGAGAAAGCTATGAATCTTATTTTATTTTATTTTATTTTAATTAAGAGCCAGTATTGCTGCAAACACACAAAAATCTCATAACGGTGGAGAAAAAGAGGACTTTGTGCTTATGCACAAATGAACTCAAAGTAGTACATCTCCAGTAATACACAAATGACCTCAACCATGCATAAATGCTGGGTGGTTGGCTAATCATTTTGCTAAATTATCTGGAAAAAAAATATTGTATGTGAGAAAAGAGGACTTATTTCAGAGCAGTTAACACTGCTTCATACAACACCCATGTCCACATCTCTCTGCATCATTCCTACCATGCTGCATTCAGGGTGTGCACATCAGCATAACTGGAAGTCGTAGGAGATTTCAGTAAAGTCTCTTTTTTCGCCAAATCTACCCAGTTAAAGAAATTGTACTGCAGATTCCTGTGTCCTCTCTGTACGAGCAGTGAGAAGCAGTGACCTTACACAAGATTCAGAATGACCTGCTGAATCTTGAGAGCAGAAAGCACACAAGAGCTCTGTAATATAGCGTGGATAAGGGTTTTTCTTAGAAGATTGAGATGACCCCTGAGACCTGACAGGTTACAGGGCTTCTTGAAGTCAACTCGGCTACAATCTAAACAGGTGTCTGCACAAAGACAATGTTACAACTAATGTTTCTAGTAGTTTCTAGATGGCATTTCAATTATTTTCTCCACATAAAGGGATTATCCTCATAACTGTCTATGCACAAGTCTAAGTCACAGTAACATAAATTGATGTAATCTTGATTGGGAAAAGTCCATAGTATCCCCAGTCGTGAGGGCAAAAAAGAAAGCAATTTAGATGAGATCATTTATTTTAGGTGTATTTTGCAGCATAGGTAGGATGCAGATTGTCTTCTATAACAGTCTAAGAAAGCTGTACCCTCTTGTACATAGAACTTGATACTACCTTTTAATACACTGTCAAATATGATGCTATGTCCTGGTTGTGTGTAAAGCTCGGGGACTAAAAAAAGTCTTTCCTGAATCAGGCAGAGACATCTGAATTTTGAAGATGTGCCCTTCGCCACATTCATTTTTCTCTTTCCGAACCAGAAAAATTCAACAACTGCATACCACCCCTTTGAAAGAGGTTCAGATTTCATCTTCTTTTCACGGAAGCACAAATTATAGTTTCATTAGATACATTTCACAGAGGAAAAAGGCATAGTTTAAACAATTATGCCTCTCAGTATTTATTTCAGAGAAAAAAAAGGGGCTTCAGTATTCATTTGTAAGAAAAGAACTTCCTTAATAACCCTAAAGTAACCAGAGTATCCATTTGTTCTTAACTGCCATATTAATATCCCATTACCGCAAACGCGTAACAGGGAGGCATCTCTCATTAACAAATAACCGAAGTGTGCCATTTCACAGTCTCACCATTAGAAGGACTTTTAATCTCCCTAAAACCTTATTGATTTTTTTTTCCCCACTGGTTGCCAGTGCAAAAGCCGCGAAAACAGGAACGCGAAGGGGGCGGGAGGCGGCGCCGGCGCCCTCAGGGTTCCTGTCGCGTGAGGCG
>NW_010587611.1:88336-125015 GCF_000705375.1 Tinamus guttatus | reverse complement strand
AGTGCTGCGCTCCGCCATGGGGCAGCCTCACCGGCCCCCCACAAGAGCCATTTCCTAGGGCAGAGAGAGCCCCCAGCGCCGGGCAGTGCCCAGCGTGCGGCTGCAACTGCTGCAGCTGCCCTGCTGCAGGCACCTGCGTGGGCTTGCCGCTCCATGGGGAAGCGGGTGGCTTGGAGGTTGCTGCCACACTGGAAATGCCTGTGGGTGCCCGGTGCGAGGCAGGTGCTGTGCAGGCAGCACCACGGAGGGTTCTCATCCCCCCGGGAGTCCCTGGAACCAGGAGATGTGCCGGGACTGTGGCACGAAGCAGGTATCATACGCAGACTTACTTGAAGTTGGCGATGGCCAGGAAGTGCTCGAAGAGCAGCAGGTGCTGCAGCTGCGTGCGCTGCTGCCGTGTCACCTGCACTCGGTGGCTGAGGAGCAGCTGGGGGCTCCTGCTGGAGACAAAGGCACCAGGAGGTGCCGGGGAGGCCGCCCTGCTCCTCAGCCCCAGGCGGGCACTGGGGGACCCACGGACAGGGGTCCCGGGCCCTGCCTGCCTTTCCTTAGCAGAGTCACTAGCGACTCGAGTGCGGCAGCAATTTGCTTGTCCCATGGCGCTGGTCCACAGAGACTCGCGAGATGCTGCGCGCGTGTGCCTGAGACCACGAGTAGAGCTGACTCGAGAGACGCCTCTGCTCGCGCTGTCTCGCACTGGCACACTGCCGCGCCGGCGACGCGCGGCTGGCTTTGGCTGCGCTGGCTGCGATGTCACTGTGGCACCCTGTGATGTGTCAATGGGGCCGCGGGTGGAGACTTGACCCAAAGCACGCCCAGGGCAGGGATGTCTGTGAAGGAAAGCAAGGAAAGCCAACCTACAACACACACCAGGTTTCTGTGGAGATCCCCTGCAGAAACATTCACTGCCCTCCGGGAAAGGGTCCCCAGAAAGGGCATTTCGCCATCAGTTTTTCAATCCCAGAATCACAGAGGGCTCAGCTTGGAAGGGGCCTTTGGAGATCATGTCATGCAGCTGCCCTCTTCAGGCTGCCTCCCCTGGAGCAGCTTGCCTGGGAGTATCACCAGGCGGCCTTGGAATCTCTCTGAGCATGGAGACCCCAGCGCTTCTGGGCAACATGCTCCAGGGCTCAGTCACCCTCACATTAAAGAGCTTGTCCAGAGAGTCAAAGAGAACTTCCTGTGTTTCTGGTTGTGCCCATTGCCTCTTATGCTCTCACTGTGCTCCACAAGGAACAGTCTGTTTCCATCTTCTTGACACCTCCCCTCAGATATTTATACACACTCATAAATTTCCCCTGCACCCTCAGTTTGTCAGACTAGACAATCCCCGCTCTCCCAGTCTTTCCTTGGAGGACAGATGGATCAGGTCTTTCAGCCTTTTGTTAAACCTTTGCTGGAAGCACTCCAGGAATTCCATAGAAGCACAGAATTTTATAATTATTATAGTTAGAAAAGACCTTTAAGATCAAGTCCAACTGTAAACCCATCACCATCATGTCCCTAAGTGCCTCATCTACACGTTTCTTTCAAGTGCCTCATCAACACTGCCAGTGACGGTCACTCCGGCTCTTCCCTGGGCAGCCTGTTCCAGTGATTCACCACTCTTTCTGTGACGAAGTTTTTCCTAATATCTAACCTAAACTTTCCCTGGTGCAACTTGCAGCCATTTCCTCTTGTCCTATCAGTAGTTATTCTGGAGGAGGGATTGACTCCTGCCTCATTACAACCTTCAACCTTCTTTCAGGTAGTTGTAGAGACCCCCGAACCTCCTCCAGACGAAATAACGCCAGCTCCCTTAGCTGCTCCTCATAAGGTCTGTGCAGTCCATGCACTGTAAGAAGACTTGTCTTCTCTTTCTGATTCCGGCAACTACCATTGTCTTCTACAGCTCTAGCTTTGCATTTATTGCACAACTCTCATGACAAATTTTGATTTTTTTGAAGGATTTCTCTTTAATTGTACTATTTATGACGTTTGCAGCTTTTCTGATAGCAGCTGTAAGGTGTTCCAGGCCTTAAAGATCATCGATCTGTATCCATTCAGGTACTGGGTGCAATGGAGATAGGCAAAGGGGGCAAAACAGACATAGTGGAAGTGGTTGTTGTGTTTTTATATCACACACAAAGAGAGTTTCTGGAGCAAAAGGGAGATCAATGTGATAAGTCTATATAACGGTGCTATTCTATGGGTAATGAAATACTTCACAGGGAACATGTTGCACTTATGCTTTGAGACTTAATGAGTTTGTTGTACTGAGTTGAGGGTACAGCTAACCAGTACATACTGAGTTTATCTGATTTTATAGACTGCACTGTGTAAGGGTTCATTTCTGTGCCAAATGAAATGTCAATCTAAATGTAAGTCTCTGTGTTTGCTACTTTGGGGACATGAGGTGAGCCTTTTAATTGGTTTGTATAGATTGCTTAGCTACTTAATAAAACACTTTGGCATTGCTACAGCTTCACATTTCTCGCAATTGAACGGACAACTGCAAAGCACTTAAACACAAATGCAGGGCTTTTTATGCTTACAAATATGAACAAAATATTTCAGAGTGCTGCAATTAGTCTTGCTGATTGAAAATAAGAAGTAAATGGATTCTTACACTATCAAATAAGGAGCAATATGAAAAAGTAGAATGCAAAGTAAAATTGAAGTTCAGGCAGCTTTAGCGGTAAAGGCACCAAATGCCTGAGAAACTCTCCTTCTCTCTATTCTTTCCTTTCCCATCTTTCCCATCTGCACAGGAAACAACTGTGCAGGGGTCGTTTGTCTGTCCAAGATTCTCTGAGCTACGGACACAATCAGCTTTCACCTTAGAGTCTGCAAGCTACAGCACTGTGCTGCAGGGGATGGACATTTCTTGTGCCTTATTAAAAGACTTGCAGGAATAATCACATTGTTAGCATCATGTGTATTGCTGCTTGCACTGAGATGTGTCCAGAGACTAGAGCTCTTCTGTGAAATTTGGGGGTTCAGAGTCATTCTGAGAATGGTGCTTCATTAGTTTTCAGTACTGCTTGCTTGGTACTTTCTGCTGTCTTATATTCATGATGGTTTTGTCTGTGATTTGTTTTCTTCTCCCTTACTGCAGCAAGGTCTTTATACTCAGTATTAGGGCATGAAGTCTGTTTTTCCAAGACATTACTTGTTTTTAAAGTGTGTTTCTCCCACGCTTCTTATACACGACAACACTGCTGTATTCAACCTTTTCTTATTTGTGAACCTGGGCATATTAGGGATGTAAAGAAAAGCTAGCAAGGAAACAACTGAGCACATAAAGGAAGTTTTTAATGTTTTTCTATCTTTTGTATTATAATTTTCAGAAAGCAAACATATTTGATATAGAGTATTACTGGGGCAACATGATTCTATTAACATTCTTTTGTTTTGTTTTGGGTTATTTTTTGCTTTTGCTTTTTTTCCAGACTACCAGAAATGTTGATATTTCAGAGATATCTGAAAGAAATCATGGCATTTCAAGATACTGTGCAGAATTCTTTGAGTTTGTGCAAAGGAGATTTTTAGGAGACTAACGCAGAAAATCTGTCTTGTTACAAAGATGAATCAGAAGTTGTCTATCCTAGCCAACCTAAGAGGAAAAAAAATGATTCTTCCATATGACAAGTTTTCAAGCTCCACTTACAAGAAGTGGGCTGGGCTAAAATCTGGAAAGGTGTTGCTAAGTAATAGAAAAAAATGCAGCTTGTTTGCTTAGTTGTAAGCTGACCCTACTCTCCTTTGCCCACCTCTCCTGAAGCTTGAGACTCACTGAAACAGCCAAAAACAGGGTCATCTTCACTGAGATTTCGTGGTGATAAGAAGTTTAGCTGCAACAGGTACTGTGAGACATGATCTGGAAGGCCCTATTGAAAAAACAGAAGAAACTCTATGAAACTCCCTGTTACAAACACCCACACCTGTTCCCTCTCCTCCCTCTCACATGCATCTCCCTGTCCCTGTGATATTCTCCAGAGAAAAGGTATTTACAGAAAAGAACAGATTTCTGGTGACTTCTTTTAAGTGAATTATTTAAAGCATTTAGTGAAAAAAATGTTTGGTTTGTAACAATGACCCAATTCGAGTTTGGGTACAGAAGAGTAAAGCATGATAGTTTTAAGGATAGTGGCAATTTTTAAAGGAAAAAATAGATCTTCAGTCTTTATGCGAAAGAAGTCCTAGAGGCTGTGGCCACCTCAGAGTAATGAAAATACTTGACTTACTTACATTTTTTTCCTTTGTATATTTCATATTGTATTGTGATAATGAAACTCAGAGAGAGAATCTCACAAAGGGATTATGTAATTGAGAGTTCAGCAATGTATCTTCCTCCTGTAATGTATACTTCCACTATTAATAGCTGATTTTAGAGTCTAATACCACCACAGCTTGGTCACTGCTTTCTTCATGACTGGGAGATAAAAGTTTATTCAAAACCACTTTGATAACTCTAAAAGCAGAAATTCTATTTATGCCTAAAGACATTGAAATATTTTTATGAAGATCCACAATATTAGGTTTTCTCAACAATTTTTAAGGAAAAAAAAATGTTACTAATTTGTAATTATCACAGAATTTCTTGGTGTCTTTTTCTATTTTTTGTAGGAAGCGTACCCCATGTAGCTTATACAGCACTGTCTTAAACACTGCTACTGCAGAACTTATATAGGAAAATTAAGGTTCCATATGCAGTCAATAATTCGTAAATCTACAGAATTTAAAATGTAGCTCTCTAGACTGAAGGCTTTTATTTAAAATAAGTTTCAGAAAATGACACATGATTCGTAATATCCTAATGAATATTTGTGAGATATGGTCTGGAAGGAGATCATTTAACACGTTGTCTCTAGTAAGCAGTAAATATAGAGTAAATTAACATTGGGAATTAGATCTGAATTCTTACAAAAGGGATCAATTGCTCTCACAATAGTTCAATCCATGAGTTTATTCATTTAAATTAATGAAATTATGTGTTAGTAGAGTAAATGAGAAGAAAATTAGTACTTGGTATACAAGGAACCTCAGACTCATAAATGCTTTGAGCTGATGGCAGAAAATCTATTGTGGTAGCTGAAAATAAGAAAACATAGCGATGAGAAAATAATTTTGGACACTGAATCAAAATCTTGGGCAAGTAGATTCTCATTTAGCATTGACATATCTGAAATGAGAACCATAGAAGCATAGATTTTAACAAAAATAATAATAAAAAAATCAGTTCAATATTGACTGAAATGATAACATAAAATTCTGATTATTTGTTTCCTGGAAAAAGGTATATTTAACTTACTAAACACAGGATCTAAAGATAAATATGAACTGCCATTCCTTATAACTGGTCTTATTTGATAGATTATATGTATGAATATGAGGCTATACTGTGGTGTTTTGAAGACCTGTGTCTACACTGTTGAAGAATAGGTTATGACTTTTCAGAGCCCAGAGTTATAGGATGATTTAATTTGGGGTAAAATTCAGGGAATGATGATCTGAAACATATTTTGAAATCGTTTGGCTTTGGCTTTTTTTTTTTTTTTTGGTGGGAGGATTTTGGCTTTGGATTCTTTAATCAAATTGCAGTCCTAGACAGTAACTTCCAGAAGTGACTGCATCAAATAAAGGATAACAAAAAAATCCTCACTTTACTATTGCACTCTATCACGTATATGAAGTTGCCGTAACATAAGCAGCTGCATCTTAAGAACTGCTGTGTCAGCAATGTTAAGAGATCTCACCTATACCTGATCTGAAAATCTCATTGCTACAATAGGCTGATATTACTGAAGGGATGTAGAGTGCAAATGCAGTGACATATACCATCATCCTAGAATATACTTGTATTGTAATGCAAGTTCTCTGAATCCAGCTGCTGACCTGAGAAATAAAGCTTCCCTGCTGTGGATTCCTCTCAGAGTTGCCAGGCTCATCTGATTGCCATAGGAGACAATTAAATGACTCATAATAAAAATCATTTTCAGCTGCAGAAATTACAACTTGGGCCTGAGGACCAATAGTGCAGTGATAACTACTGAGGCTTCTGACTCTCAAGGGTCCCAGAGCTGCTGACAGTGTATTATGTTTAAAAATCGCCACAACTCGTTGTCTGGAATAGCAAAAATACACTAAGGAATATTACAGGTTAAAAAGAAGAAGACACATTACTTGCACTGGGGTAATTTTCAGTAGTGTTTGTCAGGGTCTACTTTCCAGTTTGCTCCGTGCCACCATCTGACTCCATTTTGGGTTAAAACTTAAAAGAGAGCACAGAAAAGTAGAAAAGTTTTAAAAAGAAATAGAAGTGTTTATAGGCATATAGTTAAAGATTCCTTTTCCTCAAAAGCAACATAGACAAAATGTGATTTAGTGGAGTTTGATTTAAAAGAGAGAAAAAAAAAAAAACTTGCCAGGGCTGCAGGCCAACCCTTGGGAAAATGGTCACGAAGATCCCTGGGGCATGTGGGAAATTGTTCCCCAGCATAGGCAGGAGTGAAAGGTTCAGTTAAAAGCCTGACTTTGAATCCACCTCAGAGAAGTCTGGCTCCAGTGTGTAGCTTCCCTAAGTTAAGGTTTGACTTTTTGGTTGTCACCCTTTACTGCTCTAAGCCTTGCAACTCTGGCCACTCCCCGCAATGAGTGTAGTGTCTACTGTTCATCAAGGCTGGCTCATCCTGCTGATCAGATTAAGCAAATGCACCTACATCTCTGCCTTGGTACCTGCAATCCATGTCCATCAGTGCCAGCACGACTCCTTCAGCAGTACCACATCCAGTCATCCCACCACCATCTGTCTGCTGGGGAAAAACTCTCAGCAGCTAGTTGAGAAAGGTGCACCTCAAAGAAAGATGGGATGTGTGTGCGTGTAGCCGACTCTCCAGACCGCTTGCGTGTGGGGTCTGTTTGTTGTGGTGCCGAGTGGGCTGGCTGCCCTGACACCATCCGCGACCTAGTCAGAGCAAACCAATGTATTGCTGTGGGAGCACGGGTGGCATAAAGGAATGTCATAGATGGAGGTCAGAAGTCAAGGGATTTTTTTAGAAGAACCTTTTAAATCTCTGACAGCCTATCACTGCGGTGAGTTCTGAATATCATGGGATGAAAAGCACCATTGTGTGTATTAGGAATACTGAGAACATTATGCATATTGTGTGTGCAAGTTGTTTTCTGCTGTGTAATATTATCAGAAATTTACTATGTCTGTCTTATTAAAGAGCTTTTAGAAAATGCCGAATTACATTCAATAAGAGATAAGCTAGCTGGGGATTTACTCAACAGACTTTCTTTTGAAAAAATCTGTTGAGAAATTATTCACAACAGTTTTAGTAACTGCTGTTATTGTGTGCATATATGCTTCTGAAAAAAATCTCTTAGAAAACACCTGAGCAGAAAGTAACAAACAGAATCAATATAATTTTAATAATAGTAATTTCTAAGAATCAAAAGTAGGCTGGTACAATGTTTATATTACTCTTGTATTTTTCTAGTGTGGGTGTTTCACATTGTATTCTGTCTCTCTCAAAATATATGGTAACTGCTAAAGCAAATAGATTATTGTGAAAAGGTCAACTGATATTAATCTCTGTTACCTAAAAAAATAGTTATAAATGTACAGAAGCTAAAGCAGACAGCTTCCTACTTTCTAGTTACTTTTATGACTTGTTCAAGTTCTCAAGCATTGACAATACTTCTGTTTCCCTTAATAGATCAGTCATCCATAGATATTCTCATCTCTTTAGTGTTTATGGCAAACTAAAGCAACCAGATGTAAGCTTCATGTAGGAATTTGCTAAACTTAGTTTTTAGTACAATTCTAATTCTACTATGTTTATTCATTTGAAGTTCTGTTGACCTTGGGAAAGGTCACAGTAATCGCGATGCAAAAATAGAAATCTGTGGTGGATGGTAAAGTTTAGCACCTCAATTGCCTGCTTACTGAGAAACAAAACCTAAGAGTTGATTTCTAAAACTATAGCTAGGAATTAATACATTTAAGAAATGTAATTCTAGGAGAGTTTTGAGAACTGAATTGTGGAAAACAGTCCATATATTTAGAGATATATTTAGTTACTTTATCTGTATATGCTTCCAGGTGAATATTTCCTTACATTAGAAAACACTTTCTTTTTCTAAGAAGTGTCCTAAGGCATTTAATAGGAATTGAGTTTGGCTGGTCTGCAGTTTTCAAGCAGTGCTGTAGTGGCCAGTGGTCTGTACAGATCATGCTGTGGAGGTGATGGTCCTTGCAAAATGCTTATGTAAAACAAGCAGTCCTTCTTTGTTTCTGCTAGCTAAATTGCATCTAAAGATGCTGTAAAATGCCACCTTAATTGCGTAAGTACCTGCAGAGGCTGTCAGAGAGAGGCCACAGCCTCCTATGACTTGAAGTCAGGCCAGGAAGCCATCCGTTCAGTTAGGAATAGGAAGGAATATATATACAAAATGCATGTATAATGTACCATGGAAAACTCTGAGAACTTAAATGCATAGAAACTGTATTTTGAATATAATGCAATGTTAAATAAGTTACTTCTGCTTTAATAGTTTCTCTTCCTTTTTATTTGCAGAAAAGCAATATAATAATTAATGAAGGCTGTTACTAGTTCTTGACTTTTATGTCGTTTGATGAGTTTGATGGAGTTATTTGATCCAAAGAGATACACTACATATTCAGGAAAAAAAAGCGTAGCATGAGCCTGTTACTGAATTATCCTTTAGAAAGCCTTCACATTCTCAAGTTTATGTGGTGGATAGGCAGGTCAAGCAATGATACACTTAAGAAATTCTTGCTGCTTCCAACATTGTCATTGAAATAATATGAACAGGAAGCCTTATAATGAAAAGAAAACAGTTTTGTAATCAAACTAACTCTATTGCATTGCTATAAAGACATAATGGATTTAAAGGTTTTGCTCCCATGTATAAGGTCTTTTACAGTCATGCTTAATTTTATCTATGACTGCATTTATTACTGTTTGAAGCATAAGCTTCTATCTAACTCCATTAGCCAGAGAAAAGATTAATTTTTAGTCTGTTTACAGAGTTCACTTCACTTGTGTGAGTCTCTCACAAACTCCAAAGTTTCAATAATAGCATAAAAGGTAGGTAATTAGCTTTGCTTTTTGAGTGTCTTGCAGAGGTGACTGGGCATTAGAAGCTCTTTTGACTAAACATTATCAAACTGACCTTGGAAAACAACTGCACTCCCTATGCTGAGGGCATCCATGGCGTGTGTGCTGCACTAGGATGCAGCCGTAAGTGCTTCACTGACTGCAGTGGGGAATGGAGGAGCAGTAACAAGAGAAACTCTTCTCAGGAGAGCAGATGGCACTTCTTGCTGCAGTACCATACCCTGAGATAACCTGCTCATTGCTGCAAGCTCTTGGATTACTTTTCATTTTTAAAGTGTTTCCATTGAAAGTAAGAGTGATATGAAACTGTGGTGCTGATGCAATGGAGAGCAACAGGAAAGGAAAAGTTCATATTCCAGAAGTTAAATCTACTATTCTTTTGTTCCATGAAATGTGTGGAAAGATGAGACTGTTTTGTTCCTCTGAACTAGGTACTTATCTTTGGAAAGTAAGAACTACTGACTGTTTCAAAGTGTGTCTCCCTTGGGCATGCAAAACCCATGGAATTGGTTGAAAAAAAAGCAGGTAGATTGGCTTTAAGGTTGTGCTTTTAAAAATAGTAGTCCATTTGAGGAGTATGTTCGTTTATGTACTTTTTGACTTATTTAGTCCTCTGGGATTACCTTGCAATACAAACATTTCTCCACAGTCAAAAGGGGGAGAGAGGTACTTAAAAACTGAAAGCTGAATTTTTCCTGAAATGGCTTGTTTCATCAGATAAGCATAAAGAAAGAAAGTACGCAATACAGAACTAAACCACAGGAGTTAACAACACTATTTTTATTCTTATTTGTTTTCTTGGATTATTTCCTCTGTATCATCCTGTTCACCAGGAAGAGCAAGGATACGAGGAAATCATATTTAGAATTTAGTCTGTGTTTAAAACGAGCCAAAACTTTTTGCATTTTTTTTCCTCATGAAGCAAGCAAGGAATGGGAGACTGACAGAGGAGGATATTTTTTTAGATATGTGAAACCTATATGACAACTAACAAGAAGATAGCTTGTGACTCCTCCTGAGTTAGAACTTTGAGCTATATATTATTTACAATGGAACAAGAACAGGAAAGTTGCAGCAGATAAGGAAGAGAAAGAAACAATTAATGGCAGAAACAACAGGCCAGGATCTCAAAGGCTATTCAGTGGGAAAGGGGGGAAGATAAACATGCATTGAGAAGATATAAAATAGATTGGAGAGAAATTAATTTTATGGGAGAGATATTACTTTTTAAAGTAACTACATGATATTTTATAAAGTAGCACATAGGCAATATTTAGAAATGGCATGTTCTTAAACTGGACACTGAAATGATCTCTTTTCTGACTTTCTAGTCAATTGTTGATCTTGAACATTCCCTTTACTAGAAATACTAATTTTGGCGAAGTAGCACCCTTATAAGACCTTAAAAAACTCAAAACTATAATACGCCTCTTCGCTTTATAAATATCGATCATTATGTATTATCTCTAGATTCTAGCTTCACTCAACCTTTTTTCTAACAAGGTTTTTCTTCTATCAGAAAGTGCAGATGAGAGAATGTATGTGTTTTGGTGGCACTCCAAAGTGGGTTTCTGATCAGACTTGATCACACAGTCTTGCCAGACGCTTTATTTCACCTCCAGGACATCGTATAAAGACTGGATTCTCAGAACTCAACAATTTTCCATGAGTTGCTCTTACTCGCTGTGCAATGCATAAAATAAAATTGGTGAGATAGCTAAAGTTACTTTTAGTTTTCTTTAGTTTTCTAGATTGGCAATTGTCATAATTTGAGACTTAAAATAGAACCAGGTTTGCTTCATAATCAATTATTCCCCCCAAGAACTCAAGAACTGCAGGATGTAGCACTGAAGGAGGTTTACAGATAGAAGTGGTTCTGATGATTATTTTTTGTGTGCCATGAGACAGCATATGATGTCCTGCTGTCACAAGGTGGTAGTAGGCAACAGAAGACAGTGCAAGGGCTAATACTCTACAGACATAAGACTCTTAGATTTTCAAGTTCTTTGGATGTATCATCTTCCCCCAAAATATTGGGTAGATCATTGACCTCATGTAGAAGAGAAAGTAAGGGAGAGTGCTGGTTATATTTTTATCCTCATTCTGCTAGTGGCCAGGACAGGCCTCTCAATTGCTGGTTTCATGCCACTGCAGGAGACTAGCCTAACTCACTGTATGGGTGATTTGCCATTTCTGGTCTACCAGAAGTATTACTTAGAAGGGCTAAGTATGCTAAAATTCACTTTATAGAGTTTGCTCATTTGCCAGAGGAGGAGAAAGAATTAGATGATATGACCATAAATGTGCACCTAGCTTCCCGAGTGCCTGTGAAATATACTGGGGATCAATCTGGACTAATCCAAAAATTCACGATAAAACATTTCAAATCACCTAGATAAATCAGATGTGAGAGAGAGAGTGTTTCCTTTGAAATACTTGCTTTTATATCACAAAGACATACTATGTTATTTAATAATTAAGTAATAGTGGCACCCAGAGGCCTTTTTTCTTCTAAGTGTACATACAAATGGCTTAGAGCATGGCCCTTTCTAGTCCAGTGCACTATTTTCAGTTTTTTTTTCAGGATAAATAAGGGGTTCTGATAAAAGCCCCTACCAGTTAATGTTTCCTAGTAGAAAACAATTTTTAATGCCTTAGATCATGAAGACATATAGCTTATGCTTCCTCTAAAATTCTTAAAAAATAGATTTACTACTACTCATCTCATATTGGTGTTATTCATATGCCTTTTCAATACTTTTAGTCTTTCTAAATTTATGTTTTCTGTAATATCATCTGACAGTGAATTTCACAGTGTGATTGTACATTGTGTGGAAAATGATTTTCTTATCGATTTAATGTTTGCTAACCACCTTCCCGTTTCTATGACTATGTGTTGCTCTTGCACTGTAAAACAAGATGAATAGAAATTTTAGATTTACTTTTTCTATGGAATTCATAATTGTACATGTTTTATTGTATTCTCATTTGCTGCTAATGAAGAGTTACAGTTTTCATTTAAATATTCAGCCAGGTGTCCTGTATCATTTGTATTGCACACTTGTGAATAACTTTCGTCTGCCCTATTAATTTTGACTAGATCATGGTAATCCAATGAGGCTAAGCCACAATTTCTATTATTGTATTATAACAATTTTGACATTATTTCTTCTTGTATTCTTCAGTAATCTTAAATATTTCATTTTAGATTTAATTACTGCTGCACAACAGATATTCATTGACTAATATGCACTGAAGTTCATGTCTGCTTTCTAATTTCCAGCTGGTACTTGAAAACCTAAGGGTCATTAAGGTATTTTGCTGTTTCTTCTAAAATGTTTCATTTGCTTTTATTGGCATTCATTTATCACTATGACTCACTCCACTTGTTTGGGTCTTTTGAAATCTCTTCATATTGTTTTCTGATTGCCATTCAACTATTTTTTGTCAGCTTAATTAATGCCTTAATATTTCTTATTGCCAAGCTTCTAGATCATTTACACATATATTAGACAATACTGGACTTGGTAAAGAAGAAGATGCATCATCAATTTTAACGATGCAGTTTCGCTCTCGAATCCACTGTTTTCATTACCAACTCTTAGTTAGTCACTGACTGATGAAATACTTTGTATTTTACCTCAAAATTACCTAACCTTTCTAGTAGGCTCTTCTATGGGGCACCTATCAAGATCTTTCAGAATAGTAAATATTTCCAAAGGTTTAGTTTAGAAACTAAACTGCGGAGCTGGCAACACATGGTTGGTTCTGTTTTGATTTCCATCTTCTATTTTTACTAATATGCTAATGCTATTAATTTCAAAAATAGGTCAGGAAAAGAGAGAGAGAGGAAAAAAAAAAACCCTAACAGGTTTATAGCTTTGTATATGACTAAACCATAAATAATCATCAGAATAATTGGACTAGATGATCTCTAGAGGTCCCTTCCAACCCTAAGCATTCTATGATTCTATGAAACCATGATTTATTTAAGTAGGTACTGTAATAAATGAGTTGTTTCAAAGGGAATATAAGTGCATATTTAAAAATAAGTGTGTATATAGACCTTGCATATCTGAATCCTTATACAGGATACAAATAAAGATATTTAATGTACAAACATTTCCAAAAAAGTCTATTTTGGAGAAGCCTCTAAATAACAGAGACAGAAAAAGATTACACTTGTGTTTTGCATTATTAGATATCATCAGGCAAACTGAGTAAAACTGACAGAAAAGGGAAAGACAGAATGGACAGACCTTAGCTGCACTTTGTTTTTTTCCTCAGTACAGGAAACATCCTTATATGACACCTTCTGCTCCTCTCATGTTGGCTTAAAGGACCATATTCATGTGGTCTAAATCTTACATAATTCTCTTATCTCATGTTTCCTGTTCTCTAGAAACTTGACAAGGTCATAAGTATACTGGTTTTATTGAAATGTGAAATACAGTATTATAGGGGAAAGAAGGAGCATAAAACAGATGATATGGATATTGTGTGAGGCTGAAGGATAAGATGCAGGATTTTGAAGTTACTGGGGAATGGCACACTAATACTCATTTGTGAAAAAAAAGAAGGAAGATAGTCAGATGATTCCAGACTATAAAATGATTCTGGAAGAGGTAAAAGAGTCTTGAAAATAGGTTGTTATTCTTCCTCAAGAGGGCTTCTTACAGTTCTTGTTTATCTTGCCTTGATATTCTTTTTGTAATGAATAAGGCAAAAGTTATTGAAGCCAATGAGAAGAGGTTCATTCTCTCATATGTTGGCATGAGTCTTAAGAGATTAATACAAATAATAAATCCTTTCTTCAAGAATTTTAACATCTAGGTTAGACCCCAATATAATAAAGAGAAAGGAAAAAAAATGAAATTATGTTGAAATGATGGAACTAAACTAGACATGCTTAATTTTAAACATCTCTACACTGGGTAACTATAATGTTTTCTATTCTGTTAAAAATGTTTCTCTAAAGCATGAGGTCAGGCACTGTTTCCTTGTAGAGGAAAGGATCTAGAAAAACAGCTTAAAAATACTAAGCTAACATAATTTTTCCCTTGCATCTTCACAAGATCCTTATTATGAACATTTTGGGGATATTACTGTCTCTGTCACTGATGCTCATATTGATTGAATTCACTAAGAATTCTATGCTTTTTTTTAATGAATAATTCCTGGTCTTCAGCTGTATTCCATGTGTATGTTTCTTGTAATGTTTTCTAGAATATTTTTCTGATTAGCTCTCATAACTTTTTTTTGAATAAGATTAATTGACCTTGCTTGCATATTCTCTGCTTAGGTGCAATAGGGAAATGTTTTTGGCTGAAGCCTAGGCAACTCTCTCTTTTTCTTTTTTTCATATCAGCCTGTGTTGTTTTGCAAGTTTGATAATAATAAGATTTTAAATAAAAGAATCGCTTTTCTTTCATACTTCTTCTAGGCCATATATTCTTTAAAACAGTAGGGTATTTGTTGTGATTCATTTCTATGGCCTTGTCCATAAACTCCAAAAAAATACAATAGAACTATGATTATGTAAAATAAGTAACAGAATCAATTGCAAAGATTCCTGACCTACATAAATAGTTGTGTTGTGAGAAGTCCCTCTGATATTAATATGAAAATATAGATCTCAGAAAGAGTGGAAACCTTTTTTAGGTTCATGCTATTCTATCTATGGAAGTCATACCAGGTCTAAAAGCTGGACCTTCAAGAGAAGAGGGAGTGCGGCTTGGTTGGAGATTGTCTGGAAGGAGAGCAGATCTTTCTCTAGGAAAAAAAGCAGACATTCCAGTGAAATTGCTTGTCACCATCTTTTGGATATCCGCTTCAGTTAGGGAAAAAGCAGACACAATCTTCAGCAATCCTACAGCTATACATCAGAACTGTGGAGAGGCAGTCAAGGGCCTGCTGCTTCTTTCTATCCACCCAGGGAGCTGCCAGAAAATCCTGTGTGGAACTGAAATGGTGGAGAAAGTCGTCAGCTAAAGGTTGTAAAACTGGTGTGGGGGGAAAACCCTTAAGGTAAAATGTTTGCTGCTACCACAGGCTGTATTTTTTTGTTTGTTTGTTTTGTTTGTTTGTTTTATTGTTGTTACTGTTTTTTTTTTTTTGGTAAAGATTGTATAGTTACATGGTTTGAGCTCATCTGATGTCATTGATTTTGGAAGGAAGAGTGATCTAGGATATAAGTACCCCGTAAGACCCTTTAATCCTACCCTTTCTAGTTCAGTGTTGTTCAGGGTGCATTTTGTCAAGCAGAGAGAACTGGCAGATGCTAAGAGGTTGTTTTTTTGTCTTTTTTTTTTTTTTTCCATTTGAAGGTTTTTAGGGACAAAGCCGATGTGGTCCATAGAGAGCAAATGAATGATATGAAGCATGAAGCATGCAGACTTCTTCCCCAACAGCAGAAATTGTGACAGGAGGTAGACAAAAAGATGGGTTATATTTATTCCCTTTGCTTCTGTTTTTTACCTAACTACTTCAGCTACAGCTATTGAAGGACTCATATATATTTTTTTCCGATCAAAATGAGTGCTAAACAATTCTAAGAAATGCATAGCCCAAGGTGAGGCCAATTCACTAAGTGATGCCTACTTGTTCCTTGGGAAGGTGAAGACTTCTGACTGTATTCTAATAGGTTGTTGATAGATGTACTACAACAGAACTAACAACAGAAACCTATGAAGAGTAGGAAAGTGGGTAAGAACTGGATTTATGCAGGTAATTGACAGTAATTAAAAGGAACATTCACTATCCCTTCAATAACCCCTGGAGTTTTTCTCACATTCTCTGAAAATCAGCATAGGTTGCACCATTGATGGGAGTATGCCTAGAACTTGATATTCACAGCACCTGCAGTATGGTTCCAGCAATGTGGATCCTGCCCATTACCTTTGGTGCTGATTATCAAACAATAGGCATACTGATATGGCATTTCTGTCTTAGTTACTTGTCTGATGTCCAGACTAGTTTTCCTAACTATGTAATATGTTGTGCCAGCATGAGGTGAAATCACATCAGGTTGCTATTTTTGCCTTTTTCATACTACTGTGTAGATACTCAGTAATGCTATCAGTGGAATTTGGACTTAATTTTCTAAAAGGAAGCCACGGCCTTAGTACGATTAAGTAGGCAGTCCTCCTGTAGCCTGGAGTGAAGGGTGGCTGACAACCTGCTCAATCTCCAAAGGTTTGATGTGCTGTCTGCTGTCCTCTCCACTCACATCCACCTGCTACCTCTTTTTTTTTCACATTTTGGAAGGGCTGCTGAGTCACACGAAAGATCATAGCTAAAAACATTTCAAGACACATTGTTCAGTCATCGTTATATGACTCTTACACTAAGGTTTATGTCACTTCTGATCTATATTCGAAGTCATAAATAATTACACATATTACAGTTGCTCAGCATGACACTAGTTGATGTTGGCGAGAACTGTAGGTGTGTTACAGTATTACGTGAGGTTTCAAACAAATATCTGAGCTTTTATAGATGCCTTTCAGAAAAGCATAGATTCCTTTAGAACTAAAACTATATTTATATTTAAAATAATTTTAAAAAGTTGTTTAAAGATGAAATAAGACACGTCAAGTGTCTTTATAAGACTCTTGAAATGAAGAATTTGCTGCTTCATTTGGGAAGCTGCTAGTATATGTAGTTTGCACCCTAAATGGTAGATAGTATATTAAGAAAAACAACTTTTGTTTTTCATCCAAAAGGATGCATCAGAACTCTTGCCAACCCAATAAAATAATTAGACATGTAAATTACAGTTTGTGTGCCTATGAACAGTGTTTCTGTGATTGCATTTGTCTTGTTCCACCAAGCTGCAAATTTAATGCTTGTATAAAAATATATAAAAATAATAGGCTTTTCCTCCACTCGTTTCATCCAAAGATCCAGTGCTCCAAGCAGGTGCAGAGAACAGTTGTCATCTGTAGCTGGCCTTACGAATAATACAGGTAGAGAAATGAAAGGAAATGCAGAGCATATCTGAAAGATATAAAATTGAATAATCAAGTGACATGCAGATGTAAACAACAGAAAGTTTGCCAGCAGTACAGCCTTTTTTATTCCCCCCATGGCAGATCCCTTATCTAGTCTAAAGAAGATAAATTCACAGCCATCTGTAGTTGGGTTATATTCAGATCCAAGGGATCCAGGCTACGGCTGGATACTGCAAGTTTGTAACCTATTCTGGACCCACGAACTTTTCAAGTCCCATCTAGTGCAGAGTGGCTTCCAGTGTGCGCTCTGCGTGACACCTGAATGGGCATCTTGCTCAGGACCTCACAGGGAGCTAAAGTACCTGAACTGCACATTATGTGAGATCATGGGACATCAATTTGTCCCAGGATCCAGACTCCCAGATTTGGGATCTGACATACATGCAGTGCTTGCACTGTTCAGCCCCAAATGCCCTCGCAGTCCTGCCTGTCCTTGTCTGTAAAAAAATGGGAGATGTAGTTTTCAATTCAGTCCAAAAGCATAGTTCAAGCAAATTAAAATTATGTAGGTATGAATTTATTTTGGAATATAACATTTCCTCATCTTTGTCTAAGCTACAGTGGCCTATCTTCAGGTCAAAGATTTAGTTCTTTTTTTTTTTTTCCTGCAATAATGGTATTTTCAACTCTCTGTTAATACTCTAATGCTCTAACAATATTCAATATTCTCTCCAGAAAGGACTGGGAATTCGCAAAATCTTTTCCACCAGATGCTATTTGCCAATAGCCGTTTTTTACAACAGAGCTAATGTTTATATTGTTGAACTGTCGTACTCAAAAGCAATCTATTGTAACTGTGACTATTTGTGGACATCATTTGCTATGAATAACCTCCGTAGACCATTCTGGCACAGAGGAACAAATTTTTACTTTTGAGAATTTCCATTCTTTTTCACCTAAATGGGAACATATACACCTCACTAAATATGTGGGGGTTTTGTTTGTTTGTTTTGTTTTGTTTTGTTTTGTTTTTATTCAGAAGGGGAGCAAGCTAATTCATTACCTGAATTAGCAGGATGTGACTTGGAGTTGATATACTCTTCACTTGTTACCTGAATGCAATGCAACACTGAAAATAAAAATCTGAAGAACTGTTTCACAGTGAATACTGATGAATTCTATGACTACTACATTTTTGAACCTTGTGATTCAGCTTATAAAAGTAGTCAGATGCTGCATTAGACATTGTAACTCTCTGCATATTTGAAAATGAGCATGCAGGCATGTTTATGTATCGTTCTTTTGGGGGGTGGATCCTGTTTCAGTCTCTGTTGTAGAAAAATACTGTAAATAGAGTCAGCTGAATTGATGCATTTTTTGTTGTAATTTAAAAATTTATCAAATAAAATTCTTTAGGTCTATGGGTTCATTTGAATTTCACCCATGCTTAACAGACAATGACTGAGGTAGACATTTATCACTTTGACATTTTGGTTTAGTGTGATGTTAAAAGAGTAGATAGAAATAATCAGTTGAATTGTTAGTCTGATAAAAATGAGTTTGTCCAAGTACAACATGTTTTATTGCCTATTTAAATAGACTAACATTCTTCTGGTTACTTCCATTGATGCTTTCAGTATATAATCAAATAAAAATACTAACTTGCATCAATATCAGACAGATGATACCAGAAGAGGACTAAAATGCAAACGGGGACACAGAACAAGTAGAAACAAGGACAAGCAAAAAAGGAAGATTATAAAAGCATTATCTAGGCAGTTTGGGATCAAGAAGGAAGACCAAAGCCCAGCTGAAACCAAAAATAGGTGTATATATAAGTGGAAGCAGTATCAAGAAGGATTTCTACAAGTTTCTTAGCAGCAAAATGAGTTTCAAAGAAAATGCAGGTCTCTTGAGCGGAGTAAGCAACACAGGGATGGATGATATGGTTGAGGTATCCACAGCTTTTTGTATTTTGGTCTTCCCAAAGTCCTGACTTCTGTGCCTATGGTTTGGAACGCTGAGGAGCAGCCAAATGTGGGGGAACAATAGCAGCTCTACAACAGTGAATTACAATGTTCCAGAGATCACTGTACAGTCAGACTGTACAGTGAAGGTCAGTGCTGGAGAATGCCCTTTGACACTTTAATGTAGACCTCTGAACTCAAAACTGCCTGAACCCACAGTTTCTTGGAGGGACATTTAGTTCCCTCCAAAATGACCTTTGTAGTGACAGTGGTGATGGTTATTATAAAATGCAGTGGAAAGAGCTGTTATGTAGTGACATCTAAGAAAATTCAGTCCAAACTCTCTGCTGAGACCTTTAACAAACTAAGTTGAAGGTAGTAAAGAAAAGAGTCATCACCCATAAGTGCATTCATTCAGTTCCAAAGGGAGGAGCTTGTTATTCCTGTTCTGTGAGTTCTACAGCCAGACTCCCTGTAAGTTTCAGCTAAAATTGCATTTATAATTTCCAGTGAATCACATGATTCAGCCTAGGAGAGTTTTAAGTATGGTGAATGAATGCTCACAGTGGTTAACTGAAAGTGAAAATATTTTTGTGTGTCAAGTTTTTTTTTAGGATTTTAGATGATTGTAATGATGATGACAAAGACTATTATAAAGATGGACTTCCCTTCTCATCTAATTTGCTGTGGAGTATTATTATGATTTGTAAAGAAACAGAAATAAGCCATTTGCATAAGCAGCTGTGTCCTAGTAAGATATTTTTCATATTATTCATCTTTTTATTTCAGAATAATTTAATTGAGTAGAAATGGAATAGAAATTTTGTTATGTGTGGTACAATTGTTCTGATAGCAAGGAGTCCTCTTTCCAGCTTAATACTAGACAAGATCTAGACAGCAATGCATGAAGACTGCCTTCAAATTAAAAAGAGGTCAGTTTTGATAGTGTTGATCCATATAAAACCATGTCAGCCTGTGCTGTTGCTGCAGTCAGAAGCAGCTGCTAGAGCAGTTTGCTGTAGGAAGTTGCATCTCGTGTCTTCTGGCTTATTTGCCTGCCAACAAAGATCTATCTATCTTCACTGTGTATTTTTTAAACTTTATTTGAAAAGCTAATTTCTAGGCAAAGAAAACGCAGTAGATCTGTTTTCTTGGGACATCAATGAAGGAATACAGAATTTTTTATCTGAAATAGGTAAAGACTGTCAAGGTGTTAAGGAATTTTTCTATATTGGAACTGACAACAGCAACAAGTCTTATTGAGGAAGGAAGTTATTGGATAGGAAAGAACTTATTATTTGGCATTCTTCAACAAATCTTATCCTATATTTTCAATGTTTTCTTTTCTAATTGCTTCTACTTAATCCATACTCTTTCTAGTGAGTTTTCTGCATAATATTGAATTTTTTTTAGGTTAATTAAACAACAGTATCTTTTATGTTATTTGACATTTCTTGATCTTCAAATGAAAAGTGAGGGACTCTGTAACCTACATAATGATTTTAATATTGATGCAACAGAATTTCATTAGGAATCTGAGGCAGATGACCACAATTTAATATCTATTTAATAATTATTCTTACGGCAATGGGAGAATAGTAATTATTATTTGACTAAAATACAGTCAGATCTGTGTAATTAATTTCTGTATTTTTCTTGTCATAGAAATTTTATCTCTCTAAATAAAGCATTCTGAATTATTAGTGATTTTTTATTTTTAGAGATTATTTCCTATAGCTTAATCATATTTTCATTATGAAACAAAAAAAGGGGGACAAGAATACACTTTAAAAACTCTTTGAAATGATTCTTCTTATAATTGAAGATTTTGTGCTAGAAATAGAAATGTTCACCTCGTGAAATTACAAAATCAGGAATATTTAGAGCAACCTTCACCTTCTGAAAATCACATGCTGGATATACATTTGATTAATAATGCAATAATACAAATCACAACTCAAATTACATTCAGGAAATAAGATACAAGATGGCAAACTATTCCTGTTAGTGGAAGTATATAGCTACAAGCTTCTGAAACCTGTTCTGAAAGGTCTGATAAATAGCACAGTTAATGCTTGCAGTAATAGGTGCAAAAGTAGGTTCAGAATCTGTGCTGCCAGATATCATGGAAGTTAACTTTACTGCAAACACCTAATTCATAATAAGATAACAAAGTTAGCAGTTTTGTACTCAACAGTTGAAATTGGTAGGATGATATAAGAGTGCTATGACAAAGTCTGAGGGACATTTGTTGGGGTGATTAGAAATGTTACGTAGATGAGTTTGGACTGAGTTAGAATGTACATAGAGCTGTTAAACGCTCACTTTTATATAATGACCAATTAAATAATATAAAGATTATTTTAATACTTCCCTTCTGCTCCCAAACCTATAAACATCTGTTGTGTTCCAACTGGGTGAAAATGTATAGAGATGTAATGAAAATCTTTTGATCAGAATCATTAGAAATGTCAAGTATTTCAATTACCATGAATGTATCAAAGTTTAATAGCTCTTCAGAATATTGTCTATAGCAGGGATTTGCAATATTTTCTTCATCTAGATGACTACAATCACCATATGCAGGTAGCTGTTGTCAGAAATGGAAACAGAATTAACAGCTTTAATTTAGAATGCAGAACAAAGCATGGTTGTCTGATGCAAATTCCTTTAGCATTATCTTTGGGGTGGATGTTTGTCTAAATGATAAATACAGCACTGATAATAGATTTAGTGAAGGATGTCACTTAACCTACATATTATAGATACTCTTGGACAATCTAGAAGTCTTTTTTCTAAGAAGGTAGGCATTTTTCGTATCTTTAAGAGACATACACCTTTAAAAATGCGAGATCTGCTAAGTGCTAGTATTTTTAAGAGGTTGGCACTGCAAACAAAATTAAATTCTTTTATCTCATTAGAAAACACTGAGGTCCAAAATCACTGATGCCTAGTTTCTTAGAAGAGATTTGGGTTCAAAGTAAATAGAAGAATATATATTACCCAGGCAAGGAGTACAGACCTATGTAGAATCCTGATTTTTTCTTTTTCCAGCATCCTAGTTGGTATCGGTGCTTTATAACATCTCTTTCTCTTGGCCACAGTTTAAAATTAGAATGTACCAATGCTTTAAATGAATCTGACTGACTTTCAGTTAGAATAGAAGGACCTTGGAAAAAGTCACTGATCTCTCTACGAAGGTGACAGACGATCTCTTCTGTGGTGTTTGATCTCCTCTAAAGTCCAGCTTGACCTCCCACACTAGTCTAATCCATACCTAAAAGATCATAGAGATTTGGAGACCCTAGTAGGGACACAGTAACTTGGATTTTAGGGCTTTAGAATCACATCAGTTGGATGACCTTTTCCTTACTGGTACAGACTGCCCGGAGAGGTTGTGGAGTCTCCTTCTCTGGAGATCTTCCAAACCCGCTTGGACGCAGTCCTGTGCCACGTGCTCTAGGTGACCCTGCGTGTGCAGGGGGGTTGGACTAGACGACCTCTAGAGGTCCTTTCCAACCTCAAGCATTCTATGATTCTATGACCTTTGTAGGTCATCCTGTCCAAATCACTGTCCAAAGCAGGTCTATTTAGATCAGGTGCTCAGGGCCATGTCCAGGTGAGCTATGAATATTTGCAAGGATGCTGACTCCATAAACTCTCTGGGCAACTAGAACCAGTATTTGAGTGCCTTTATGGTTAAATTCAGTTTCTGTGTATTGAGCTGGAAATTTCCTGTGTTCCTATGTGTGTCTGTTGTCTCTTGTCCTTTCACTTCCGAGAATACTATAGCTCTGTCCTTCCCTAACAGTTAGACGTAGACATTCCCTGAACCTTCCCTTCTTAAGGCTGAACAAACCCAGCTCTCATCTTCTCACACATCCTGTGCTCCAGCCTCTAGTTATATGAGCAGCTCCTGTGGGTCCCTGTCTTTGTTTTACTGGGGAGCCCCAAACTGGACACAGTATTCTGGATGTGGTAACAAAAGTACTGAATAAAGAATCACCTCCCTTGCCCTGCAGCTCTTGACATGGTCAGCCTTAGTTGCAATGTGAAGTTGCTGGCTCATGCTCACCTTGTTGTCCTTCTAGACACCCAAGTCCTTTTCTAAAAAATTGCTTTTTAGTCAGTAAGCCCCCAGCCTGATCTGCCACAAGGATCTATTCCATCCCAGTTGCTGGATCCTGCATTTGCCTTTTTTAACTTTCATGAACTTCTTGTCAGACCGTTTTTTGAACTTGTGCAGTTTCCCATGAGTAGCAGCCCTGACCTCCTGCTTATTGACAACTTCACTAAATCCAGTATTGATTGCAAACTTGCTGAGAGTGCAGGTGTATTACTGTGTTAACAGGAGTCAGATAAGTCACAGGCCCAGGATTAGGCCTAAGCTAAGTTTACTTAGTAGACATAATATCTTTACTCTGCTACTGTGGAAAACTTCCTCAGCCCTCATCTCTCCCCTCTTGCTTACTGAACTGAAGGCAAAAGTTTACTTTATTATTATTATTATATATTTATTTTAATTTATATTATTATTCTCCACTAGCTCTTTCTTTTAATAGGATTTCACACAATTCATTACTTTAAATATTCTTTTTCTAAATTCTGCAGTGGCCTTCTAGCTAAGTCTTTTCATTTCTTCTTTATTGTAGTTGTCCTTGATCTGTCTGTATCACCTTTGATAAAATGTTCTCTCAGATTTTAGGACTCAGTACTCTTTCCAAGCACTCTATTTAGAAATGAGGATGTGAAAAGATAGAATTGAGAATACATGTATTTTGAACAGAGAAAAAAAAATACTGGAAACCCCCAAACACTCAGGACTTTGGAGGTGTCTGTGTTTGTAGCCAAATAAGTATCCAACATCTACACTACTATTATGGAAGCTACTACATCTGGAAACTCAAGCCATTCAGAAATCTGTTGGATATTTTGCCTTGTATGATATTACAGCAGGCATCAAATTTCATCTAACCTGATGTTTGGTATGTTTTTGAGAACAGCATCTCTTTGGAATCCCCCTCAGAATGAAGGTCTCATGAATGAAAATCTCATTTGGGTTTTAACGCCATTATAGGCTTCTTTTAAATTTACATATGAAGGATACTTACTGCTGTTGAATCATTAAAGTGGACTTTTTATTAACAATTGTGTCAGGTCACTGATTTAGCATGAGAAGCTCTTTTCCTGGAACTTTAATGTTACATCTTTCATAACAATAACGTCTTTCATAACAATAAAGCAGTCAGAACACAGGGACTTTTGTACTGAGGATTCAGGCCAGGCACATGCAGAGATGGATGACAGCTTCCTGTTTTCCTTCATTGCACCATTAGAAAAACTGCAGCATGCTCTGGATATTCAGAATTTTCAAGGTATTTCTATATAGCTGAAAAAGAAAAATGTACTTTATTAGTACTTTATTACCTGGCATCAGCTGGAAAGTCTGTTAAGGCAGTTTATGTTCAGGGGCACACAAAACTCCCTATAACCTGAGGTAGAAGAGATCCTCTTCTCAAAAGTAAGGTGTAATGTGCCTCACAGGAAAAAGTCTGTAATGCAGTTACCTTCTTCTTCGTTCATACAATCTCCAGGTTTTTTTATATGGATAATCAGCCATTATTGCTTGCTGTCAGGAGAGAATTCCTTGCTGTGATGAGATTTGTCTCACTTGCTACAGTCAATGTGTTCATCTGAGCCGATTATGATAAGTCAGTGGAGAGAAATGTGCTTTAGAGCACATTTCATCTGATGTTTTAGGGGAGATAAAATGAATCATTCTTTAGTAGAATTTATTTATCTTTGCAAGGGAGCATTAGACAACTAGTTCAGACATAGATATGGTAGATATTTTGTTCAAATGGATCCCATTTCTGGTTACTCTTATGTAGTAGTCCATTGCGTTTCCAAATATGTAGAACTGTGAGTAGACCCGCTTGAAGGTAGATATGGCTATCAAAACCTCAGTTTCATGGAACTTGAGCTGTCTTTACAAAAATGACGTCTTATGTAAATGTTAACTGATTCCTTTTCCTCAGTAGTAACCAGGTCCATTGATCGATCCAGAACACGTTACTTAAAACGACACAAGATAAATAATTGACACACTGTTTGCTACTTCTTATTCGTCAATCTCCTCACTTTGAGGGAGGTAGTCTTTTATGTAGTGTTTTTGCTTATTTTTTCATACAGCCGTTAAAGCTTCTCAGATCTACAGACCTGTCATAAATAGCAGCTTCAAAGGTGGAGCTGCCCATCTTCTGCTGTTTTCTGCCTTGAGGCTGTATATTACAGAGATTTACTGTCATGGACATAAGAACCCAGCTGTTACAAGAAAAACATTCAGACTTGGCATACAGAAGAATTTTCCCTTTAGTTGAAATTCAAAACAAATATAAGCAGCAATAAAATGATGAATATCTACTGAGTCTGGTGAAAATCTAGTAAAAATGCTACAGAAGTTGTGTATTCCTGCCGTACAGGGCAGAATAGGGTTACTTTTGGCATAACAGATTTTGGTGAACAATCAAAATATTTATTCCACTCTCGGATATTTTAATGTGCTCTCTACTGTGAACCACTGAATCAGTGGAAATAGTTTTGATTTAGCGGATACAATACACTGCTGTGTTCTTGTCAAGCTGTTCTGCATTTCTGTTTATAAAACAATTACAAACACTTTGGAATTCACATTTCATTTTCTCCTTGTTTTTACACAAATATTTTGCCTTAAAAATCTACATAACTATGTTGGTTAAGAAAATACATTGCCTTTGATTAAATGATGTTAAATATTCATTACTTCTTGAAAGAGTTTTTTATTTTCTACCCATTATCACAAAGGAAAGTTCTGAGTCTCTCGGAATTATTCTTCATTTTTGTTACTGAAGGAGAAAACAATTTAGAATCTATGTCTGAGAAGGTAAAAGTGAAAGATGTCACATACTAATGAGCCTCCCTTTTCAGACTTAGTGGTTCTTTAGGAAACAGCCCAAGCATTGTGCTGCTAAGTAGAAATCCAAAGAGCATTAGATAGGGCTCAGTATAAGGATCCATGGGTCAGGGAGCTAAACTGCTGTATGCATCCTGACTTTTAAACAGGGTAAGGACTTTGTTTCTGTCCCTCTACTTGCCTGCAAGAACTCCAGAAGGAAAACAGAAGCAAAATATTTGCAATGTCATTACGAGGGTTATCAGGAAAGTGCGAGTTCTGCAGCAGTGGATAATTATGAATCATTAAACTGGGGCTGTATCACGATGAATAGCAAGCAGCTATGGACAGAACCACACAACTGGTTGCTTAGGCAATTTGCAGAGCAGCCTGCTCCTCATCCAAAGTGGCTAACTATTAAGTATGTACTTAACTTTCAGGACTCAACAAGTGCTATTGGAGGTGATAGTTGGCTGTAGTCAACTAAAGCAGCTAGAAGATTCAGAGAAATTCAGCTGGCTGTCAGACTGCAAGAACTGTCACTGAAGCCTGCATTCATGCTCTAGGTTTGTGTTGCAGTCAGTGCAGAGAGAGGGGCATCTCCAAGCTGTGAGTTAGGTTTTAGCTAAGCCCTTCAGTTGCCTACTGTTTTCTATTCCTGCATTTTTGAGTCCTCTGAGGACGGGGGAATCACAGAGTGACTGGGTGCCTAGCTTAGAAACCCCATTCTAAGAGGATGAGTCCTGGCCCAAGCCACTTACTTGTTTTACTACATAAAATGTGTATTTTTCACTTAATTTGCAGGAAAGCTACTATAAAATTATTTTTTTCTTACTAATATGAGGTGTAATGTAACGAATGAAGCTTAATCCTGAAGGATTGATGAGAACTTGGCCATTTGTCTTCTGGCCATAGCCAGTGGGCTTTGGTGATGGGTGAGGCATATCCTTATTAGGGTTCAGTAGGAAAGCACTAGCAGGCAAGGCTGCTCATGCCAGTAAGATAGACAACTGTAATTTAAAAACGCATTTTAAAACATCTGACAGATATGTATGTATGTGTCTTTAAGCTGATAAATAATCATGATGCTAGTAAAATTTCTGTGTGCATTTTTTTCTGCAAATTGCAGATGCAGAATCCTTATTTCTATTCTATATAAAATTAATGAGCATTTGTGTATCTCTATTTCTTCTTCTCAGGGTAGTTATATTACAATGTCATGCTGCTGCCTCTGAGCATAGCACAGCATGTTTCAGCTAGAGACTTTTGACAAATGGCATATAGTTGGATAAATACAAAGCTCTCTCATTCTTTGCCATTAATTTTCAGATTTATGTAACCTTTTTTTTTAAGCAAAATCTTCTTTCTATCACTACCCTTTTTCACTTTTTTTTTTTTTTTTTAGTTCTGGGTGCTTTCCCATCCGCCTAGCCCTGAAGTCTTATCTTGCTTTAATTGTTCTGTTCTGGAAGCTATGTAACTCTTTTGGCATGAATTACAGTGCCGTAAAGTCTCACAGATGTATTACAATGACAAAATAAATCTCTCCATATGAATAATTACTTCTGTATTGCTTTTCACCTATACCAGCCTCTCTGTTAATCTTTGCGCTTTGTGTTGCTCTGGCATCATTCTGACAGATTGTTATCTTGTTCTTAAAATGCTTATATGTAGTCAGGCACAACTCCACAAAACTATAACTGATGACAGGTTCACATAGTAGGAATCACCTGTGTCTTAAAACTGTTTTTACTTGCTGCTTCCTTGACCTTCTTGTCCAGTGGGGAGAAGCACTACTGGACATAGGATGACTGTTAAATCTGGCACATACGACTGGACATAGGATGACTGCTAAATCTGGCACATCTTCAGATAGAGAACACAGTTTGAAACAGTTCTCCAAATTTCTAAACTTAAAAAAAGAGTTGTTTTGAATTTTTTATTTTGAAAAAAAAAGTCATTGATTTTTTGACAGTCTAAAAGGTTTTGTTATAGTCTTCCATACAAAATAAAATTTAAAAAAGAAAAAGATGAGATATTCTGACAGTATCTACCATTTCCCTCTTTTCTCAACAAAATTAAATTTCAACAGATTTCATGTGATTTCATCATTTTGATACAATTATATTTCACAGTGGAAAAATATTTCAGATAATTTTTTCAAGCTAACTATAGCTCAAAATGGATAAAAAAATGCTCAAAATCCAAGCTCTATCAGTCAATGGCAAGAAAAATTCACTTTAACTTGCAAATAACCAAGAGGAGTTGCCAAGAATAACTAAAAACTTTTCACTCAATGCTTTGTCAGAAGCCCAGGAACAAAAATAGTCTTAAAACTCAAGCAGAAATCCAACATGAAATTGCTATAGAAGATATCCCTTTGTGTTTATATTAACTGCTTTGGACCTTAAACACTTAAGTACTGATTAAGGTCTATTGTGTTGAACATGACAGTTACTGGTCTTCTTTCCCTCCATACTTGCTGATTGCTCTCTCTTCCCCATACTTGCTGATTGTGCAGGGAATATTCCATTTTAAAAACAGTATAAATATAATATATAAAAGAAGTGATGCTTCTTTAGGCTTCATTTTGGTCAGTAGCTAAGACATTAAAGAAAATTTGACTTTTTTAAAAAAAGAAAATGAATCAGACTCAATAAAATACTTGATCTGATTGCTTCAAGGAAAATTATTAGTTAAGAAAGAGAAGGTAGTAATTAGTAGAGTAATTGCAGACTCAGGATTTCACACAGAATACTAGATGAGCTAATGCCAATTTTTGATACCACAAACTTCAGAAGTGCTGTCACTTCAGGAGAAGATTGGGAGAAGATTCAGAAATAACTAGATGACCTCAAGAAGCGAAGGAATTCAAATGGCAAAATATTCAGTTGTTGAACAGGCTTTTACACAGAAATATCTAACTAGCTTAAAGGTGAAACCTGATTAATTTGTAAAAGCAGTTGAGGTATTACCTGTAATAGCTCATAGCAAATCTGAGGCCTAAGGAAGGCCTAAGGAGGCCTTCTGGTGTGCTGCCCCTAAGTAGACCTTTCCCTGTTTATAGACTTTGGTTGATCCCAAGCATGGATAGGTAAAGCTATCCATAACACTGGAGATGTTTACATTGATTTTTAGACAGGCATTTATGTTATAAATGCTTGTAATAGTTATGTGAGTCTACACCCAAGGTAGCAGCAGCAGAGGAACATTAAATATTCACTGCCTGTGGAAAAAAAAAGATAAATGTTTAATCTAGGTAAGCCTTTATAATATTTGGTATTGGTGTATTTGTCCACAGACCAGCCTCTAGAGGGAAGTGATACAGAAAAAGATGTTTTCTTATTAATGTATTTAACAACCTCCCTTCATACTTTATGCCTTTGTTGGGTTTAAGGCTTTGTTTTAATTTTTGTTTTGTTTTGTTTTGTTTTTACTTTGTGAACTGGATACAGCATAAATGTTTCTAGGCTTGAAAGGCAATAGCTGTTTTTTCCTGACTACTCTTTCTACCTGGAGGATGAAGTAAAAGAACAAGCAGAGCAGTGGGAGGCAGTGCAGACACAGCTCTGGGATCCCTCTCTGCTGATTTAGTGTGAGGAGATGGTGATGCTCTGTCAGTGCGAGGGGGCCTGATAGATGCCAGCCGCATCCACAGCTTTTCAGATTTTGGCCGCAGTAGCAAATTGCTTGATTTTCAGGAGCACTTTGGGCAGTGAACACATGCAGCATTGGGGCTGGCCGGGCAAGCACAGTCAGGGCTGCTCATGCTGCCCATCCTGCTATCCCTCCTGTCAGCCTTGCAAAATTGTCTTTAGTTTCTAGTTTATCTGTGTCTTTTATCTGCAGTCTGAGGATACTAGGCAAATGCTATAAAGCAGTGATATAAACTCCAAATAAAAGTACCAGTGAATTAATATACTGTTCATTGCTTTTTTTTTTTTTTTTTTTTTTTGAAGTTCGCTTCTCATAAAAAAGAGGGTGGACCTTTAGGCTTGGCTGAGCAAAAGAATTTATACAACGACACTTGGATATTTTTCCATGTAATTTTAAATGCTGAAACCTGCGTATGAATATTTAGTCTTAATATCATGCCTACTGTCTTCATTTGAGGAAATTAAAATCTTACCATAACTATCATCATTTATGTGCTGAGAAATCATGATCCCTAATTTATTGGTGTTTTAATAACTCTTCAAACTAAGGGTGAAGGGTGAAGGGTGAAATTCTGACTTCTTGGAAGTAAGCAACACAATCTGTATTTGAGTTCTGACTGGACAGAATTAGTGGAGGAAGATTTGCGTGTTTGTGAATTTTTTTTTTAACTCTGCTCCATTTTTTCTTCTTGTTCACCCACTTCTTTTCCACCTACATTGTTCTGCCATTCTGCCATTCAGCTCTAGTTTTCTACGCTTTTGTTTAATTTCTGTTCAGGAATTTCAAAGACTTTCTTTTAACCTTGCTCTGGAAAATGTCCAAGGATTTTTTTTTTCTTGCCATATGCTGCTTCAGCTGGACACTGCAGCAGTGCGTGCTGAAGATGCCCCTCCACTCCTGCTCGCTCCAGAGCGTGACAGCAGGCTCCTGTGTGCTCCCTTGGGCTGCCTGTGCAAGAGAGCCCTTGGCAGGACCTGCATAATCCCTGGATTCTCTGCCCAGATTAGCGCTCTGTCTGCTCCATAGTGTTCGCGTGCTGTGACCATGTGAGATCAATTCCTTCACTTTCTCCCAGTGTCTGTCTCCTAAACATGTGTTTAACTATGTCTGCTCTTTTAGTAACCAGGGTGGGGTTTATTGCTTTACATTTACTGTTCTGTAGTAGCATATATTAGTTTTATTCTGGTGAAAAAGTCATCAATGAGCAAGGAATGAAAGCACGATCTAAATCTTTGTTCAGACAGAGCTCAAAATGACAGCAATACATTTGTCATTATCCTTTTGAGAAACCAAGAACTGAGGAAAATTGGCAGGACTGAGTTATGGATGATGGTTCCTAAACTGAAATGGTATTCTCAAGAGCGAACTAGCATGGTGTTGATGCTGCTGGAATCACCTATTCTCAATGTGCACTTGAGCACTTGTGCTCTGCTCAGACATATTTCACGTAGCACCATGATCGGATCCTAGAAATGATATAATGCATGAGAGAGAGAGGAAACAAAAAAAAAATCTGCCTTTTAAAGCAATGACCTGACCTCTTCATCTAGCCTGAAAACAGAATTGTGTGAGTCAAGGATCGCCTTTGTCCCTTTCCCTTATTCTGGGATTCAGCAACTGAGGATAAAGCATAAGAGCAAAAACTTCAGGATTCCCCAGACTGTTTTGAGAGAGGGCAGATCTCCTTACTATGCTTCAGGAGCTAACTGAATTGGCATCATAAAGTTTTGGACTGAATCAGAGTCCTGCACTAAGGCAATTATGGTTCTTTTTGTTAAATTTGCTCTTTTGTTGAAGTATTACTAATGAGAAAGTGAGGAGTTTCTTTCTTTTTTCTTTATTTTTTTCCTTTTCTTATCTTTGTGTGTGTGCGTGTACATATCTTCTTTATGGGATCCTTCATATGCTTCTCTTGGTGCAGCATCTTTCACTTCTGTTTGCCTGCTGTGAACCAATGCCAGGGTAACCTTCGACATGATACCTCCTTGCTGCAGTGACTGTGCAGTAGGAACAATTCTAATGCCACTGCGTGCTCTGGGTTGTTTATCAAGTCCTAAATTCTCAGAAGCTTATATTATGTCAGATCATCTTCAGCTGATTGAAAAGCCTACCTGACAAGAACATAAGAAGAAAATCCAGCATTTTTCTTGTATGTTTGTATGCTGAATGTTTTATCTCTTTGTAATGCTTCGCAGGGCAACTCTCTGTGTAGTGTTCTAGAAGATACCTTTTTGCTCCTTTCTTTGTTTTTTTTTTGGCTTTGTTTTTTTTGGTTTGTTTATTTTGATTGAATCTTTCCTTCTTTCTCTTTTTGAAGTGTCAAAAGTTGGCCAAACTTCCTTAATTTCTTTCGGTCATGAGTTGAAATCACAAAAAACAGGATTAAGAAATCTTTGATAACTGTGTGTTTTTTGGTTCAAGCAAGTGTTCACAAGGAGGGGGTTTAGGAACATGTGAATGGGAATTAATGTCTTTGATTCACTTGACAATTGCTTCTTCAGTTTAATAAGAAAAGTTCTAGTGCAAATAACTGAAGAAATAATTCCTCCTTCATGAGCAGTAACAGAATCGTGAGGTGTCATATATGAAAAAAAGAGTCTGCTAAACAGGCAGACTCAGTTCTAGTTAGTTTTTAATGTATTTTCAAGCAGCTGAGCATTACACACATACCCATCCTATGCTACCAATACTTAAAACAAATGAAACGACTTGAAATGGGCTAGCAAGCAGTAGTAAATCACATTTACCTTTATCAGAACTTAAGAAAGCTCTCAATATACAGTGACTCTAAGATGAACTCTGTCTGACCACCAAAGTCAAACACAGTACATCCTCTTGCTGTGCATATTGAAAGGGTTGCTGTAGATTAGCTTCTGAGATGGATTTCATAAAGCAAGTTCAGAAAGTTAGTAGGTAGCATAAATGCTCTTAAATCAAAGTTTTCTGAAACTTATGCTTTCTGAAGCATCAAATGATGAGAAAATAACAGTAGAGAAGGACAGGTAATAAAACATCAGTTCCTTCAAAAAACATGTCAGGGTCTTATGATAATTCTTTATTTATCAGCCTATATCTTTCTAAGGACAACTTTCAGAAGACTGAATGGCAAAGAGTGATTACATAGCATATCTGTCCCTGAAATATTATTTCTTCATGCTATAACTTAAAAAAGGACAACTAAAAATGGCAATTGCGATGTAGCAACTTTGATATAAATTCCGCTTGTGTGTCAGTAACCACTGGGCAAGGTGAGGGAAGGATGCTGAACAGATCCTTCATCTCATTCACATGGCCTGGATATAAAGGAGTTTTAAATCCAGCTCTCATTCTATTTCATTTTTAGCTCTGTTCACTTTCTACTGAAGTATTCCTGTGTTCATCAGGAGGAAAAAAAAAAAAAAAAAAGGAGGATCCAATTAGGGAGCAGGGGGAAGCATGTGTTCACTTACAGAAAGCAATATCATTTCTGCCCTAAATCTGATTATTTATTATTCCCTTAAGCATCATTAATTAGGCTCATGTACTTTGCAATCTGAGTCATGAAAATAGATACTGAACAAATGCCAGTGGCAGCCCATGGATGCCATGTGTATGAGGCAGATCCTGGAGAGACTCTAGGGGAGATCCTCCGGGGACCCTGAAGGTCTGCCTCGAATTTTCCAGGAATTGTATTTCTGAGCTTTCTAAGGCCAAGCAGAGCAATATGAGACAGGATGCTAAGCATTCGCGTCTTAAAATTTATTGTATCCTGAGTTAATTTAATTTAATTCAGCATGCTTTTTAAACAATGAAATAATATAAGCATAACTGATTACTCTTCTGCCAGTTTTACAAAAGTTTGTATACATTCACTTTTTCTGCTCTTTTATGTTTAATGCATTTCAGAACTTATTTAAAGAAACCAAAGAGAGAAATGAAGTCTCATATGGTTATTATTTTTCTTTCTGAATGCTATTGTTCAAAAAAAGGACAATTTGTAAGCATAAATGGTTGCCTGACACACTAATCTATATTAGAGATCAATTTATATAGAAGATATTTTACTATGCAGAAACTCCTATGGAAAGTTAATCTTGCAAAAATAAGCCATATTTTTAAAGTTTCATCCAGGATATTTAATGATGACCTGATAAGTAGCAAATGTGTTTTTGTAAAGTTAGGGATAACTATTTTATGTCAATAGTTATATCTTATAAACATGAGACTAGTGAAACTAGAGACTCCAGAAAGAACATCTCTAAAAATGAATGTAAGTATGGAAATCATAAGGACAATTACATACGTTATCCAATCAATTAAAAAAAAAAAGCTATGAGCTTCGCTAAAGGCAAGCTTTTTTTTTTTTTTTTTTTTGGCCACAAAGGGTAGAGATCTTATGTATGAACATATACTGCGTCTGGGATCTCATCTAGGAATATTTCCTGGGCTGGAAAATTCATAAAAATCTCCCCTTTATTGTCCTAGTTTAGTCATCACTTAGGAATGAAACAGTAATTAATTAGTAATGTAATAGTACCAGAGTGAGCGAAATTAAGAAAAATGAGGATCACAACAGAGAGAGAACCATTTGGTTACTTAATTCAGTCAGAAGTGTGTCGTGATAGTTTGATTCTGAAATAAGCTGACAAAGAACACGGCGATGTCACAACATACCAGAGATTGATTTCAGCTCAGACAACCTCAGACATAATGGTTACTGCAGATGAGAACTAATGCTGCAATTTACATACCATGGATCAATGCTAAAATTGGGTAATTAGCATAAGTCATGTGTCTCTCCTACATTCTTTCCTCTACAGGTATTCAGGCACAACTTTAAACTGGTCCTCAATGTGCAATGTTCGCAATCATCAGCAGCAGTATGAAGTGAAATGTTAAGTTCAAAAGGGAAGAATCTGCGCTACCTTTATGAATTTAACATTCAAATCAAGCAATTGAGTTATCAACGTTTGACTTTAGAACACTTCCCAATTATCTGTTCCTCCACGTGAAATCTGCTGTTCTTAAAAAACAGCTGGATATCCACCAAGTATTAGTCATTAGAAAACCACAACCTAACTTCAGGTTTCCTGGTAATTAATGCTAGCTGTGACAGAGAGAGATGCAAGAAGATACAAAAAGCCATATTCCAAAATAATAATAATAAAAAAAGAGAGATAGATTTATAGGTAGTATCAATTACAAGAAGTGTAACAGACATGTTGAAAGGACTGTAGCTAAAATATTCCTATTCGTGTATCTGTCTGAAAAAATATTTTGAATCTCCTGAGGCTGTTTCTGCTTTAAGTACATATTTCATGATCTTGGTTCTTAACAAAGCTGTGACCTTTTTCCTGCAGCTAAACCTGGATAACAATACATAACCTATTTCAGGAATTACATCTCGCTCCTGAACTCTGAATGAAGGGACATGTGTCCTCTTCTTGTGACTTTTATTGTGATGAGAGCAGTGTTTAAAATGATTTTGTGTGCATAGGTTCAAGAAGTTCTGATACAGACTTGTTTTATTTTCTGATATATGATGGGACATTCTTGCTCAGTAGTGTGGCTGCTAGAGTAGCTCCCTAAACTCATGTATCTTTTTTTACTTTGGAAAGACTTTGATCAATAGCTCTACCACGAATCTCTCTTCTATTCCCTTAGCTAATTTACAGCATACAGCTTCGTGTTTCAGCTTGCTCACTTTTTGTATCTTTGCAAATTCAGTGAGCTGTAGCAAAGGCAGCAGATGGGAATCAGGAGCTTGCTCTCTGCATACAGTACAATTTGAATGAGCAATGAAATATCTGTTTACAGAATCCCTGCTTGCAGAAACTCTTGCGCATTCTGTTGCACACCCCCTAAGGAAGTACTTCACACTTGCAGAATGGCAATTTAAAAGAAAAAGCACTCAGGCTCTCCAATGTCTTCCTTTTGAAACAACTTTCTTTTCCTTTGGTCTTTTTTCTCAAACCCATAGCTCCATTAAACTAAAAGAAAAAATAAGTTTAATTTTAAATGTATCACTTTCCATCTTACGTGGTTACTGCAGCCATTCTCCTTTCCAACAACAACAGCAACAACAACAAAAACAACATGAAAAGTTGTGAACCTGAGCGAACATTTAGAGGATATGTTCTCCCTTTCACTGGAGGCAAATACAGTGGAGCACCAGAGTGCCAGGGGAGGCAGTGTGTCCTCTGTGTTTTGCATATGAAAGTGCTGAAAGTGAGATTCAATAAGGAAAGCCGTTCAAAGCAGAAACCTGCTGTCGGTGTTTCCTTTCTCTCCATTGACTAAAGAGGAATCTAGCTCTCTGCATCCTCTGGCTTAAGCTGGCCTTCCTGTGTATTCTTTATAATGGGGAATCAAACCACAGTTTTTAATTGTCTCTGTACTTGATAATCACTTACATTCCAATTAATCCTGTCAGACGGTAGGTATCATGGTTAACTAGCAGCAGAAGAAAGTGAAGAGTATTACTGTCAATGTAAAAGTGGTTTTAATCATAGACTGAACTTTGCTTGAGGATGGCTACATGAAGAATTCCAACTTATTTCCAGTTGTATGAGTATAATGTGAACTGCAATGTGCCATCAGTTGTCATTTACTGGTTTGATTTCGGCTTGCAGTACTCAAGATGAGCCTACAAAGTATCAAATGACATGCTTCTCTGGCAAAATCTCTTTTAAATATGACCAAAGGAAAGCCCAATTCTGATACAAAACTAGACAAATCCCCTACATTGTTTCTTGTCTTTTTTTTAGGGAAAACATTCTATATTTATCCTCCTTTCAAAAGAATTTCCTCCAGAAGCATTGCCCTTGCCCTCTTTCTTCTGCCTGAGAACATCCTTACTCCAGGAGCAGGAAACAGACCACAGACCTTCCCATAGTCCCCTCAGAGCAGCTGTTGTTCTAGATCTTTCAATGGTTGTGCAGAGGTATACTGTTTAATTTCATCCACATTGTAAAGTTCATAAACGAGTACTAAAAGGACATGGATTTAAAGGCGGTGTTTGGAAGACCTCATTTGTTACTTTAGCAAGCAATGGTTAGCCTCAGA
>NW_010587611.1:32932-88324 GCF_000705375.1 Tinamus guttatus | reverse complement strand
AAATTGCAAAGAACAAAATTGACTTTGGAATATACTACTGAAGTACGGCTTATTCTGTCAAAAATGATTACACATGGAGGAACTGCTGACTGTGTAATGTTATGTACATTCTTTTCTTTCATATCTTCTGATGACTGAAAGAAGAATTTCATGCTGAACCCCAATTCACAGATTTATTGGTGCTTTGTTCAGCTGGAGAACCAAGAAAAATCTGAAAGCTATTTATTTGTTTATTTATGGTTCTTACATAATTAAACCTATCATGATTATCTTTTAATGTGATGAATTACCAAGCTAAAAGCATAGCATGTTTTCTGCGCATTCATTTTACTTGTAAACACAGCACAGATCTTCATGACTGTCTGTGGTGCATTTCCAGTAATACAACAGGTTTTTTAGAGAATGCAAAATCAGTCATCTGAAAACTGTAGAAAAGTGATCGCATCTGGTGAGAACTTTTCAGGCTTTTCCTCCTTGGTTTACTTTACTTTCGAAACAAAAGCTGTAATTTTGACAGAAACTTGTTCTTTTGCCCCAGCATGTCCATATCTCAATTCCAATAACTAAGATTAGGAAATACACTGCTGAATTCTCTTCCCCAAAAAATCTTTTCCTGATATCTTTTTTATTATTATTATTTTCCTTAATATTTAACTACATCTACATATTTCTTCTGTGTAGTGCATTATGCTGCTTATTTCTAAACAGTCTCTGTCCTGTCTTCTAGTGACAAATTTTCTTAAAAAAAATCTTAAAAAATAAGGTCATTTTGAATCATCAGTTAAAAGGGTTTCTATGTTACTTATAACTGAACTTTTCCGGAGCAACTTGGAGGTCACTTCCTAAAATGTTATCTTCAGTGAAGATCACTCAGAGGTCTTGATCTAAGTCTCCATATTCAGTTGATTAAACACTGAACAATCAGGTCAAATTAAATAACTTGGATATAATTGATATTGTCTTACTCTATTCACATGCACTCCTCTAGGGCAGAGTCTTAAACCTCTCTATAGCGTAAACCACATTTCATTAAGGATCTTGTTAAGGTTAGTCTTTCCGAGACTGTATGTGCTATTTTTAAGCTCCATTAACTCTAGTCCTTGCTGATTTTCAACCGAGATCCTGTCTATCTCCTCTTCATTTTCCCAAATAGTGCAAACTGCTCACCCTATCCTGTAGCTCCTTCACCTGGTGACTGAAAGTCTTGACCAGAGCACATCTCCCAGACGAGAGAACCCCACAGCCACCAGTCCCATGGAGAATCACCAGACACTCCTTGCAGCTCAAGATCTGTTAAGAAACATCCTCCCGCTGAGCTCTGTTTGGGTCAAGGTCTCCAATGTGCCAAAGGCTTTAGCCCCAGTTGCTGCCAAAGAGTATATCCTGCAATGACTTGAGAACATGCTGGCACATTCTTGAGCCCAGATATTGAGACAAATCCTGGGGTGTGTCTTGTCTGGCCGATGGCTGAGGCCCTGATTGCAGCCCCTCTTCACTGCACTCTCCAAAGGCTTGCTTCACTGCAGTGAGACTCTCTAGTACTGGTCCTGCACAGGCGACTGTCACTCAGCTCACAAGTAAATCCTGTATCTGTCCCCCATACATCTTGTATAGAGCACAGGTATTTCAAATGTGGTAAGAAATCCTTGCTAGGAGGATGAGTGAGTTAACAGCTGCAAAGGGCTTTGGGTGGATTTTATGCCCCATCTTGCACTGAGAATTAGCAGCGAAAATGCTCTAGGGCTGAGGCATCAATGGGACAGGCCCTGTACCCTGCGCCATCCGGTCCACAGGTTGCAAACACAATGCTTGTATGGCCTGGGCCCACCTGCCTGGGCCCATCATCGTAGGCTGGGCACTCTCTCTGGCCTGCTGCATATACCTGACTAACTTTCAGGCTCCTAGCCTAGTGATTGTCTGACCTCACAGAATCACAGAATAGTTGGGATTGGAAGAGATGTCTGGAAATGATTTGTTCCATCCCACCTGCTCAAGCAGAGTCAATTAGAGCAGTTGGCCAGGACCCTGTCCAGAGGGCTTTTGACTGTCTCCAAGAAAGGAACTCAATCTCTCTGGACAACCTGTTTTGGTACCCAATCGCTCTAAAGGTGGTACCTCTTGGATTCATATGAAACTTCTGGTGTTTCAGTTTGTGCCTGTTGTCTCTTGTCCTGTCACTGAGCACCCCCGAGAAGAGTCTGGTCCATCCTATTCATGTCTTTCTATACCTGTTGATTAGATCCTTCTCCCATCCTTATGGCCCTTTGCTGGGCTCTCTTAGATAAATCCACATCTCTCCTGTACTGGGGAGCACAGAACTAGACACTCCAGATCTGAGCACAATATTCAGCATCCTGAGGGGAAGGATCATCTTTCTTGACCTGCTGGCAACGCTTTTCCTAATGCAGCTCAGGATGCTGTGGGTGCTCTTTGCCTCAAAGGCACACTGCTGGTCTACGCTGAACTTGTTGTCCACCATGTCTCCCAGGTCTTTCTCTTCAAAGCTGTTCTCCAGAATGTCAGTCCCCAGATTGTACTGGTGTGTGGGGTTATTCCTCCCCAGGGTCAAGACCCTGCAATTTCCTTTATTGTACTTCATGAAATTGCTCTCCGCCCATCTCTCCAGTCTCCAGACCAGCTGAGGTCTCTCTGAATGGCAGCACAACCATCTGGTTTATTAGCTGCTCCTCGCTGTTTTGCATCATCTGTGAAGTTGCTGAGGGATGGTAGGATGATAATGGCCTATCATCCAGAACATTAATGAAGATGTTAAAAAACAGAATCACAGAACTGGATCTGGTCTCTTGCTACTGGTCTCCAGATGGACTTGTACTGCCGATCACAATCCTCCAAGCCCAGCAGTTCAGCCAGTTTTCAATTACTCTCACTGTCCACCTATATAGCCTACACTTCATCAGTTTGTCTGTGAGGATGTCAGAGGAGAAATTATCAAAAGCTTTACTAAAATCAAGATAATCAGCATACACTGCTCTCACCCCTGACATCAAACCAATCATCTCATCAAAGAAGGCTATCAGGTCTGTTAAGTATGATTTTGCCTTCCTAAATCCCTGCAGACTACTTGCAATCACCTTCCTGTCCTTCATGTGCCTGTAAATAGCACCCAGGATTAGTTGCTCCATCGCTTTCCCAGGGATGAAGGCGAGGCGAGGAAACTGTAGTTTCCTGGATCCTCTTCCTTGCCCTTCTTGAAGACAGGAGTGACATTTGCTTTCTTCCAGTCCTCAGAAACCTCTCCAGATTGCCATGACCTTTCAAGGATAATTGAGAGTGTCTTTGCAATGATATTAGCCACTTTTTTTAGTACTCATGCTGTAAGGGCCTGTGGCCCCACTAGAAAAGTGATATCTTAAAAAACTGAGTTTATTCAAACTGTAATGAGCCATCATCTGAGCCTTGCAATCTTTCTATGAATCTCTCTCTTTTTTTTTTTTTTTTTTTTAATTTGAAGCAAGCCTCGTAGGGTAACTTCTAAGGTGACTTCACTCTTAATGTTACATTTGCTGTAATGAAGTCTACTGTCTTCATATATGTCCAGAAGTAAACAGAACTTGGACCTCACACTGGCGCCAGTCCTCAAATTAGTTTCTATGCTAAAATAACCATTTCTCTCATATGATTCTGAAATCTTGTCCTTAGTCTTAATAATAGTCATTGTCTCAGTTGTCAGCTGCTAACATTAGAGAGCAGTCCAATTTAGACTTGACCCAAACATGATAGTCACTTTCTATCAAAATGTGGCGACATTATCACTTGAGAATCACCACCTGTATCAGCCATCTTTAAGTCTGGCAGCTGTTTTGGAAGTCCTTCCACTAAGTTTTCTTCCTGACCTTACCTCTAGTCCTATTCCTAGGATAGGCAATTGTCTCTCCCCATCTGATCCAAAATGTCACCACTGGTTGTACACTCAGTACTTCTCAATTATGTATTATTTTTTTTTCCAGAGAACTCATCAGCACTGTTATCCACCTTATCACCTTCTCCCAGTCCAGTCCTTTCCCACATGCTTGTCTGATAACCTTGGGCAAGTGCAGACCTACACAAATCCTGGAAATCACACCTGCTCATCACAGCTGCACATTTCTTAACTTTCTCTCTGACCTCTGCTAATTTTCTCTAGCCTGTATTTGTATTCATGCAAGATGGAGATTTCCCTGAAAGCATATGGAATTCTGGACCCTTCTCCAGGACATGCCTCTGCATTTGGCTTTTAGAAGATAAAACCAGAACCAGGAACAGACTCAAAGATCCTCAAGGGTCTTCTCTTTTCCACAGGGCATAGTGAAGAAATAGGCTCTTGTTGCTTGGTTTCATTGCTGGCTACGTGAATCTTTTTTGTATACCATATGGAATAGTGAGTGGCTTGGACTCTACTATCATAAAGTGGTGAAAGCACTTTTTCCGGCACAGTGAATAGCAGCAATAACTTCAGACTCTAAAGGACTTGCATGTGTTTGAAGTTCAATTCATTATGACCAGCCTCATAAGTGAACCTTCACTTTCCCTGTAGAGATTTTAAAACCCATTTCCCCAGTGCATAACTAAAACAGTACCATGTTTAGCATTGGGCATAAAGACTTCAGCATCAAAATATCTCAGAGGGAAAATGAACTTGCTATGAAGCTCTAAGATTAAGTGATTGCTTAGAGACCTCTCTGTGAGGTGTTTTGTGAATACAGTTATTATGCAGGAGCATCAAAATATCATGCAACCAGCACTGCCTATAGATTGTAGGGCAGTAAGTCTCTTATTTAGGTGTTTCAGACATCTAGCTTTGGCCACTGGATGTTATGAGCCTACACTCATAATTTGCAGATCAAAGCATTTCACTTGGTCACATTGCCTACTCCTAAGGCATTGCAACATATGTATTGCACCTACCTAGTATGGGTGACCTTTCATATGGCCTTTCATGTATATTCACTGGCAAAATGCTTACTGAAAGAAACCATCCTCAGGAGCCACTGATGTTTTGGTATCTGCCCTTGTAAAGACTTTTTGCAGCAGTAGTGACTTACAATAGGTTAGAAACACTGCCCAAACCATCATACCTTGATTTGGTGTTTAGTAATAAATTCATTCTAAGATCTTCATGCTTTATTCACATTTCACTGAACGTTCTTTGCTTGCCACAGTCCATGTGAGAGAATATGAAAGAGAATTGGAAGATAGAATGTTAATGAGAAAGTAGAGGAGAGATAGCAAAAAGGACTCTTAAAATAGAGCTCAGCAATTACCAGGAAGCAACTTTATTTCCTCTAATATGTATTTTGCCTGCCACACAGTAGTGTTGAGAGTAAATTGATTGATGTTTTAAAGTGCTTTCTGTTCCTCTGATGAAAGTTGCTATGGAAATGGAAAGCATACTTATTAGATATTTGCAGTCACATTTCGTTAAAACTTCCAGGTTCTCTTCATCTCAGAGTGCTGCTGCACTCTTCAGCATCAGAAATCATTAACAGACCCACAAGAGGAGCTCCCCTGTGCTGCTCCATGTACATGCTATCCATTCTGTACATCTTAGTTGGCTTTCTAAATGACAGTGGTATAGAAATCAGAGTAATTTTCCTCATTCGAGAGATCTCTGGCAGTCATTCTAGGGATATTCTAATATATCCCCAGTTCAAAGGTTGAAAGGAAATTCAATCAATTGTTATTTTAAATATTTATAAGAACTCTTATACTATGCCTAATAAAATGTAGATGCAGTTTAAGTTTAGCCTCTTGTAACAACCGCCATCTAAGATGCCATATCAAGACATTTGGGGATCTGGAAGCATATGCATAAAATAAATGCAGAACATCTTTTTTAGTGCTTTACTACTTATGTGGCTGCTACTCCTTCAGGAGTGTACTTCAGAAAGGAAGGCAGCCATTTTTGACCCTATTTGGCCATACTCACGAGTAGACATTCTCCTTGTTACAACTTTAGCTATAAATATTAATCTTTTCCAATTTTCTTCTCTATGTGATAGAACACTGTGATTTAATCATTCAGTATGCTGAAAGCTTTTTTTTCTTAATTTACATGTTTTTAATGTGGTTTCAAGAGAAAAATTTCCACATAATGCTATCAAACCCAACAAAACAGTAGAATTAAAAAATGGCTCTTCAGTAGAATCTGGCTTACCCCGCAGAGGCATGAACACAAAGAATAGCTTATGGCATTCCTATATTCACGCATGGAGAACAGCCCTTCAGGAACACATGAAAGAAGAAGCAGAACACCTCCTAAAATAACGATTAGCTGTGCTAAACATACACCATTTACTGTATTGGAAGGAAGGACTGCTGGAAGTCTTTCTGATTGGTTTTAGCCTTGATAGAAGAACATGCAGGTGCAAATAATCAGTCACAGCTTGCTAGGGAACTGTGAATGGTACTGAAGAAAAACAGCTAGAAAGCCCTTTCTCCAGGGAGTGAGCATTTCTTCTTTGTAACCATGCTTGCCTTTCAGTTCTTGGTTGCTTCCCCTTGGTGTGTATCCCCAAGCAGACATCAATGGATAAGTGAGGGTCATGTTGTGCTATCACTTCCTCTAGATATCAACCAAGTACTCTGATGTCGTTCTTCCCATCTGTTAAAAATCTTATAGTATAGTGGGGAAAGTACAAATATTTTACTGTCTCTGATGCTGAGACTGGCAGTTTCTTAGCAGTAAAAGCAGAAGGAAATAAACCCACTCACAATGAAGGGACAATAGAATAAACAGCCACCTTCATCTGTATTTCATTTTTTTTAAAGCTTCAAGAGAAAAAGGACAAGCCTGTAGTTAGGTTGTCAGAAACTGCTTGTGGGACTGTGTAAAGAAGCTGGTGCTTTCAGAATGTATTTCTGCTTCCAGGTTTCTACATTTTTGATATAAAAAATGGAACTGCATGGAGAAGCTAGATTGCTGGAGTTGGAATAATGTATTCTATCCAGACAAAAATTATTCAAATTACATTGCCTAATACTTTTGAAAACTGAATGCTAATGCTAAATAATTTTCAAAGTAGAAAAACAACTGTCTTGTAATTTTTATTACAAATGTTTGCAGTGTCTTAAAATGGAGTCCTTTGAGAAGGCAGCAAAGACTAGCAGAGAAATATATATGTTCCTATCAGTTCAATACCATTTCCAGTAAACCATGAAATACATAAGTCCATGTGTATTCTGCCGAATTGATCCTAAGCTCCACCTAAGGGTGAACAGGGCAGTTCAGATAAAAGGCAGGAGGGGAGGAAGAGTTCAGGAAAGGTTACAGAAAGTTTACTTGTACCTGTTTCGCCCTGTTCGGAGTAGCTACAGGGTAATCCTTCTCCACGTTTCTGAAAGGTCTTCCTTTTTCCTTGTACAATTGATGAGAGGATAGAGGGGCTGAGGAAAAAAATATATATATTCTGTTGTCATGAATCTTGATAATCTGGTCTGCATCTGACTTACTGCTGTTGCTTTTGACCTGGTTTCCTTTCAAGGTGAAGAAGTTATTTCCCCATCAGCCCTTTTTACACACAGGTATGTCTCCTATCTCTTAGCATCTCTTGTGAAAAGATCAGTGACTCCCATGGCCTCTTTCTCTGATGCTCCTCTAACAGAGCAGTATGTCTGCGCTGGCTTCCTCGGTATTCATGAAATGGGCATGCACTTTCCTATTGAATCTTGTGCACTGACAAAGATTTAGAGATGCTTGATGCAGGACTTGCACCATCCTCTCTTTCTTGTGGGAGAGTGGAACCTTGGTAAGGTTTGGTGTTTCTCTTTACTGTCATTCTGGTTATTTCTAGCTCATGCAGAGTAGATATTTCTTAGAAATAAGCCTACATCTGAAGTATTATTGCAACTGCAGGCCTCCAGACTGGCACTTAGTTTGCTTTTAAGGTAAAGACATTTTACTAAGTTCTATGTATGTTTGGGAAAGGTGAAAAAAAAAAGAAAAACATGCTTTTTTTCCCCCTAAATTTGAGTAATTGGTATTTATAAATGATATACAAAATAGTAGATTCATAAGTAAATTCTATTTATAGTGATGGTAAACAGGTAAAGGAAAAAAAATCCCTTCTTTGATCATCTGGAAAACAAATATTGTTATAGGAAGGCAAGATTCTTTACCAAGAAGTAACATACCCACTGTCGTCGAACATATATTTCTATACCAGTATATCATTAAAGTCATCCAGATTTATTTCATCATATGATGCTGAAAGGCATCAAAATAGTGGAAATTGTAATTCTTAGCAACTTTTCTAGACATAACCATTTTGTAAAGAAGATAGGAAGGTGTATGACATTTAAATGCTGAGGATCAGTAGACTACAGTATTGTACTACCAATTTTTCAATTTCACTTGAGTGTCTCTGTTATCTTGTCACAGCTCCTTTGAAGATTCGAGCTCTGGAAGAAAATACCTCAAGCAAATTGCCTTAATTTTGCTCTTCTGTGCAGCTATTAAAGTATAATAAACAACTTCAGAGAAGGTAAAGGAAATCATTCAATAAAAGACTTGAGCTACCATTACAAAAACAAAAAGTAAATGAAACAGTATCCCTTAAAAGTTGAAATTAAAAAATTCAGTATTAATACTTTTTCTTTTCATGAGGATTTTTTTTAATAAAATGTGGCACTTCAGGAGCAGTAAAGAAATGTCCTTGAAGAGTGAAATATCAGAAGAAGCAATGATGGAGTGAAATGATAAAAGAAGTTCTGATACTGGCGATACTTGCATATATGTGGGCCTTTACTCATCTGAAGAATTTCACAGGAAATATGTCACTGAGTATAGCTAAGTATATAAGCTATATTAAGGTTCTGTAACTGGACTGTGGTGCACAAAAAGTTATATATATTTAGGAATGCTGACAAAATTCATCACATTACAAGATGCTATAGTTGTATTTAAATTCAGAATGAAATACTTAAGATGGGAAGGTAGTCTAAATTATTCAAAAAATTCTAAGGCAAATATGTTTTGTTTTCTACATATATGGGCAAAGAGAAGTCTTTCTAATGCTCCTCTGTCTACCTGGATACTGAGAAGACTCTTTCTGCCTTCTCTATATCCAGTTAGTCATCTACACTGAAACAGGAAGTTACTCTCTACTTTTATCTTCTTCAGTTCCGATTTCTTCATGATGTCCAAAGAAGTTGATCAAGATGATTTCTCTCTCAGGTAGTTTAGAAGCATCAAATGATAACATAGCCACTCATGTGCAGTCATCATAATTGTAGAGTTTGTGTTTCTTTATAGTACAGAGCAGCAGGCTTATAACTAAGACCAAAGCAATCTTTCAATGGGCACTGTATGGTTACTTATCTGAATCACTTAAAATCCAAACAGATGAGATTTAAATAGCCCAAGGAAAAGGTTAAATAACCCTTGGGAAACTGAAAGGCTAGAGAGTTCAAATGAAACTGAAAGGCTAGAGAGTTCTTCTCTTTACACTATAAGGTGATTACATGCATTAAACTTTTGGGGATACCCAAAGTACTGGTCAAATTTCTCAACTTATTTAGCTGCAGGGATTTTGCAAATAACTATGTACTATCTTTTGTCCTGTAGTTCATTTTTATATCTTACATAGATCTTACATAGACCTTACATAGACTGCCCTTGAATTATTAACCTGAAAACATGATCTTGAAGTACTAATAAGCCAAAAAAGTAGGGAGGGGAGACAGGCAAATGTTTCTAGCAAACAAAATGTATTCAACCTAATTGTAGTCACAGTGTTGTGCTTGCTGTTGATTGGCAGACAATGCTCAAGTAGAGTGAACAAATCCATCACCTCAGCCTTGTGTTGTGGTGATAAGTTTTTTTGCTAGCTTCCTTCTTTAGCACCCCAAGGCAAGAGTTTTCAGTTGTATAACAAATGCAAAGGTTGTTTCAAAGTATTTTTATTGGCCAGAAATCAAAGTAGTTTGACATATTCCAGGACTGAGCACATCTTGAGGACTGAGTGTTTAATACTTTTCTCTAGCTGTCATGTACTCTGAGACAGCAGATTATTAGATTGATTAATCTTCTCAGTTATAGTGAGGATTTTTCCTGTTCCACTACTACCAAAATTCTGTAATCAAGTCCAGCTGGAGAAGAAATGTAGAAGAACTGTTATGAGGTACTACATTATATATGTTAGTGCATCTCTAAAGGAATTTGCATGATATGCAGTTTATCTGCAGCCTTGCCATAGATAAAATAGAAGAAAGATCCATTAGATCTGATAGCCCACAGTGGTATTGATGTTTCTCTTTTCTGTATTTCTTTCCTCCTGTATGAGATATTACAGCAGCAAGTAGCATAAAAAAACAGATAAAATATAAATGTTCTCAGAGCATATAAAATGAAAGGCTATTCTTTATGCTTGGGGTTTTCAACATACAATACTCTATATTAGGCATGCGTATTTCAAACTGTTCTTCAGCTGACAGAAGACCAGAGTCTGTATCTATGCCTTTCTTTTTCCTTTGTCTGTTACTTCTGTGGATTATTCTGTTGTGCTTTTGGCCTCACTTATTGACCGGAAGCTGAAGATAACACAGAAATCTCAGTACCGTTCTAAAAGGTGGGATAGCAAAAATATATTGTATGTGCCATTAGCAAGACTAATGCAGCATGCTGTGGAGAATCACAGGACCTGCCTTTCCTCTGCTTTAAATGCTTTTTAAATGAGCATAAATCCACCTCTTTTTGACATCAAAGTTAATGGTTTTCTCACCACGGTTTGTACAGCTTCACACATTCATAACAGCTTCAAATGTCTTTAGTCTGAAAAGCTCAAACAGAAAAATTCCATGACTTAGGAAATTAAATTTTGCCTTATAGGCATATGTTTTTCCTCTTACGTATTTTGTAATGAGATCTTGGAAACAATGCTTGAGTAATTGGAGCAAAATGGAAAATTAATGGATGTCCAGATCTTCATTTTTCTGTTACAAAAATATATGGGAAAAAATGTATAGTACTCACTGTGCTTTTGGTGATAGTAAATACAGGGGCCTTTTATTGTTCAAAAATCCAAAACATAGACTCCAGGTTGTCTGGGTTGCCAACATATGGTGGCATATGTTGGATTTCACTGTAGGCCAACACAAAAGACAAGCAAATCTTAAGCATTTATTTGAGCATACATTTCAATTTTTCATCAACTTAACAATTGTTTCTCTCTGCTTATAAAGCCCTGCTGGTACATATCACATATCCTAGTATTTTAAGAATGTCATATTTTTTAGGATATTAAACTACAAGAGTGATATTTAGGTGTTCTGTATCGAATAATCATTCAATTATGATTGATTCAATTATGATTGAGATAGATAAGCTGTAATCTCTTTGTACTGTATATGAAGGTCTGTATCATTTGCTACATTATGCCAAAGTTTTAAGCATAGTCAAAGTGCTAATAGTCTCTTCGCATAGCTTATATGAAGTAATCATGACCTTTGTGAAATATGTTTTACTACTTTACATATATATCAATTTAAAAATCAAATTAATTGCTGTTAAAATCTCTAAAAGATAACCCTTAGTGATATCATTTGTAAAATGTAAGATAGTTGCTCTTCAGTTATGGCATATCTTTCTGAAGAATATATATATTTTTTGATCTGAAGGAAATCTGTTATTGACTGGAAGACTCAAGAACTCACAGTCAATGAAGCAGTGGACATCCGGAAAATGTCCAGAATTCCCAGTGGGAACTGGTATTTCACTATATATTTTTATAACTTGTACAGGGATTGGCATCTCTTACATATCCTTAAAATATGACCAATATTCCATGTAGCCCTTTCTGAACAAATATTCTGTATCACCAACTTTGTTTCTACAAAAGAGGAAACAAAGCTTTTTGTTTGTTTTTGATTTGAATTTGCTAAATATTTTTCAAGGGAATTAAAATACTTCATTGTGAACAAAATGTTCTATGAACAGAACATTCTTTGGGTAGAAAGGTATGTCTTGACTTTTCAAATGAACTCTGTTGGGACTGAGATTATCATTCAGTAACAGACAACACTTATAGTTTCGAAGTATGAACTGTTGTGTATTGAAGAACTATGTGTCTAATTAAGGAAATGCATCCATTTTCCTGATTATCAAAGGAAAATTTTGGCGAACTATGTTCAGAACTGTCTTTTATTACTGAACAAAGCTGCAGCAGATGTCCCTGGCTTTGCAATATGCTTGCTAGTCTGTATTGAATTAAACTGCCTCAATCAAATTGCAATTAATTTATTTCTCCAGAATTAAGAGACAATTCTAAGAAATGCTCGAAGAAGAAACTAATGAGACAAGTGAAATATTTACTGCAGTTCAAATATTTACTGCAGTTCATATGAAATCTCTGATTTATGTTTTTGCCCCAATCAGACTTTTTCATTTTTTTTTAAGCAAAGGAGAAAAAACAATAAACAAAACAAAAATGAAAGATAAGTACCTTGCTGAGTGGTTAATTTTAGATATTCTATTATTTTATATAACAGCTCATGTTATTCTGTAGCTAAGTTTCCTTTTACAATTTGCATTCAGAACTACACAGAAAAATATAGCTTGTAGTTTTCTTTTCCTCAGGATAAGAAGAAAACATCACAAAGTAAACAAATGAATATGGTAGAATTGATAGATGCTGCTGGCTCTAATTAGTTATTTTGTGCATATTTATTAACTCTTGCCTATTTAAAGGAGTAAAGGTAATTCATATATTCAGATCATATACATTGTTGTGACCTTTAACAATGAAACATTTTTATCTACAGCTTCTGAATATGGTCGAGATTTTAAAAAAATCCTGCAAAACCCTTTATTCACAAATTGGACAGCAGACATTATGTAAGTAGAAATTTCAAGGAAAAACAAATATTGACAGGTGCTTCGTTTGGACTATATAGGATTTCATATATGAATATAAATTTTCTGATTGGTCAGTGCAGGTTCTATACCTTGATACTTTACAAAGATTAATGAACAAGAGGGAACACTGGTGATCTCTGGTGTCCCTGGCAGCCTAAAGATAGCCTGTCTAGATTTACACAGGTCCACTATTCAAGAGCATTTGATTTATCCCTGCTCTCAATTTCAACAGTTTTTATTTGAAAACACTGGAAGAAACAAAGGGACATCTCAACACACAGTAATCTGTTCTGTAAGTGGCAATACGTATTAGCTTGTAGGTTCTGTCAGCATAAAGCATGATTAAAGCAAGTTTGTATGATTATTCTAAGCTTTGGAAAGTTTAGACCACTTATATTTTGAAAGAAAAGTGGTAAAATAGATGAGGAAGGTTCTTCAAAAAGGCTTTTTCTTCTAATTTTCTTTCTGCACAAAAGAAATCACACAGAATCACAGGATGGTTCAGGTTGGAAGGGACCTCTAATGACCACCTAGTCCAACACCCCTGTTCAAGCAGGGACACCTACGGTATGTGGCACAGGGTGGCATCCAGGCAGGTTTGGAAGATCTCCAGAGAAGGATACTCCACAACCTCTCTGGGCAGCCTGTTCCAGGGCTCTGTCACCCTCACAGGAAAGTTGTTCTTCCTCACATGGAGATGGAACTTCCTGTGTTTCAACTTGTACCCATTACCCCTTGTCCTATCACTGGCCACCACTGAGAAGAATTTGGCCTCCCCGCAGATATTTGTGCGTGTTGATCAGATCCCCTCTCAATCTTTTCCAGGCTAAACAAGCCCAGCTGGCTTAGTCTTTCCTCATATGATAGATGCTCCAGTCCCTTAATCATCTTTGTCGCTTTGCACTGGACCCTCTCTAGAAGCTCCACGTCCCTCTTGTACTGGGGAGCCCAGAACTGCACACAATACTCCAGGTGCAGCCTCATCAGAGCTGAGTAGAGGAGGAGGATCCTCTTCCTCGACCTGCTGGCAACGCTCCTTCTGATGCAGGCCAGGACCCTATTGGCCTTCTTGGCCACAAGAGCATGCTGCTGCCTCATGGTTAACTTCTTGTCATCCAGAACTCCCAAATCCTTCTCCATGGAGCTGCTTTCCAGCAGGTATTAGCAAAGCAGCTCTGCCCAACTCTCCAACCTGTCTAGGTTTCTCTGAATGGCAGCACAGACCTCTGTAGTGTCGGACATGCCACCTGGTATGACTGCAACGAAGTAATTCCTGGCTAGTGTTTCCCCTTCTTCCAGCAAAGTTGTTGGGGTAAATGTTTTGTCAGTTGGTGGCAGAAACCCATAATCCCATAGTGTTATTCCATTTGCAAACTTGTTAATGTTTAGTTTATAGTTTGCGAAAACTCAGAAGACCCTGGGTTTAAAGTGGAAGAGTATAGGGGAACATTATTTCTGATGACACGTGCTGTTACTGGATGGGGGAAAGGATACTGAGGGATGAAGTGAGTGTTATATCAACTTGTATTTTACACTGTTCTATCATTTATAAAAAGTTAATTGAGCAGGTTTAGGTAAAAGATGGCTTAGGTGATTGAAAGCGATGGTGAAAGCAGTGAGATCATGATCTTCAGGAGCAATAGCAGCAGAATAAAAATACTAAATCTGCTGCAGAACTTAACATGAACAAAAATTTTAGATTTCAGTAAAGCACACACAGTCATCTCCAAACAGATAAGTAAAACCATCTGGGACACTGGCTTAAGGGAAAAAAAAAAAAGGAACAGAGGAAACTCACAGTTTCTTAAAGAAATGACTAGTTTGCATAAATGCAAATTAGCCATTGCAGAAGCAAAACAGAGCTGTAGTAAGAGACCAAAGTGGAGGCCTGTTCTTAAAGAAGAATACAGCTTGCAGGGCATAAACATGTCAGAGGGATTACTTTGGTAACGCCTTCTCTTTTCATGAGTTCATTTGAAGGGACAGTGCTTCAGAAGAGATATGTCTCCTCTCAGTTAAATCTCAAGGAATTTCCCCAGCTGAAATCTGGTGAGAGCTGTGAGAATTTTCTGAAGTCTAGAAAACACAGCTTGTTGTTAAGTTTTGAATGAATTTGGATTGCTTACCCTAAAGAAAGGGATTTTAAGAAGAAAGGTAAATTTTCAGTTGTGCTAAGGGCTACTGCAAATAATGAAGGATGTTTTCTTTTCCATGGTGGAAAAGATAAAAAAGGTGTTCAAGTTGCAATAAAAGAAAAAGGTACAGGTAGAGATTTAGGGAAAAAAAAAAAAAGGAAAAGCACAGAAGCAGTGAGCATTTCAAAAACCTCTGAAGTGTCCTTTCCTTCTGCGTGAGCCTAGCAGAAGTGTTTTTGCAAAGCGTGTGCATGCTGCAGAGGGGTCTACCGAAAGATTTCGAAGAGTTGTTCAAATATGCTGCATCTACCTGCCTGGAATCCTGGCTGTCACATGGCAGGAGCAAGTCAAGGAGGCTAGTTAAAAATGAGCTGGCAGCAAATTAATCCTTTCCTTTGCAGGGAAATGATTCGTTCCACTGCACCGGCCTTTAAGTCCACTCCCAAGCCTTTTCAAATAATTCCTATGTCCCAGGCCACCAAACTAAGTAAGAAAAAAGCACTATTTAATTAAAGTCAGTATAAGGCACAAGAAATAAGCCTATTGTTGTTAATGTTTCCCATGGGGTCTGTGGTATATATTTGTGTGAGGAAAGGGAGTAGAAATTAAGCCAATAATAATAAAACTTAGCACTCTCCCTGCTCTCTAAAGTGCTGTTAAGACTGAGAAATCTTTGCACTGCTGTTGTGAGTTATAGAGAAATAATAACACACTTTACAGACTTTACACATGCCATAGGGTACTTTACTATTTAAATTGGTATGAGCTGCAGTGGGTCCAAAACAAATTTGGATGACAGAAGGATTTTTTTTTTCTCTCTTGAGTAATCTTGGGAGAAAAAGAGCAAGAGAACTTGTTTTTCGGGGGGGTTATTACTGAGACCTGGCCAAATAAAACAACCTAACTTCTGCAAGGTACATCATTCAATATGGAGAAAGCCTGGGGAAAGACCCTTTCACAGCATAGTCTGTAGGAGTTAAGTATGTGTAGTAAAGCTATTCAGAAGCAGCATTAGAAGGCTTAGGAAAGGAATATTTTTCCCTTCATGCTGACAAAGTACATATGGGGACTGCATGTCTTCCCTGCAGACCTTATGTTGATTTTGCTTCCAGTGGGTTGAAAGAAAAGACTGCTGCGAAAGGAACTTAAATGATTTTTTTTTACTTCTGCTTTTTGTGTCAGCATTCAAAATGAAAAGGATAAATATGCTTAAATTGTACATAATTTCTGAAGCTGTGTGGAAAAATTCAGAAGCCCCCGCAAACAAAATCTTTTCATGCTCTACGCTAGAATGAGGAATATTTACACAAAAACAAATACTGCTGCTTCTTAAGTATTTATCTAATCCTGCAGTGCTGCTCTCCTCTGCTGCAGGTTTCAGCTATTTATTTCAAAGTAATGTTTCCCTTTTTCTTTGAGGAAATGAGCAGTGACAGGTCAGCATCACTGCGTTGACTGCAAACACCATCTGAGAGTTGCTATTTGAAAGCACAGCTATTTTTCTTAGTTCAGAAGCTAATTCCAATCTTTTGGTAGTACTAGTAGTTTCTTGGTATGATAGAGCAAGAAAGTCCTCACTTTAAATTTAGTGCAGGTGACATTTCTTCAATTGATAGTTTGGACAATTCGGATGGCAGGTCTATGTCCTGTTTCAGTATTCGCTGACCCGGTGAAGGTTCTAAATGCAGATTATGGCATTTCTAGAATGGATTAGCGCTGTTCATTGACCATCAGGATCACTAAATGAAATATGAGTTTCAGGTTTTAAATTGTGAAGAGATTTTGAGTGGTGCACAAATGTGTGGAAAGAGCTAGTATTTGTTTTAAGGAGCTTATTTCATTAATGTAGTAGAACTATAGCAGGGCAACACAACCCCAGTAATTAGCAGCTCAACTCCAGAGCAAGCACTCTTGGAGGCTGGCCATGCTGGACGGTCTCTGCTTTTCCCTTTATTTCAGAAAGTCCGCGTGGCACTACCTGTTACTGAACAATACTGTAATCCCATAGAGAAGTGAAGAACTTTGCTCAGATGAATCTGATGCCTGCCATGCAGGGCATATAAATGAAGCAGTATCCACTTATGTGGCTGTCCTTCAATTCACTGATGGTTTATCTAACATTATTGGCTCTGTTTCAGAGTGGTGCAAGGTACCCAGGATAGCTCGCTAAGGTGTACATAGAGAAATGGAAGCACCAGTATGGTACTCTCCTTGGGCAAATAAACTCTACAGGGATGCAACATAATCATCCTAGATCTGAGCAAGCATGCATCTCCCTCTGCCACTCTGCTCTCTGAAACCCTACCTGCAGCATCAAGTCCCACTCAAATTCTCTGATGCCTCTTCTACAAAGCTGCAAGGGTCTTTCATGTCTTTATGGGTTTATTTTGAGCAACTATGTGGTGATTTCCTTCTGCCTCCCTTGCTGTTTCATGTTTTCTCAGCATTGTTGTGATGGTGGTGGTTGCGATGACTGATGGCATTTAAGGCTCTGTTTACATTAAAGGACCTAGTGTTTTAGGGAGATGAGATTTTCAGGTCTCATCATACAACTATGTCCTGCACTTCAGCAGACTTCTGGTTATGTTCACTGCATGAGAAAAAAAAAAAAAAAAAAACAAGATAAGCTTTTACATTTCCTTTATATACCTCTTTGTGGCAACTACCACAGGATTGTATAAAAACTATTGATGACATATCTGTTCACTGTGAGTTTATGATGATGTTGCACATAGAAGATTTAAGGATAGAAAACGTTTTATGTTTTCACATGTGATCAAGAATAGAAAGGCACGGAAGTGAGATCTCCCTATAGCAGCTCCAAAATTTGTTCTCGTCATCACTCTCATCATCATGACCTCTCATGCCATCCAGTCCTTGGTTCAGTACGTCCTTCCACTTAACCAGCCACTGAGTCAGTCATAAACTTTAATACAGTCTTAATGGATGTGTAGTAATTAGTTAAACTCAAAAACTCTATTTGTGGCATTGGTAGAAAATGTTTCTGTTGTGCATTTTGAGCAGAAGAATAAATTTTTCATTGACATTTTTTATTTTCTTATGGTTACCTTAATGCATTTAATGTAGCAGAAATCTTAGGACTTCTGGGTTTTGAGATCCGTGTGCTATTTTTAGAAAATATAATAAACTCCTTGGTGGGTCTGTTGCTACATTTGAAGATGGCTTAGGTCATGGGTTACAGTGGATCCTTGCCTTGTGATGTTGCAAGCAGTTTAAAAGGAAATTGGATGTAACTGAGAGGGAAGAGAGTGTTAGTTTTGGCTTTGTGAGATGCGAGTTGTGACGCATCAGTGATTAACGGTTCACTGGTGAACGATGCACAAAAATGCTGTAACTTGGGTCATTTTTCCAATTACCGCAAACTCTACCGTCTTTTGCTGGAAATACCAAACAGTTCAATTTTTAGTTAAAAATTAACAAAATTTAGCAAAAGAGCTGACACTCTGGGGGATGAAAAATCACAAATGGTAACTGCAAGGGTTGCTGCAGGCTTGGGGACAATGTGAGGTGAAGATGTATATACTTCAGTAATGATGAAATTGCTGAGGTAAGAAGGTCTGTTAGAGAGGCCATCAGGGGGCCGAGGGTGACCAAGGGGCTTTGCCAGCATGTCCTGACCCCATGGTCCAAGTGAGGGTGGCAGGGCTGGACTGTGGGTGGTGACAGGGCCAGCCCAGAGCTCCACAGTCACACGGCTCTGTTGCTCTTGCAAGCTGGAATTGTTCCTGGTGGTGTCAGAGGTGTCCTGGGAGCTGGCGACCACTGCTCTTAACTTACTCTGGCATAGCAGTGAGCACATCCTGGGCTTTTTTCAAGATTGTACAATCATCTCATTTGTGGGACTGTTTGGCAGCAGCACAATCTCTTAATACATTGAATGGAAGAAACTTTGAAAGAGTTGTGTTTGCACATAACCTCTAGGCATTTTGTGGCAAGATAAATCAAAAATTGGCTTGTCTGGAGTTCTCAGAGTAATGCCTCCACACTAGGTCTCTGATATTCTTAACCAGAAGTGCTTCAAAAGGCCATCTAGTCCCCTAATCTTTTATGAAAGCAGGAGCACTTTTTTTTTTTTTTTTTTCTGTCAGGCCGGTGCAACAAGCAAGCAAAAAAAATCCCCAAAACACCTCTATTGAAGAAAATAGAAAAAAAACAACAGCTTAACTTCACTAGTGTTCATGCTAACTTCACTTAAGAGGTAGCCTAAATGTCAACTGCCTCATTACTACTCATCCTGCCCTCAATAAACACAATACTTTATTCCCTTCTCCCTTTCTGTTTCTTTTGTTTGTTTGTTTGATTGATTGTTTTGGTTTTGTTTTTGGCAGCTTTTTTGTGAAAGAAAAATGGTGTGGAGGTTTTCTTTATTATGATATCTCCGAAGTACAGTATTGAATTTTTGTCTAGTTTGTTTTCATAAACTTATGGACAGTCCTTGTTTTCTATTAATTTTTCCCCTCATCATGAGGAGTGTTTATAAAAAGATGGTTTAAGATCCCTGTGAAAATATCTACTGACTGATTTTCAACCTAGCCTTTTAAGAATGGTTCTCTTTCCCCACTTTGTTTATCCATGGAAACGGATGTGGTAACTACAAGTATTGGAGAGAATGGAAAGAAAGAGGGAGGAAAGATAAATATGTGGAAATGGGCATTAATACTAAAGACATTTCCCTTTTTATGCAGATTGAGATTTACTATAAACATCAGGCCCTCCTAAAATCAATTCCAGAAGCAGTTGATACACTTGACTAATATAGCTTAATTGATAGTTTGAAGAAAAAGAAATCATAGGAATTAAGATATGAAATGGGATTTACTGAGATTTGCATAAAGTTAAATATGAGCAAAGGGGATTCAGACTACAAATAGCAAAATTAACATAAAACTTATTAAGCCTGCCTAAACAAAACTGAAAATTTATTCAAAATGAATATTCTTTAAATAGATGGGTTATTCTCTTTCCATCTTGTATAATAGAAGAAAATAACATTTCCAATAATTTCCATCACTATTTCAACATTTAGTATTGGGATTAATTGATAAATATATCCCTATTACTATAAAATAAAATACTATAAAATATAAGTGGTCCCCTGCTATCTCATGCTCACAACTCCTAGTTTTTCATAAAAAAATACCCACATAATTGACACTTTTGAAAAATTCACCATATTCTGTCTACTTAACCAATCTTTGTAGATTAATGATGAATTAAAGTACGTATTAAGTAATGAAGCCACAAACTTTTTTTTCTGAATTGTAGGTGGTGTAGGAGGTAAAAATACTGTTCTTTCATTCCTCAGCAGAAATAGGAAGCCAGGCTTCCTATGTGTTCTTGTGGTGTGGCTGGAGCTGCTGCTTTCCAACTGCAGACTTGAAGCTTCTATATCCTGAAGTAAAAGCCACACTGATTCCTGGAAAAAATCCCAAAAGTTCTGTGGCTTTTGTATTTTGCTGTTATGGAAGTTCTTCAGCAAAGAAAAATGAGGGCCTTGAAGCAAAAGTAAGTGAAAGAGAATGATCTCTGCAAAAAAAATAAGACTGTTCAAGATCATTTAGTGACAGTAAGATTTTCAGCTGATGATATTTTCTTTATTAGCAATTAGTTCAAGCTGGAGCTACATTATCATGGATTAGAACATACTCTTATTGCAAAGAAACTGGAATGTATTCACAGATGTCACTGGGAGTGAGCTCCAAAGTAGCAACAGGAGATCATTTACAACAATCTTTAAAACAAAACCGGGAACGTGAAGCTTGTGTGTAAATATTTTGCTGTTTTCACTTAAAATTATTTGCTTACTGAAGGTTCCTGTTCTTCCTCATCAGCAGAAAGCTATTCATGTTTTACTCCTGCTGACAACGAGGAGGAATTCTGTTTCAGTACATTTGAAAAAACCCTTTTCGGTTGCTGTAAGTCTTGCTACTTGTTAGTAATGACTCTCTTCATTTCTCTAAGTTCAGTTCTGTCAGAAACTTGTGCCCACCAGCCTTCTACAGTCTTTATAAACAGTTCTGATTAATTTTATTCACAAACTAGATAAATTAATATAGAGCTTCATAATTCAGACATGCTTCTGGCCTCAACCCAAACATGATTCTGGTCCACAATTATTGAAGGAATAGGCAAATACCAGCAATAATATTTAATGAGACAAACTTTTTAAAAAATGGTTGATATTGGTTGATAACTAGAGTGAACTTTTTGACAACGCTGTTAAAAATAGACAATTCATTGGTGAAGTCAAAGGAACACTTCTTAACTGAAGCCATAAATAGTGTTGAGTCATCCATGCAAAAAGTAATAATGATATTTTCTGTCTGGAAAGTAATTTGGTGTTAGAATAAAATACTACTCCTGTGTAGCAAGATTTAACTGCTGAGTATTGCAATTCTTTTTGCCAACATTCTGTTTCTGTAGTCTTTTTTTATCCATGCTCCCTCCACCCCCCCAAAAAAAAGGAAAAGGAAAAGAAGAAGAAAAAGGAAAAGGGAAAGGAAAAGAAGAAGAAAAAGAAAAAGAAGAAGAAAAAGAAGAGGAAGAAGAAAAAGGAAAAGAAGAAAAAGAATAGAAAGGAAAAGAAGAAGAAAAAGAAAAAGAAGAAGAAAAAGAAGAGGAAGAAGAAAAAGGAAAAGAAGAAAAAGAATAGGAAGAAAAAGAAAGAAAACTCAGGAGAATTTAACTTTATCGTAAACTGTTCGTGGAAATACATATGGATTTTGGCTGTTGGGGACTTCTTCTCAACTGAGTTTATTTTTCTAGTGTGCTTATAATCCTTCTTCCATGGTAGGCTGAATTTACAGAGAGACGTGATGATGGGAATTAGCATAGCTCCCATCTCCTTGTCTTTTACCTTTTCACTATTGAATACTTAGAAGTACTTATCCTAGAAGGAAAAAATACAGCAACAACAAAAAAAAACATTTTATACATTTGGAAAAGAGTGCTAGTGTAAACTTATATAACGTGATTAGTGTAACCGGGAAAAGGAAATAAATGTGGTGTTGATATTTGGGTAAAATTCTGACCAAACTCATCTCCATGACACAATGTGCATGGGATTTAATGGAAATCAAGATAGATTTAAAGAGACAGAATCCCAACAGAAAAGATTGAACTGCATTGAAAATTCACTCAGGCCTACGAACACTAACCAAACAGATGAATGAGGGGAAGAGAGGAAAGAATATAAAAGAAAAATATAGGTAGTGCTTAGGCCATGAAAAGAATATAACTACTACTGTAATACTACCCAGTAGGCTATGTCTCGCCATTTCTCTGCCATCAACACAAATAGGCAACCCATACTGCGTTTTGCTACTGTGGTTTGCTACAAACATGGGTGATCTTTCACTAGAAGGTTAAGATGATTACATGGGAGCAAATGCTTTGAGTATCATACTATTACCAGATAAATTATCCAGGTTATCTGGGGAGGAAGGGAACTGTCGGAGGAAAATACATATCCTAAAATAATTAGTTTTTCTGTCCCTTTTGGAATATGGCTTAGTGATATTTACGGCAGTTGGACGATAGAGTCAACAAAAAGTTGTCATAGAGTTCATGACAATTAGCTTGCTGGTTAGTTGAATACTTCTAGGCATCTCTGCTAGTGAATAAATCTGAAAAAAGGAAGTTTGGGTTACAAATGTTAGTTGAATTACTCCAGATAAAGATATTTTAGACCCCGAGTCTGCAAATGTTTATTCAGAGTGTAACTTGATGCTTCTAAGTACTCCTACAGAATTTGAAAGATTTTCTTAGAGACCGACTATGTTCATATGAGTATTTTTGTGCAGATGGTACTTTAAAATGCAAGTTGTAATAATTATTACAGTCTGGAATAATCCTGAGATAAAATTCCCAAAAGAAATACGAGAGGGATAAAGCCCACCTTCTGGTATAACTGCGGATTCATTAATAAGTTATAGCGAAAGAGCTGATCTCCAATTATTTTCTACTTTCAAATAGAGTTTTGGGTGTTCTAGCAAAGCTGAGATACAGGAAAGAAGAGTGAAAGGAAAGGAAATAAGGAAGCTGAGAAGGGGGAAGGGAGATAAAGGAAAATTAGAACAAAGCAGGATGAATAGGAAAAATATAATTAGTGAGTTTTTGGGGATGAACAGCATGGAATACACTACCATAAGAAGCAAAGGAGATAAAATAAACATAATTGAAATTATGGACCAATTGAATAGAAAGGTTGAATCCTAAATCTTATACCAGTTACAAAACCTGGAAAGGCTACCATCCAATCAACAATTTGATAAATTAAGTGACGGCTGTATACAGAGTCTTTCTTTTGGGGTAATGTGGAAATGCATAAGTCATGGACTTCAGTTTCACTGCCTTCATTTCTGACGATGTATGTAGAGATACAGTTCTAGCTCCCTTTTCTCTTGCTGATGCTACTTTTTTCTTTTTTCTTTTTTACCTCTTTATGGAAGAGCTATAGTAATTATTTAGATTGACTTCCTGCATCTGTCTCATGGCCTGGTCCTTTATTACCTTTGGCTTCAGTAAACCAGAGTCTTAAATCCTCTATATTATAATAAACAAGTTAAAGATGTAAAAGAGGAGGAAACCTCAACCATGAGATGGTTTAACCTGTTTAAGCCTTGATTTTCATGACTCTGAGCCTAGATCAGACTCTCAAACTAACACCAAACAAGAAAATAAGGAAAAAGAATTTGCATTATTTGTGAATATAAACGATAGTTCTATTCAGGTTAATGAAACTGCTTATTTTAATTCAGAAAATTGTGTTTTACCCTCTTTCTCTTGGCTCAGGTTGCTACTATGATTCCAAATTTCTTTTCCTGAACTTCTTTTGGAAGTCTTTGCCTGACAGCTGTTTCCAAGGCACAGGATGGAGTGCTTTATCAATAGCAATGAAATGGGCAGGGTCCTGATAGTGAAGCCCAATTCAAAAGTAATATTTCACTGCTTATGAAGACATTTATGGCAAGATACTTGCAGAAAAATGTTCTAGAGAAATATAAGTTAGGTTTTCAGAGTCCTCCCTAGTTCCTTTTCTTTAACAAAGTAACACTTCTTCAAATCAACTTCTTTATGAAACCAAATTATAACAACAGATGCAGGCTATATTTCTGTACTTAGTTCATGGGCAATCCAATTCAGACAGAGCAAATAGGCTCAGCTTCCTTTCAGTGCTTCTACAGCACAGTGATTTGTAGGCTCTGGCTTTCCTTAGAGCCCTCTGAGTAATGTTTGCCAAAATACTGTCAGTTTAAGAACGTGCAGAGATTTATATGCTAGTTCGTAGAGCCTCTGGGACTCAGCTAATTGTACTTTTTCCTTGTCTACACAGTAGAATGGATTTATAATCACTGTAACCTGAGAAAAAAAAACTGATTTATTGGTGTTGAGCATGGCTTGTTTCACATTAAGATACAGTAACTAAAACTAAAGGCAGTAAGAGACTTCTCTAAAGACCCAGTGAACTGAGAGCCCCTGGGTAAATGTATGGATTCCAAATTGTTTCTTAAATGCTGTATGTTCACCTGTGATGTGTTTAGCAACTGATGTCCATTCTATAGAACAACACATTTAATTGCCACCCTATTCTATAGGATTCTTTACTGAAATGAGAGAGTATTTGACTTTTATGATTTGTTTATCTATGAGAATTTTCCATGTGCCTGAATATATGCATCAGAATATATATATTACAAAACATGTTTTTAAACTTTATTTATTTATCTGACTTTACTTACCAGATAACTACTAACTGAACTGTTACTAACTGTTTTGGTACAGAACCTCTAAACACATTCTTCTTCCCCCATGCAGAGGCAACTCACAGGGTGTATACAAATGTTCTGCTCTATTCTTACAGAAATTTTTGTTTTCTAAATCATGCTGGAACAATATCTCCTTTTCCCTCCAGGGCTTTCTATATTAAGAAACAAAGGCACCCCATTTTAGCTAACAGCAGTTTTTTAATCCATCAATAATTTACTTGGTCAAAATCTGGTATTTGTATTTTTTCAATAACTCCCACTATGCCCCTTGTGGTGTAGAATTTCCTCAATTTTTATAACCACGCTGCAATTTATAAAGTTCAGAATAGTGATACCAAAGTTAAATGGGGCACTTGCATTCATCATTTGTTAGCTGACATTTTAGTGTTCCTGTAGTTTACGAATGACCTTTAGGGTGGATGCAGCCACCACTGAACTGTCAGTTCTGCTACTGACCAAAAATCTCCTTGCCAAAAGGCATTACCCTTTCCAGGAAATAGATTGTTTGAATTCTTTATTCATTTTACTTCCCTTTTCATCTCTCCATTGATAGTAGCCAGGTTAATGGAACTTTAGGAGGAGAGAAGTTTGACCCTGGATCTAATTTCTGCTCAGTGGAAATAACATAGCACTAAAATTCAGTTTAGAAATATTTTGGATATGCTTTTGTAAAGGTTAAGTGTCTGAGGCTTTGATAATGCATTTCCACAGCCGTAAGTTTTTCAGGTGCTTCTCAGAAAGCACATGGCAAACTTTAGAAATCCAAACTCATCCAGGAAATTTCTCTAGATTGATCTTTTATTTTTTGTTTGTTGAAACAAGTCATTTTGCCTGATATGGACAAGATAGATTATTCCTAGAATATCAGAACTACTGCTATTCAGATTGTTCCTAGAATATCAGAACTACTAGATCACTGCTGTATAGAAAGTATACTGAAAGGTTAATCACTTGATGTGGTGATGAGGGCAAGAGTGGAGCCTGCTACAAAGGCACAAAACACTTGCTGGCTGTTAAGTACTTTTAAGTACTTGTCCTCTTTTTTCTTTTATTTATTTATTTTTTTTCCTCTCTTCCTCTCCTTTTTATATTTAATTTTAGATTTTAGAAAAGTATACTTTAGTGGAAGTTCATAATTAGTGTAGGAAATTGAAAGCTGTGTCAGACTGGTTTTACTAAATGCTGGTGATGGTACTATCTTTTCCTTTACGCAGAAAGACTAGAAAGAAAGGTAGTTGAATATAGAGAGGTCACCTTCAAGTCTCTGTTGCCTAAACCTTAATCTTCTCTACCTTGGACCTGCAAAGGTCTTGAATGAGCCTTATTCTTAGGTGACTCTGCTTTAATCTTTCCCATTGAAGCAGTTCTCAGCCTCCTTGTGATATAAAATGTATAAGTGCATAGTGTAGTCAAATAGAAAACAGTTCAGTATTTTATGGAGGCTCAGAATGTTTACTTAGGTTTCTTTCTGGTCAGGACAAAGTGTTTTGGATTTAAAATTTAATTGTAATGAAACTTAAATGTCAAAATATTTACAGGAAGAAGAACATTGCCAACAGTAAAGCTGAAATAGGCTTGCTTGCTTATACCATACTTGCATTATCTAAATTTAACTCAGCCAATGAGGGCCAAACGTGTAGCTATCAAGGATTAATAGGGAAAAAGCAAGTCCAGAGCAAGTCCAGCAAGTCCATAGTTAGTCCTATCCCGAATTGGTGAGTATTTTCAGATGGTTTTGACTGCCCTTTCAGAGTACTTGTTTTTCACCTTATTCTGTAGGAAGCTAATCAACTAGCTTAGCTTGCTCTGAGTTTCAAATAAATCCCACTCTTTGCATGTAATTCCATTTTATAGACAAGCATAATAAGCCTTTTCCTTTGTGTTACACAGATTTGTACCCAGACAGAAAATGAATTGATAGAAGAAATAACCACACAAATGGACTCAGTCCATAGTGTGGTATTTGGATTTAAGTTTTGAACCACTTGGTCATATCTCCCAAGCTTTGGAACCATATGAGAAGGGAGATTATGTCTTTTGCCATACTCTAATTCCCTTTAATGACTCCACAGGGTAAGGAAATGAATAAACCCTAGAATATACTCCAGGGAATACAATAAAAGGATTGATTAAGTTCACTGAAGTAAAAATTTCTACATTTTTTTCTGTTGGTATGTGCACTATTCTAGCTTTCCTGTTGACATGGGCTCTTAAATCAGTGAGATTTGAGACCTAAACGGTGTTCTTAGCTGGGCCCTTCCTGAGCCAGGGAGCAATGACTTTCAGTTCTTGACATGAGCTACCTCTTGCTCCAGGCTCTTGTGGTGTGAAGACAGAGGATCATTCTTCAGTAAGTTCTTTTTATTCAGTATCTGCCTTTCTCAGGTACTCTCACAGTTACAAAGTTCCTTAGTCACTTAGTCACAAAGTCACTTAGTTCCAGGAGGAGGGCTTCTAGAATGAAGTCAAGAAATTTCTTTCCAAGGACTCTTCTTTTTTGCCTGCTTTTGTTAGATCTGAGATGTAGTTACTAATTAGGAAGGGTAGATGCAAAGGAATTTAGTATTTTTTTGTGACTGACTCTTCTGCAAGTGTCTGGATGTTCTCCACTCCTATGGTTTCTAGTGGGGCGAGAGGGTTGAAAGAAATGGAGAAGCTGGTCCAGTGCTTTCCCTCTTATACTTTCGCAGTATTTCTTTTCTGTAGGACCCTGTTCTGGTTATACAGGAGAATCACTTTTGCTTCTATATGGAAATGTGATCAGAAGTGCAGAGTGGCGGGCTAAAGGAAATACCGCAGGCTTACGTTGTGAAACATAAAACCATTTATTTCCCACTGCAGTTCATGTACAAAATGTGGGTGTTTCTCTTTGTAGTTCTAGACCATCTTACTAAGACTTACTGTGTATATGGTGAGGATATCAGTTGTGTGACCTTATGATGTTTTCCTCAAAGGATTACCCAGTGAAATTAAAAAAAAAACCCAAATACTAGCGTTTAAGCTGCCGTAAACAAAACATTTAAAATGCAACTTTAAAAAGAAGAAATTGAAGTTTTTAAACATAAGCACCACATAAACTTCTTACTGACGCTAGTGCTGTGCTCCTTCGACTGGTTCTTGCAACAAGTGTCATTTGCCCAGCATCTTTAATTTTTCTTATAAGTACAAGCAGTGGTTATTTGAGGATTTTCTTGCACGTAGCTTTTTACGACAAATCTGCTTTCTTATCCCGGCTTAAGAGCTTTTCAATACTCCTTCCGTTCAGAGGCTAATATTATATTTGTAGAGTTTTTCAGGCCAGACGATACTCGACTAAGTACAAAGATGACTTTCAGGATGTATTTAGTGGGTTTGATGTAGATTTGAGAGGGATTTAAGGTACAATCTGCAGTTAATATTGTCTGGGAGAACATTAGTGATAGATGTTTGCAGTGCTGAGAGAGAGAAAAATGACAAGACTCCAGCGAAATGCAAGATGATATACTTAGTTGTTACACAGTGCCTTAATCTGTGCTAAGGGCCTTCTCTTTGCAGCTCTGCAGCTTTTCAGGTGCATCACTGCAGTTTGCCTTTCATTTTGTAGCTTTCCAGATACGTACCCTAAAGTATGGCAGTGGTTTTTATCTATGTATGCTAAAGTGCTCATAACCTTGTGCTGCAGACTGAAAATTTTTATTCTGTTAGGTTTTGCAGAAAATATATAAATTGTCCAACTTTTCTGTCCTTGTTTTTTCCACCTCAACTTCATAATTTTAGTTTCTAAGGTCATATTGGACATTATGGTTGGAAAAGAGCTTCAAGACCATTAAGTCCAACCATAAGCCCTTCAACACCATGTCTGCTAAACCATGTCCCTAAGTGCCTCATCTACACGTTTCCTGAACACCGCTAGCGACGCTGACTCCACCACTTTTCTGGGCAGCCTGTTCCAATGCATCACCATTCTCTCCGTGTAAAAATTTTTCTTAGTAGAAGCACTTCTAAGAGCACTCTTAGGAATACTTCAATAAACACTTTTAACATAATGCATAAGAGCGACCAATAAAGCAATTGAATAGTTCTAGTTGAAACTGTTCTAGTTGAAACTATATGTGGTTACTTTTGAAAATGTTTGTGAGGGGAACATCTGCTGTACTGGAGAATATACTCAGAAGAAGATGCTCCTCTGTGAAGACTCCCATTTCTTCTCTCCCTAGCTGCCCACTGAGCAGACTTCCTTGCTTCTTTTCTTTCTTTTTCTCTCTGTCCTCTTTGTTTATTTGTTTTGTCTTTTTCCTTAAAGTAACTTTTCCCATTACAGTTGATGTAGACCATCAGTTATGAACCCCATAAAGACACTGTTCACTACAACCCTCTTTAATTGTTTTATTTGTAGATGAAATTCCATTTGGCTGCTCTGATAAAAACTTATTCTTGCAGAACAATCCAATCAATCAAAATGTGGTTTTGGAGCTTAGAACAGATAGTTCAATATAAAAAGCTTTTCTAAATGTTATTAATAACCATAGAATCACAGAACGGAATCACAGAATGGTTGAGGTTGGAAGGGTCCTCTAGAGATCATCTAGTCCAACCCCCCTGCTCCAACAGGGACACCTAGAGCACGTGGCATAGGGTGGTGTCCAGGCGGGTTTGGAAGATCTCCAGAGAAGGAGACTCCACAACCTCTCTGGGCAGCCTGTTCCAGGCCTCTGTCATCCTCACAGCAAAGAAGTTCTTCCTCACATGGAGATGGAACTTCCTGTGTTTCAACTTGTACCCGTTAGCCATTGTCCTATCACTGGACACCACAGAGAAGAGTTTGGCCCCATCCTCCCTACCTTCTCCCCTCAGGTACTTATACATATTGATCAAATCTCCTTTCAGTTTTCTCTTCTCTAGGGTAAACAGGCCCAGCTCACTTAGTCTTTCCTCATAAGATAGATGCTTCAGTCCCTTAATCGTCTTTGTCACTCTACACTGGACCGTCTCTAGAAGCTCCACGTCCCTCTTGTACTGGGGAGCCCAGAACTGCTCACAATACCCGAGGTGCGGCCTCATCAGAGCTGAGTAGAGGGGCAGGATCACCTCCCTCGACCTGCTGGCAACACTCCTCCTCATGCAAGTTTTGAGAAGAGTAGGTATCTTCCTTATATCTTGTCTTTGATACGGAGACTCTGAGAAGTCTTTAATCAAAGAAGAAAGACTGAAATACTTGAGAAATAACATTTCCACAAAATGGACCAAAATGAAGTAGCTCTGCAGATTTTCTATATAAATAAATGAAATTTATGAGGGATGTGAGTGCCTAGGTTTATCCTATGCCTAACAGAAAGGATTTGTGTTCTTTTGATGCCAGTCGCTTCACACAGAGCAGATATCCTCTTTCCATTGACTGTGATAATACAGAGGTCTCTAAAACTATTACAGTTAATATAAAATCTGGATTTGTGCCCAAATTATATATTCAGTCTGATGTCTATTATTTTGAACTTAGAAAAAGGTTTGCAGGCTCCTATGACGTGCTTTAAATATATCTATATAAAATGTTAGGCTATAAAGTCAAAATAAAACTGGGTTACTTTGATTTTATATCACTAAAAAGGTGAGTCCTAATTAAGTTGAGTCAATTTTGAAAACTTTTAGTATTAAATGTGTTAATTTACAGTCTTTGCTTCCTGGCTGCTCTATAGTTCTAAGATTTTTTTAATATATACCAATATTAATATGTACCAATAATTTTGAAACAACAAAATGCTGAGCATTGTATGACTTTCTTTAGATAGACATTGATCAAAAGATCTCAAAAGAGATTTTGTTGCCATTCTGTAATGGCATAGGGTCTACCTCATGCATATACTCTGTGTCAGAGGCAGTTTCCTATGAGAAAGGCTTTAAATATTCCTGCTCCTTTTTTTTTTTTTTTTTTTTTTTTTACCATTCTAGAACAAATGAGGCAAGTGTTCACATACAGGTCTTCTTTTGGAAATAAATGTCATCTGTTCCCAGAATATTAATCCCACAGGGCAGTGAGTGAGGCAGGATCCTATAAAAAAGTAAGTATATGGCTCCAGTGCTGAAGGATGTAGTATGAATACCTGTGCTAATGGCTGGTGAGATTTGAATTTTCAAGTACTTCTGTGGTCTTTATGACTTCTTGTATAAGCTCTGTAGGGCTTGTAAAAATAAACATTCTAACTAATAAGAACATATGATGTTGTACCTTCACCTGTTTGGGTAACCAGAAGGGCCAAAAATTTTGTAATCCACTGCAGAGACCTTTCCCACTTGAATTAACAAAGCAACAAATAGGATATGACAGATGGTCATTGCTGTGCAGACCTGTAATCAAGGCGGATGTATTACCCTGTTCCTGGATTGCTGCTGCTGCCAGAGCACTGGTGAGTGTGTGAACTCTTGTGTCTCAAGGTTTTGTTTTCTAATGGTCACACTCTCCCAGAGCTCATCCCCTTTCCTCATCCTGCTTTTCTCTCTCATTTTCAACGACAGCTATTCCCAGGCTTTTTGCTAAGAACTGGCTTCCAGGCCCAGTTTCTTCACCTAGTCATTCCTCGATTCCCACTAATTTCTTGTCTTTGTGACAATTTCTCTTATTCCTCCTGTTTTCTGTTTCATTTAGTCTAATTGCTTACCAAGTGTTCTTACTCTCTCTCCCACCTCATCCAGCCAGTTTTCATTACCTTCTCCCCACATTCAGTGCAAATGCCGCCTTCTTCTTGGTTCTGCTATGATCTCACTTTTCAGCCTTACTCTGTTTTCCTAATCTTGCTATACAAATTTCCTCTTCCCCAACCCTGCCTTTTGCCTTTTCCCCCTCCTGCCTTTCCAATTAGGTGGTGGCATCTTCTAAGGCACTTCAGGAAAGAAGGTGTAGTAGGTTAAGACTAGACTTGAGATAGTGGGAAACAAGGGACCTTTGATCAAACATTCATGTTTGAACTTCTGTTCCAGCAAAGCCCGTGGCAACCCAGAGCTACAATTATAGAAAAGGTCCCAAGGAGCCATAGTTTGCTCTATGCCCGATGCAGCTAGAACCTTTACTGACGGCTGGCCCAGATAAGAGGGAAATAGAAAAAGCGAGGCATTAATTTATAACTCGGGTAAACTACTGAGGCATTTAAAATCATCCTAAACTGCCTAGAAATGGCAGATGAAATTTCATACCAGTTAAATTTGTTTATATTTTAGCCAGCTAAAAATATGGTCTGGGATATATGGGGCAAAGTAAATATCACTTCTATGAAATCCTGCTACATTATTTCCTAAGTTTGTCAGAAAGAAAAATCAATCTATTAAGTATTTGGACAGTATTAATCAGGATGGGGCCATGATGCAAGAGTTTATAATTGCTAGCAAAATAATTAGAGAATAAGAATAGTAACTGAGAGGTATGAAGTGACTGCAGTTCTGCTTAATCCGTAAAAAATCAAAGACGTATTGGATCAACCAGACTGATGTGAGACAATGAATAATAGTTCCTAAATGGTAGAACTGTGTGAATAAAAACAGTGTTCTATTCAGTCTTTATGAAGAGGCATGTGATAATATCCTGCACATTTAGGCAATGAACTGTCCATTATTCAGAAGAGAGGAGGGGTGAACAGGCATAGGCAAGGAGAAAACAGAAACCATCTAAACACATGTAAATCAGTCTGTAAGGACATGCAGTGAAAGTGGAATGGAAAAAAAAATAAGTTTGGTTGTTGAACTGAGAACATATTTCCCGTAAACTTGTTACTATAATTTGTCATAGCTAGGTGGTGTGTGCAGGGAGGCTTGTTTTTATAATACATAGTGTTTCTGCTCTATTGAAAAATCAACTCATTTAAAATATCTAGAATTTCCTCAAAGGAAATAAATAAAAAAGTATAGTTTAAGCATTTCTTCTTTAATTTGTTTACTTAAAAAAAGTGAGTAAAAAAAATGTATTGATATTTCAAGGCTAGGATGCGTTAAACATTCTTCTCACATATACATATATATACATTCCTGTAGGCAATTTCAGAAGAAATATGGCCAGTTAATGACGTAATTTCTTGTGGCAAGCCATCTTTTAAAGTTGTTTTATTTTGTATTCATCAAGGTCATCTGCTTATCATATTTGCAAGCAACTTGCATTTGCGTCATAGTCTATTTAGCAGCTTTAAGCTTCATAGCATTTTGTAGACCCAAATGTCTTCTGACAGTGTACAATAACAACAATGCCACGAAGCTCTGCCACACATGAAAATAACAAAACACAACATGGTAGATCACTCTAAAGGAAGACATAAGGAAAACAGTTGTAGACACACTGCAAAATCCTAAGAAGTTTGTAACTTGGACTCCGTCAATACCATTTCATGAATGGTCTGTTCCCTCTCTGGACAATCCTGCTTTTCCTCAAAACATCACTGTGAAAACGTAACTGAATCAATAGTTGTAAATGAATCCAAGGCTTATAAAAATGTCTTCTTTCATGTTTCTTTACAGGCCGAGGACACGACCCATCAGGATTATTGAGTATTTGTGACGTATTGTGTTACTTTCATTACAAAGTACACAAGAAAGGCACGAAAATCCTTTCTCTGCGAAGCTCATTTCTTGTGCACTTAGTGTGTTCAGAGCATCTGCTAACTTTAATGAGAGTCTTTAGCATGCAAGTGTTATAAGATTGAATACAGAGTGAAGGGCATTGCAGATATTGGTGATTTTTAGACAGACATGGATAGAGAGATCCTGCTAAGTAGATTGATTGCCAGTTGAACTTTTTGTAGGCTTTGGGATATGGCACTTTTCAAGACTTTTTGAAAATGCAAACATTTGCTAAATGTGTTTGGTGTCAATGTATCCAGTACCATTTTCTTAAGAAAAAAAGTTATATTTAGCTGATGTGAATCAGGGTGTACCTTAATGAACATTTTCTGTGCAGTTTAAATCTTCTTCACTCTCCTGAACAAGTGCAGTTGGAGGCAAAGCCAGCATTGGTGCAGGCAAGGTACATGGTTGTATGCAATGAAAAATTGCCAAAAAATAGGCCTATAGGATCATCCAACATTAGATCAGCTACAACGGGATAATGAAGTTTAATAAGAGGTGTTAATGAGAGAAATAAACACCCTCATTTGCAGCTTACTTAAACTTTCTCACACTCTTCCATTTTCATATTTGTTCTTTTATCTCTCTGCCCAAATTCTGCTGCCATTTTTCATCTCTTTCCTTCTTCATAAAGCGCCTTCTCCAGAACAAATAGACAAACAAATCTGAACTTCAGTAATCCTTTTTGGCTTCCCTTTCATACCCTGGATTTGCTTTACAACATGTAACTGACACTGACCTCTCCAAGGCCATTCTTCCACTCTCACCTACTCTCTGCCATTCCTGTCATGGAGGAAGACAGATTTTGCTCTTAGGCAATAAGAATCTACCTTAATGACATTTATGAAAAACATTGAGCTGACTATAGGTGACTCTATTTAACTACAGAATTATAAGTTAGTTTTTTTTTTTTTTCTTTCCCCCTCTGGCTCATGTTAATCGGCTGTCTACAGGATTAACAGTGCTTTAGAAATAAATCAGATTTATATTGTGCAAGATGCTCTGGTTTAGTACTTTTTTAAAGCAAGTTCAGACAGAACCAGAAGCAAAACCCCAGCTTTTTCCACAGCTGGACACTAACTATGAATTAGTTTTGTCTCTCTGTTTGCCCAGCATGAGGTATCCAGGGGGGGATCTGTAGAAACCTTGAGCACAGAGCTGCAGCTGAAATCGCTTGAAATTGTGCTTTGAACATATCATGTCCTATGAAATGCTAAGTGCTCAGGAAGATGAAGGCCTAGTGCTTTTAAATTAGGTGCCTCAAATGAGTGAATGCTTTTGACAATTTTGGCTTTTACCTCTTTGGGCTTTAGTTCCTAGAGGGTAAAGCAAAGATAGCATCAGGTAATTACGGATGATGTCAAATGCAAATAATTAAGGTCTGTAAAACACTGGGCTTATGTTAGAGAAGAATATACAAAAATCCATGCTGTGAGTAATGTTTTGTGTTCAAACACTGTGTGGCCTGTTTGTAGAAGAGTGCACTATTATTTCTGAATTCAAAACCAATGTTATTTTCATGAAGTAGATGATGTTTTCTCCCCTAATCCTTCAGAAGTCTTTTTAACCGTCTTGATTTAAACTTGCTTGGAGCAGATACATGCGGAAACTCAGTTGTTTCAAGCTTTTAAAAATAATAAGAAATATAAAACAAGATTTATAAGAAATAGAAAGCAAGATTTGATGTGCAAGAGAACCTCAGCTCAAGGTGTCGCAAGTGATGCCACTCTACCTTACATACATGTGTTCCAATACTGATGTTACAGATTACAAAATACGTGCCTGAGAGTAGATAAATACAATATTCCTCATCCTTTTTTATGTTTAGCTTGTAATATTAGCAGGAGGACAATCTAGACACTCATGATCAGTTTAATCTGGGATTTAAATCAAGGTTCTTGTCACAATACTCAGCTGGTTCTGTTGACCTGGTGCTAGGGAAAATTCCAGGTTACATGTAGTAACCTGTTCTTAACAGATGGAAATATCACCCTTTAATTAGCAAAAATTAGCAAAAAAATAATTATTTGTTATGATCTACTGACACCCCCCAGCCCTGATATGGAAAATCTCATATTAACAAAACAACTTTCACTTATTTTGATTTTAATCACTATATTGCCAGACTCTGGAATCTCTCTCATTTAATTTAAAAACTCACTTAATTGATTTTCAGGTTTATTTTGCAAAAGCCTGCCATTTCATAATGACTCTAAGATATCCAAGCTTCATCTGAAAGTCCAGAGACATAAAAGAAAAGGATCTTCCCTGCTGTGTTTTACTTCTGGAAGACGTGCTAAACTTCTCATCTTGCATTAGAGTACCAGAGAGACACTAGGGACTACTAAAATTTTATGACCTTGAAATTAACTATCGCTCAGCAGTTTTGCTAATCTTAAAATCCACCCCCAAGCAGAAAAAAAAAAAAAAAACTTATAAAAGAACTATGAAAATAATATACTAGCTCAAGGAAAAAAAAAAAGAGTAAATCTTATTGTCAGTAGAATCATGGAAGCTTGCAGAACTGATCCTGATATTTATTGATAAATTGTTCCTGTCAGCTGTTAATTCTTAGTAAATGCACTGCTACTGCCAAAGGGGAGGGTGTGTATGAACATAATAGAACACAAAAATTGCTAGTTTGGGAATAAAAACTTTGCACATCTTTCGCACTTTTAAACTATGAAGGTATACACATCTAGATAACAAGATGGTGATTTAAAACGGTAAGACTCACTTGTGTCTTTCACCTGAAATAGCAACAACTTGAATTATATTCTGCCTGTTGTATAGCTGAACCAAATAAATTTCTCTAAAAACTACTTAGGTCTAAATGTGATTCTGAATGTTGAATAGATTGTCTAATTAATTATTTCCTTAAAAGATCTGTGAGCAGCTCCCTGTCTAAAAAGCATGTCATACTGGACAAATTTCAATAAACCAGAAATTATTTTGAAGAGTGGATGCCTAGACCACAAAACCTGTAACTTACAGCATCAATGAAATTATAACGTGAGGATGATAGCTCATGCTCAATGATCAGCCATTGTTCACATTTAAGCAGTTGTCTGAGCTAAGAAAGAGCAGCTGGTGAAAAATTGCATTCCACACGCACTTTTTTTTTTTCCATTGTGTCCATTGTAGCAGGTTGTTTACATATTAAAAAGAATTATAAAGAAAGGAAAGATACTATGACCACGCCCTGGCAGCCTTTTTTCTTATCCACAGCCACTTCTGCATAGTTTAATGTATTGCTGGTTTGAAAAACAATTTGTAAGGCCTTAGTTACACCGTTTTAAAAATAATTTCTGAAAGTTTGTGTGGCAATACTGTGGAAAAAAGTGAAGTGTTTATGGGAAGGTTCTTTTGCACTCTTTAGTGGAAATTACTAGATTTTATACTCTTCGCTTTCTGTCACCTAGGAAAATGAGAAGCAAGAATACTCCACATAAAGAAAAACACTCAGAAAGTGCTGTCCATTTTAGCTTCTTTTGTGTAAAACAGATCTGAACACAGAATAATCACATTCACCAGGCACTGAGTGTAAGCTAATATGCCTCACAAGTGTTGCTGGTCCCAAGCTGATCTACACCCCTTGGCTTACACATGCATAGTTTTCCCACATGCCCTAGACTTCATCAACACATAGTGGAAAGCAGAGTATGCTTCCAAAATTACGTCTGCCTTTCTTTTAAGGATAAACAAACAGAATTGTTTTCATCTTGGGGAAAACTGGAGATTGCTTTCTAGTGCTTCTAGTAGAGAGATCATTTGCATGTATTCATAGCAAACAATACTGTCACAATATCAGCCTAACATCCTTTTTAGAGCAACCCCATCTCTGCACACTTCTTAGTAAAATGCTTTCTCTTATTGCACCCAATAAGTAATGAATGCTGTAATTAATTGAGCACAGGAACTTTACCATGTGCTGTCTTGTGCCCTGTCCTGTAAGAGCCAGCAAGCTCAGATTCTTGGAGATCATAAAGGTGCATATATAACATGCTCCTCTGAAACAGAGACCTTCAGTCGCTAAGACATGCTGCTTTTTAAGCTCCTAACACATTTGATATCCATGGGAATTAGTCTCTGGTCGTCCCTGGCAATCATGGGCAGCCCATGGAAGTGTTTCGGTTGATCGCTGCTCTCATGTTAATGGCCCCAGCCAAGAGATTTTCTGAAATAGGGCCGTGTACTTCAAAGGGCATATAGGAGCTGATTAAAGTTTTGCCATGTCTCACAGAGTTGCACGTGACAAAAGCATCAAGTGTGCTGCCGAACAGCTGATGAGGCTTCTCCGAGGCTTTAGAGAGAGTCAAGCTGCATCTGTTCCCACAGTCTAATCCAGGCGTTATAAAAGCAGAGGGACACACCAAGGTTTATAAATCCCTAGCAAGATGCTCAGAGATGAAATTGTCTGGCAAATGGTGGTTCAAGCTTCAGCCATGTAAAAGAAAATCACTATCTGAACAATTACAATCAAAATTGTAAGAAATAGATAGGAAATACATCTATCTACAAATCTACAGAAGTGTTCTCTCTCCTGACTGTAAATAGTAGCAGCTATAAAGAGATACAGTGAAATTCTGTGTCTTATTCCAAAGCTAAATATGGTGCCTCAACTGTTATTGCTTTTCATCCATGAAAGTGTAAAGCCAGATTTTTCTCTCTAGAAATTTTCATATTTCTAGAACAAAACTCAAGGAGCAGCTTGGACTTTCCTACGGTGGTGAAACTTCTGAAGAATTTTGAATGCTTTCAAATGAAAACTTAATTTTGCGTCATCTAAGACTTGATACATTAACTAATGAGCACATGTGGCTGACCACCAATTTTTTTTTAGTCTTTCTACATAAGTATATTATGCCAACAGAACAAGAATGATATATAGGAAAATTAATATAGTCTGCCTTTTATGACCAACCCCCTGATATTTAGTATAGGAAAAACAAAAAAACAAACAAACAAATTCACAAAATTCTCACACTTGTGTAAATATTGGTTTCTAATAATTATTTCTCTATTTCTGTAGTTTTTAAAAAATTGAAAATTTGTTTCTTTTAAGCAAAACTGTGGATGACACGCTGCTGAGTGGTGAAGTGTAAAATACTTGGCATTTTAAATCAGCATTTAATGTATATATCTGTTAGTATATTTCGTTTGTAAACACTGCTGATTGGAAAGAAGTAAATGTCAGTGCCCTGAGTATAGTCCAATATGGATGGAAGGCTGCATGACTCTTGCTGATTTCTAGAGGAGTTGTAAATTGTAACCTTTCTCTTGGCTGAGAAAATGTCCTTCAGCAAACTAAATATTTTAAATTGACTTATACTGAAATTCAGCACAGTTTATACAAAATATTTTAACAGGTCTATACTCAATATTTCTACTGAAAAGTTAGTTTCATTTTCTTTTGTACCTGTACCTTTTGTACCTGCTCTTTCTTCTAATTTCTATTTTTGCCCTGGGGGCGGGGGGGAGGGAAGCCTTTTTTTTTTTAGTTTCCTTATTTGTTTTCTTTTTCTGTGAGCCATGATTTTTCTTTTTAACAAACACTCAAGCTGTTTGTTATGATTGGCAGTGGCTTTTTGTTTTGTAGTTATAATTATTTTTGGATATAACACGACAGATGCATTATTCTACAATGTGTTTGTTAGCACTTTCTATCAACATCTGCTGTGAGCTCAAAACACTCTACCACAATTAGTATGAGTCTTTTTGTTTTAATGAGAAATAGATGCAACATATTACTAATTTCCTTTTCAGAAAAAAAATCTGGAAATAATAATGTGCTTGAAACTTCCTTTTTTTTTTTTTATTTCTTTCTTTTTTCCTAATCTGTTTCGAAAGATGTAAATTGTAACATTTGTTGTTGACAGCAATTGTAAATGGACTGTCTTCAAGAATTCAGTTGTGCTATTGCATAATACTTACAATAGGGGATAGTGGATATGTTAAGTAATATGTTAAGTAATTAATCTCATGCTCATGTAGTCTTCAAATTTATATTTAAATTGATGAAGATGAGGACTAGTTGTAGGCAAGAAAATAGCAAAAACAGAGGTAAAGATAGTATGTAATGTAATAACTTTAATTGTTAGTGTTCACAGGTCTGAGTAGTGAACTTCTATTTTATAGAACAAATTTTTATTAATTGAAAATGACAAAGGTATGTACTGGATGTTCTAGTCAGAGGATGATGATAATAAGCTACTGATGTAACATGGACATGAAAAAATCAAATGTTGAAGTGTATGAGCAGTGATAAAAGTCATTGGCTAGTTATACATATGGTAGATATGGCTACTTGCAAGTAATCAAGTCACTCTGGCTTATTAAATTACAACTGGTCAGGTGAGTTGGATGGATTATGTGAGTGCATCCTAACGAAGGCTGAATGTTTATCACAGTGAAACAAGCCTGAGTAGTTGGGCAAAATTCTTGTTTAGCTTCCATTTTCTTAAAACCTGAAACAAAGGGTAGCTTTTTTCTTTCTTAAGAGGGGTTATTAAGATTAATTTTAGCCAAATTTGGTGATGAAACTGCATTTGAAAGTTAAAAAAAAAGGTAAGAAACAACTTTTTAATCAACATTTAAATATATGCATATGTATGTATATGTATACATTAATAGGCTTAATTCTTTGTGTTTGGCATGAAGTATATTTTATTTTTTAAGCTGAAACAAAGGCACTACTTTTTTAGGCAGCTTTAAGGAGTGTCTCTTAAACCAAATGACAGTTTTTGTGTGATATTACATTGGTATTTCAAGAGAAGATTGTAGCAATTTTTCTTATTTTTGTAAGCCCAGTTATAAGAGTCATTGTCTTACAACAGCTGCAGAAATACTAACTAATGATGCAGTCCCTGGAAAGCACCATTCATTTCACTGTCATGGATGAAAAACCCTGAAGCGGCAAGAATATGGGAGGAAGCAATGTTGTTTTTACTATAAATCTCATTACAGCCAGCCATAGTTTCCCCTGGAGAGTGCATGGTTTTTAATTCTACTTGTGGGGTTTTTGATTAAAAGGTTTGTTTTTTTTTTTCTTTTTCTTTTTTTTTTAACATTTAAAGAAGCCTGTGTGACTATATGGAAAAAAATATTGGTTGGCCACATTCAGAATTTTGAGAAAAACACAAGATCTGATGGGCTTCTTTTGAAATAACTTTTGAAATAATTGAATTCAGTTGTATAAATCACAAGTAAAGACATATTTTTAGTTCAGGACTGAAATTTATAGTTATTTGTGTTAATCTCCATCCTTTGACCAAAGCATCCTAGGATGAGTTCATTTGATTAATAGCAATATATTTTTTTGGTACTAACAGAAAAAACAATTAGAGGAAAAAGTCATATTCCCATATCACATTCTGTATGACAAGCTCTAATAAAAGCCTTCATTTTAGTACAGCAGTTGTCATTGCTTTGCTCATGAACTCAGCATTTGCTCTACTCTAAATCAATATTTGAGATCTTAAATAAATGGTCCAGCTGATCTTCAGAATTGCCAACTCTCCTAATCTGATACAGGTTTTTGTTGAGAGTCACAAGGGACCTGGATTGGACAGCTAATGTGGGACACTGAATTTTGAGAACTGTGGTTAGTATTCTAAAAAATACATGATAACTTGATCTAAAATCAGTTTTATATACACAAGGAAGCTGGTTAACTGCAGTGTTAGTTTTTCTTTCTGAATCTCAGTAGCTGTGCATATGGCATCTGAATGCAAGACGGTAGATAGGCTAGTCTAACAGTAGTTTAATGCCACAGTCTTCTTTTGCAGCTACCTTCATCTCACCGCTTGCCTTATTTGTCTTAGTTATCTAACTGTAGAAGTGTCAGTAGTACATCCTTTTTGAGTTTTGTTTTTTTTTTCCTTTCATTTATTCAGATTTTCAAATATTAGTGGTAAGTCTGGTCTTCTATTCTGCTTTTTGCATCATCTGTTGCAGTAAGAGACAGATATCAGCTGAGAATTGTAAACATGACTGTAAAGTAGACAGTAGTATAATTTTTATGGCAAATTCAGAGTTTTGTTCTTGACCTCTAGGTTTAAACTAGGATCACAGAAGCTGCGAGAGAACTGAGACACCATCCATCAAAACTCATGTAAAAGAGATAGTTGAGGTGGCCAAGTGATAGCCCAAGGGCTGAATCCAGTTGAGATGGTTTAATCAAGTCCTTAAAAGTTTACATGTGTCTTGTACTATGATTTGCCAGGAGCCAACAACAATCAAGATGTTCTATTTTATTTATAGGCTCTTTTTATGTCCAGAATGGCTCTTTGAGTATTTTTGTTTGAACTGAGAAGAATGTGTGGGTTAGAGTAAGTATTTGCTGATTGGACAGTTAGTTGTTTTTTTCTTGTTTTAAGGTCTCTTTTTAATAGGTGTTGGAGGGAAAGAAAGGCTCTGAAATGCAAATCTAGGGGCGTTGGCATCAATGGAAAGTAGGGATGGGGATCTTCTTGCTGCTCAAGACCCAAAATTGAGTAGCAGATTTTGGATGCAGGACCACTGGGTAGGTGATGTGTCGTACAGTGTAACACATTGTGTCCCTGTGGAGGGAGGTGTGGAGGTGTTCAGAGAAAGATGAGCACAATACACTATTTGGGTTCAAACGAGTGGGACAAGGAGCAGCCCCAGGACTGCTGCAGATGACAGCTATGGAAATGAAACCCATGAGACTATGAAAAAGCAGGCTGCAGATTGCATCTCTGGAGATGTATCTTGTGCTTGCTCAGTAGCAAATTTATGGCATTTTTATAGGGAACTTGCTTAATAACATGCCTCTGCTATGTCCAAAAATTGTGCTGCCTTGAAGCATACAGTTTTTCAGCTGTGAATACATGAACACTGGGAGAAGTGGTTTATGGTTTATCTACAGACAGGATAAGAGTAGGTAACACTGTTAAAAAAAAAAAAAAAAAAAAAAAAAAAAACTTGATATGTGTATATGTGTCCTTGTTAGGGACTGTCCGATTGTATAGGCTGGATGAAGAGGAAGCAGAGGTAGTGAAAGCCAGACTCAGCAGTTACAGGTCCTTAGCAGTTACAGGTCCTCATGCCTTTTTTATGCAGCCTAGCATTTGGCTTTTGGCAGAAGGGAAAGGATCTAAGAGTGGCTATGGGTGACAGAGAGGCACACTACCAGTAGGAGATGCAGTGAGATGGGCTAGAAGGTGCAAGAAGCACAGACCTGCTACTTCTTTATTGTGAGGGTGACAGGGCCCTGGAACAGGCTGCCCAGAGAGGTTGTGGAGTCTCCTTCTCTGGAGATCTTCCAAACCCTTCCAGACACCACCCTATGCCACGTGCTCTAGGTGTCCCTGCTTGAGCGGTGGGGGGCTTGGACAAGATGTTCCAACCTCAACCATTCTGTGATTCTGTGATTCTTGAGAACTGAGAGATCTTCATGAGCACATGGGAGTTAATGATTTCTTTGTGGCAGCTCTACTTTTCAGCACCGTGTCTTCAGAAAAGGATATAAGACCCTGTGAATAAACCTCAGAGCAAACAAGATCCTTTTTTTTTTTAAAAAAAAAAAAAAAAAAAGTTAAACGCATAAGGTTTTCCTTGGTGTATGTGTGTTCCCAGAATTGCCTCTGAAAATCATTAGAAAGTGTAATTAAACATCATGGTACTGTATCTGGAAACACAGACTCCCCAGCACCATATCTTCCTCCTAGCCTTTGGTTCCTTTAGATCAGATTGAAAGGACAGTGGAGAAAAAGTATCTGTCTCCCTTGGCTGCCCCTGGAGTTAGTATGACATCCCACACCCAGCAGCTCTGCAGGAGTTTTGTGGCAAGTGCTTGACTTTTGAATATCATGCAGTGTAACACTGTGTATACTGTTAGGAAGACGAAGACTGTGCCATGGCATCGAACGTCTTCAGAAAATGCCAGCAGCGAGGGGAGCATGGTAAGTGCCTCAGATGTATAACAATCGAAAACAGTCCATTGCCTAGAATGGTGATTACTAGTAGAAGGTTGATTCACACAGCCTCTGTAGAAAATTAAGGTTTGTACTATGAAATAGTCAGACCTCTGTCAGAAAGGAGGGACCAAAACCAGATGCTGCATTTCTTCTGGAAATGCGAGGTGGCTTGTTTGCACCCTTTTGTTTTCTGCTAAGTGATTTTTCACCCCAGTGACTATTGCTTTGTGATGAATAGCACCTTTCAACAGCTAGAGAAAGGAAGCCTGGACATCACATTACAGGGCAGATTAATAATTTCAAATACTTTAGAAATCGTATTTGTGAGACAACATTTCTGCTGCTATATGAAGCGGGGGGCATTTTCTGATTCAGGGAGAGCTCTGCCTTGCAGATTTGAACCTTTCCCTGTGAACTCCAGCTGCAAAATGCAGCCTGCTGCTGCCTTTGGGCCAGAGCCAACCCTTTTATTGATGAACTAGGAAGAACATGCCTCTGTGGGTTGCTTACTCTACAGCAGTCTGCTCCAGAGTCCATTATAGCAGATGTTTCAGAGAATGATACTAATTGTATTCAGAAAAAGGACGATGGCCTGGGTTTGACTTGGATCCATCATGATAGTTCCAGTTAGTGGGTTATTACTGTAAGCTATAAGTGTGAAGGACGGTGTAGTCTTTCCATAAAGTATACTGTAAAGTGGGCAGTATTGTTTCTGGGATGTTATATTTGGCAGATGGCAGGGATATAAAACAGAGCTGATATAGAAAATCCGACTACAGACATTGCTATAAAGCTCAATGTGATTCATTGTGGTTTTTTTTTTTGAGCGGGGGCTGTGGCTGACATGCACCTTGGCTGAACATTGCACTCTGAACAAGATGCTGAGGGTAAGCAGGTCACCTGTTGCTCTGAGAGAAAATTTTTCTCTCTTCAACCTCCCATCTTTTTATTGTAATATTTCCTTCACGCTGTTTGTGTTGCATTCCTCCTTTATTGTCCCCACTTTCCATGCTCCTTTGAGACACATTGTGTGGGACTAGTTATGACTGCTGTAATCTCTAAAGTCTTTGAGTTTTGCAGTATCATTAAAGACATTTGTTTTGCTGGCCTCCTGCCATTCTTTGCAAGGAAGCAGAAAGGTGAGAAAGGTTAGAGCTTCAGCATGGATAATAGCTAAATGTGGCTGAAAGGAATTGAGGGTATTGTGCCTCTATAGAATGGTTATGTCCTCTCTCTGCTACAGTGGCAGAGTTCTTGCATTGTGATATCCCCAAAGCCTGCAGCAGGCAAGCTTTTCTGTTTTATTTATAAATTCTTTTTGAATCCAAGATAGCAGAAATCTCAGTGTTTGCTTCTTGGAGTTTAAATAATTTCAGGTTGCCCTGCAATCTTCTCAGCATCCTCATGTGCTTGCTGTTTTATCTTTACTGTGCAATCTAGTTCTTTATCTGTTTGAAGAATGAGACATTATCCCTGACTATACCTAACTTCATTCAAGAGTTGTAATTATGCTGAATCCTTCTGTCAAGTCAGCCAAAACGATGAGACTGTGCCAGAATGCATATGGGCACACTGCCTTTTTCATCATGTGCATTTCCTGCGGTATCCTTGGATTCCCTGAGTCAGGCTAATCAGGCGTTTTATCAACTGAGTCTCCACCCTGTTCTGCGGTTCAGAAAAGGAGCTAAAAATATTCTATTTGTTTCACTTTACAGAACTGAGAGTTGACTATTTTCATTTGGCTGTATTTTATTGTCACACTTGTGACACACAGCTAACTATGCCTTTTACAGAGCTTCAAGGATAGGAATGGTATTGAAGTGTTCATTAGGCAGTTTGTTTCTAGGGACAGATGCTGCCAACTCCACTTAACTGCAAATCTCTGCACTACTGTTTGCCTTGACAAGCTCTATCCTAGAGTGAATCTATCCTAGCAGTGAATCCGTTCTTAACCTTTCCTTTTAGCTTCTGGGAGAGTTTCCCTGACATCCATAGCCATGAAACCTTGAGTTTTGAGGGCCTTCAGCTACCAAACTTTAATTCTGTTCTTTACTTTTCTTTACTGAACATTTTTTTTTTCTTCACTGGGAAGAAGTCATGTGAAGGAACTACTTCTGAATTTACAAAAACCTCAGTAAGACTTACTCCATTGAGATCTAAATTATTTACACTATGTATAAAAAGGTATATAAAAGCACATATTCAGCATAACTATATCTCCTCCCTACACCATGTTATAGACACTAATTTCTTCCTGAAATTTTATCTTCTCCATAGTTTTCCTCAGCCTCTATGCTCAGTTGGTGCACCTGAAGATTAATGCTTATTCCTTTCCCAAAATTTTTTATATTGATGAAATGTAAGCTGGAAAACCATCCTTCGGAATTTCAAGTGATGAAATGCTTGGTAGGTTTCCATTTGGATAAGGAAAATCTTCCTGAAAAGATTATTTCTGGAGGCTCTTTATTGCAGTGGTTTCTAATCTGAGAGTGGGAAAGGGGGATCACAGATGCTGAGTGTGATCTCAAGCATGAGAGAAGTGGGCACAGCTGCTCTGTAAGAGAGTCCTTGTCCTGTTCCTTGTGGGGTCTATAATTCTTTCTCTCAGACAACTTTTCCTCTCCTGAAGGAATTTTGCCAGATTAGTTTAAGATTTTGCAGTCCTTAAAAAGGAGTATCTTCTTGATTACTTTTTATGTTGGATGTTTTCCAGGAAGTGTTAGTCCTTCAGTATTTTGACCGTGTTTCTATCTTTCCAACTTTCTGCAAGGCATTTATAGCACTTTAGCAGAAAACGGTTGCATATTAACATCACACCGTGATAGCTGACTTGCATTTCCTGACAGAATTCATTACAAGTGTGACACCATCTACAAAGCCATCAGTTCCAGCAGAGTGATGCTCCTGGCAAACGCCCTCTGGCAATACTCATGATCAGGCAGTTCTAGCCCAAAAGCTTTTGTTTGGATAAGACATTTAAGGACAATTTGGTTTTTGCATATTTTTTCAGTAAAGTGTTACAATTGTAGAAGATCATTTAAACTAACAAGCTTAACAAGATAATTGTCTGCTTAGTTGAAATATAGTGGCATAACTTTAGTTTTACAGATTCTCACCTTAAGAGAGATATCATCCAAAACTCATGCTTATTTACCACTGTGCTATTTACATTGTCACTTGCAAATCACGGTCTAGCAAGGATTCTGCAACTCCTGTGGACTTACAATGGGAAAATTGCTGGAAAAGAAAGGAAATATACACAAATTCATCCTGGAATTTCTTTATTTTTCTCTTGAAAAGGGGACAGTAATTCCTCTGATTCATTTTGTACTCTTGAAAACAGCAGCAGAAAGATTTTTATATTCTGCTGAGATTCAAAACTTCCTTTTTTTTTTTTTCTCCTACACAGCAAATTAGTATTTTTAGTATTTCCCACACAGCTCATGAAATTACAGGAGAGTCTGAACTTCTTAGAGGTTTGAGGCATTAAAAGGAATTTTTATTTGACGGTACACTGTAAAATTCTGGGGAATTACACCTGTTCCTTAAAGGCTTGGAATCTGAGAGGGTACTTTATTTATTTATTTTTCAGGTTATTTATTATCTGAGTCCTCTGCTTAGGCAGGCAATAGCAAAAGGAGGACTTACTCAGCTATATAATCAGGTGCTAAAAGATTTTTTTCCTCATTTGTAAGGGTCTAGTGGGGACACCATCTGGACTCCTGGCAGGGATCAATATACAAACACAAGACACACCAGAGTCGATATAGAGTATTTATTACTCAGTGTCTGAAAAGAGGTTCTCAAGTGATTCCCTGATCAAAAGAACAAAGAAGCTGGAGAGTCCTGGCACTGCTGAGTTCTGGTCCAGAGCAGAGAAAGCCAGGGAGGCACTAAATTAAGTTTTTATGTTTTATACATATGCGCAGTATGCACATTGAGCTCATTGACTATCTTGATTTAAAGCTCAGGTGTAGCACCACCCTGGCACAGGACTAGCCATGTGTCTATTGGAGCGTAGGTCAACATGCTTTGTTGATGCTCCATTTCACATGGAATGATCTGTCTAGCCTTCATTGTCTAAAATCTCAAAATTCTTCTGCATTTTCCCATACACTATTCCACGAGGATAGTTTCTCTTTCTGCCTACATATAATGCATATCTTATTAAATCATTTTGTAAACTCATAATATCATGAAAATTTGGAAGTGGAACTCTAATTCTGTGAAACTTATTATAAATAACTTTCAAAGGTGCTAGGTAGTACACCTTTGCCAGGTATTCGGTACTTCAAGCCTATCTGCTCTTATTCCTTCTGGCTCCATCAACTCTGTCTTCACCCAGTGTCCAGTGAGATCTAATTTTGTGTTTACTCCATGCTTCCGGTAGCAACATTGACAGAACAGCTTTTGCTGATGTCTTAAGTCTGCTTTCAGGCCAGATAGGGATCATTAGTCAGTTATCTAAAACAAATTTCTATGACTCTTCACATACTTAGCCTTTCCTTCCAACACATGTAGTCTCCTTGGCCAGCCAAGTATGATGATAGGATAAAACAAGATGCTCCAACCCACTGAATGTATGTCATCTGCCTTTTCCAGATACTGCAGATCTCATCATGGACTTGTGGTACCCAGGACACCAGCATGAGCTAAAAGGGAAGAAGAAAGTCATATAATGGCTATTTTTCAAAACCGTTAGAAATTGGTCGTAAATCAGCATGCCTGTAAAGCACAATTAAAGTCCTGTTGACAGGACATTTGGAAGATTGTTCCAAGATGCTGTGTGTTATCTTGGCAAAACTTGCTTTACCAGCTGCTTAGATGGTAGAAGTGGTTCATAAGACTGGAGATGGCTGTGTAAGGAAAAAATGAAACAGAAGTTGCCAATCTAGCATTCTGTATTAAGGAGTGCAGAAGATATCAAAAAAAAAAAAGTATTTCAAAAATCTGCAATATTTTTAAATACAATTCTATCCTAAGAATGTCTTGACTAGAACAATGTGATTATTACTTTACTGCTCTGTAGTTCTCATAAGAATGGTAGATAAAGAGTAATTATTTGCCCTGCTGGGTTTTCTTTCTTTATCTTCTACATTTTGAGTGTTCTAAATTGATGAAATCAAGCTGTTTTATCTGTATGGTAAGTCTGCTTTGCCTCAAATCGTAACTAAGAAAATTGATTATGGGTCTAATTACTATAGACATTCTGTTATTGCTAAAAATGTTTTTGGAAAATGGCTAATGAATCAACTGAGAATAGTTAAGGAATCTGGGGACCTTTTGTTGAGCTGAGTAAGCTTTTATAAGTTTTTACCTTGAAAAATTAACAAAGAAGTAGAAAACTTACTTTGAATCCTAAAAGCTAGCTTTTATTAGACTATAGACTTAAGAGTGTGCAGTAAAGCAAAGAGTTTGTAAATCAGTTCTTTGAGATGGGTTCTTTCAATGGATCCCATGTGAGCTAAACTCAACACAGTTCCCTAAGGGTCCCTGCAGTGAGCTTTTCTCTCCATCTCTTCTGGAAGATACTCTGTAGGTATTCTCCTTGCCTTGCCAGCAGCCTTAGGTTACCTGTTTGCTTGTCATCTGCCTACCTCTGTCTCTGGGAAGCAGCTTGCTCTTGGCATGCTCTGTTGTTTTCAAGATGGGCAAGCTCTTGTACTCTGTCCAGAAGGATCAACTTGATTCAAGGCACAGCTGCCAAAACAAGGCTTCCTCCTGCTGTCCAGCTGTTCCCTTGTGAAAGCAAAGTATAGGAATAGAAAATGATGAACAAATCAACCGAACCCATGCCATCCATCACAAAATGTGAGGACCTGGTCTACAAGATTTATATAGGCTAAAAAGAAAAAAAGAGTTATTAGTTGTGTTATGTGGCAGTCTGAGACTTATGTTCTGATTCAATACAGGGAAATACAACATGCATACCTACAAACACTGAATATTTGTACAGAAAAGAGAAAAAAAATAAAATCCAGCAAGCTGTAAAATAGCAAGTATTTTTTTCTATTGTGTTTTTAAAGCTAGTTAAAAACACATCAGTGGTAAAATATGTTACCTATTTGTTACATACTAGGCAGATAATTTGCTTCTTGAGAGATCAAAAATACACTCATTTTAAGTTTTCTTTTTCAGTGTTGCAATCCTCAAGCCATCTGTGTCATGCAGACTGTTCCCAGACGAGCAATGTTCTGAACAAAACCAGACGTCTCTTACTAGTAACCATCCAGAGGATGTGGCAACCAAGAGATGGCCAATAAATCTGAAAGCAGGTATTTGTTATAAGATCCTCCTAATTGACACCATCTAATATAAAATACATTTCTGTTCTAAAGGGAAATGCAGAGTAGATTGTGTAATACTGTTTTTCTCTCACTTCTTCAATGTTAATTATTGATTTGGATTTGAAAATAAAATGTGAATATTTTGAAAATAACAAATCCTTGTCAAAATAGCTATTGACAAAAAGCTTCAGAAACTGAACATCCAAAACTCAGTAGATCCAGATTATATGGTGTCAAAGGTTTAGGAAAAAAAATAGCTAATGATTTTCTTTCAAATCATTGAGTTTTTTTTTTTCCCTTTGTAATATCTTATTGGAGATACACTAAAGAGTTGGACAACTAATCATACTGACTGACAAGGCAAAGTATATGCTTGGCAACTGCAATTCAGTAAAGACAGCTTGAAGCTAAATTATATGTTTTCAAAACCAGTTTCCTTTCAGGACTTTTTAATCCATGAAATTCTCTGTTGTAAAGTATCACTAATGTCAAAAATTTACTAGGTATCAAAAATGATGAGGCATTCATGTGGATAGAGAGAACTTCCATGCTCCTATTAGACTGGACTAAGATTATTATTTTTTTATTAGGATTGTGATATTTGGTCTTTAAGTTAAACCAGTGAGAATGGCTCAGGTCTATAAATTCATGATCAGAGAATAAAATAGTCACCAAACTTATGAGCAGAGGGAAAAAATCAAGCTATTCTGCTACATTTTACTGTAGGATTTCTTGTGGCTTCCTGTAAAACACCTAATACTAGCCAAGTTTAGGAGGAAGGTGATGAATTACATGAAAGCCCTTCCAAGGATCATGAAGTCATCAGTATTGTAGCTTGACTTTCATCCCTCTCCAGACAGGTTCTATTATTAAGATTTATAATTTCCCTCTCCTCTTCCCATCCCTCAATTCTCCTTCATTAATTTCCTTTAGCATTGTGTGTGGAGCTGGAGCACATACAGGTTTTTCTTACCTGTAATACATTTAATCCTTGTCACATCTTCATTTACTTTGTTCTATCATTTGCTTAGATATTGCTGTTCCTCATTCACATTCTTCCTGATGGCATTGCTTACTTTTTTGAAATGTCTATAACATTTGCTAATTTCAACTCTTCTGATGTTGCACTCTTTCGGAAAACTATTCATGCTTTATTTTTTTCTGTCACTGCTCTAGGCGAAGATTTTATCATAGAATCATAGAATCGTTAAGGTTGGAAGGGATCTGCAGAGATCATCTAGTTCAGTGCCACTGCATACGCAGGGTCACCTAGAGCACGCGGCCCAGGATTGCATCCGAGAGGGTTTTGAGGGTGTCTGGAGAAGGAGATTCCACAACCTCTCTTGGCAGCCTGTTCCACTGCTCTGTCATCCTCACTGTTAAGAAATTTGTGGCTGTTTCCTCTAGTCCTACTGCTGGCCACCACTGAAAAGAAACTGGCCCCATCCTCCTCACTCCCTTAAGGTGTTTATTGATCAGGTCCCCTCTCAGCCTTCTCTTCTTCAGGCTGAGCAGGCTCAGTGCTCTCAGCCTTTCCTCACAGGGCAGATGTTCCAGACCCCTCATCATCCTCATAGCTCTGCGCTGGACTTTCTCTGGTAGTTCCATATCCCTCTTGTACTGGGGAGCCCAGAACTGGACACAACACTCCAGATGTGGCCTCACCAGGGCTGAGTAGAGGGGCCGGATCACCTCCCTCGACCTGCTGGCAACACTCCTCCTGATACAGGCCAGGACCCCATTGGCCTTCTTGGCCACACGGGCATTCTGCTACCTCATGTCAACTTGTTGCGCACCATGACACCCAGCCTGCTCTCCAGAAGGTCAGTCCCCAGTTTGTACTGGTGTCTAGGGTTATTCCTCCCCAGATGCAGGACCTTGCACTTGCCTTTGTTGAACTTCATGAGGTTTTTCACCACCCAGTTGTCCAGTCTGTCCAGGTCCCTCTGGATGTCACCACAGCCCTCTGGCGTATCAGCTACTCCTCCCAGTTTGGCATCATCAGTGAACTTGCTGAGCATCCACTCTGTGCCTTCATCCAGGTCACTGATGAATAAATTGAATAGAACTGGAACGAGGACTGACCCCTGGGGGACACTGCTAAATACAGCCCTCCAACTAGACTGCGCCACAGACAACCCTCTAAGCTCTGCCATCCAGCCAGGTCTTAATCCACCTCACCGTCCACTCATCTAACCCACACTGCCGGATATTGTCCAAGAGGATGCTGTGAGGGACGGTGTCAAAAGCCTTGCTGAAGTCCAGATAGATGACATCAACCACTCTCTCCTCATCTATCCAGACAGTCATTCCATCATAGAAGGCTATCGGGTTAGTCAAGCATGATTTCCCCTTGGTGAATCCATGCTGACTACTCCTGAGCGCCTTCTTGTCCTCCACAACAGATACAGCCAGGATGAGCTGTTTCATGACTTTTCCAGGGATGGAGGTGAGGCTGACTGGCCTGCAGTTGCCTGCGTCTTCCTTCTGGCCATTTTTGAAGACTGGAGTGACATTGGCTTTCTTCCAGTCTTCTCCTCTGTTCTCCAGGACCTTTCGAAGATGATGGACAGTGGATGAGCAGTGGCATCCACCTGCTCATGCAACGCTCTTGGGTGCATCCCATCAGGGCCCATGGATTTGTGGGTATCAGGTTTTCCTAGGTACTCTCTAATCCAGTCTTCCTCTATCCAGGGCAAGTCTTCCTCTCTCCAGGCTTCTGCTCCTTTCCCTAGGGCCTGGAATTCCAGAGGGTTGCCCTTCATAATCGTTGAAGTGAAGAAGGCATTCAGTAACTCTGCTTTTTCTGTGTCTTTTGTAACCAGGGCACCTACCCCATTCACCATTTGTGTTTTCCCTAATCTTCCTTTTGCCACTGATATAGTTGAAGAACTTCTTGTTATCTTTTACATCCCTTGCCAGATTTAATTCCAAATGCACCTTAGCCATCCTTGCAGCATCCCTGCATTCCCTGACAGCATTCCTATATTCCTCTGAAGAGGGCTGTCCTTTTTTTCCCCACATTCTGTATATGGCCTTCTTCTGTTTCAGTTTTGCCAGAAGCTCCTTGCTCATCCACGTAGGCCTTCTGCCTGCCCTGTATGAGTATTATTCAATCACTAGTTCTCTACGAAAGGATTTAGCAAAGGAGGAGAAATCAAACTGCACGTCTTTATTATTTTTTCCAGAATAATAACATATCATCTTCTTTCATCATTGTTGTTCTCATGCAGCATAACTTGCATTGACAAACATAATAGCACTTGTTAGTACACACTGTTCCTGTAAACTTTCTATAGTTAATACACTCTATAAGCTTGCTCTAGTTAACACACTGTGGCCTTATGCTTAACACATAAGGTGTCTGTATAGCTCCTGTGGATTATTCAATCCTTTTTTTTTTTCCCCCACACACAACAAGAATGGAGGACACTTGTTTATTTTTCTGATAGATAATAACAGAAGAGAATATATCTATCTCAGAACCTGTTCGAAATTGCAATTTATTCCATGATTATTATCTACTATGCCTACTCTTGGAAAATGCAGTGATGCTACTCCCAAGTATTCAAAAATTGACAGTTAGGATATGGGGAACTGGTATTGATTCAAATCTCTTGTAACTTACTTTTTAGCTTATCTTTCCAGAATGCGTGATTTTGCCCTGGCTTCTGTATTTAAAGTTTACTTTAGAGAAAATAAATGGGCTCTTTTACATGAATGTCACAGAAACTACTACAATTCTCTCAGTACAAGAGTAAGAAGCTGCTTAATGAAACTTTGACAAGAGGTTTATAAACTAAGAAAACAAAGAATTTGGACGCACAGGTAATTGCACAGGATGCTGCAGACAGCTAAAAGGATTCTGATTTAAGAACTGTTAAACAAATTTCTGAGAATGCAGTCACTGCTACCTATTATAAAGGAGTGTCTGGATATACCTTCTGTGTCTGGAAGTCTTTAAGCATTTACTGTGGGGAGGATTTCTCTACTTCTTATATTCCTCTCTGTCTGACTGCTACTGGCCATGCTCAGAAGCAGGTGACTGGGTCTTCAGAATAACAGTTTTTGTAGCACATTTTGGAGCTTTCGTGTTGACCATCTCTCTGACCTTCCTCCTTAATCAATACTTTTCCTCTTTTCCTGATTATTATTTGTGTGAATGCAGGTAGAATAACTATTCCAAGTGGAGGACAGGAACATTTTGAAGGGATGTGTTTTCAGTGAACAGAAATAATTGTGTTTGCTGTCGGCAATCGTGTGTCTGTAAATTGCAAAAACCCCAGGTACTTAAGGGAAAGTTTATCATCCTTATTTACCTTCATTAAAGGACATTCTGTTGCTTTTGTACATGGACAGACCTATGTTGCATTCAGCTGTTCAAACAGCTGCTGAATCTGTTTGTGCAAAAATATTCTCTAGCAAAAAATTACTATTCTCCCTTTTGCAAAAAATTGTCCTCCTTCCACTCTTACGCCCTTAAATATTGCTACTGCCCATCTTCCAGTTTTACAGTATTTTAAGGTATGTAGAATTATTTCATTCTATTTGTTACCATACATCAGGTAATCATAGGAGACTATTTTCAGAGAGTAAGGAGCTGTAATGATCCATGACTGTCATATATATTGATCACAAGCTAGACAGTTATTAAAAGAGTAAAATAAACAATACGGACACATAAAGGCTGAGGCTCACTGAAAGTGAAAGTGGGATAAGAGCTTGAAGAACAGAATGCAGTCAGAATGCCAATTTATATTTAGTGCTTAAAGTATGTAATATTTTTCCTAATCTTAGAGACAAGAAAAACAAAGCAAAGTGTAGAAATTCAAATATAAAAATAATCCAAAAGGCTTCTAGATTTATATTATCAGTTTAACTGTGTGTTGCATAAATAGACTCTGAATATCAGACAAGGAAAGCTGAGAACGACTGTGGAAAACAGTTCACAATCATACTTTGTTCAAGTAATCATATATATTTTGTACTATACATATTCAAGATGAACTATGAAATTAAAATAGTCATTTGTGTGGTTTACAATGCACAAATGGACCCACATCTCAAGCAGCATGTAAAAGTTTTGATCTTGTAAGAAGGACAGTCCAGCAATTGAAATGAGACACTAATAAGCCATCAAATATATTTGTATTAAAAGCCCGCATGAAACTTATATTTCTTTATAAGAGACACCACTCAAATAAAATGACCATAAATCAAGTTCAGTTGTGGTTCTGATGCTCTGGTTTTAAAATAGATACCTGAATTTGGATTTTTTTTCCCGACTCAGTGAAATTACTTATTAACTCACTTTCTAGTGAAGGAATCACATTGATCGTTACGTAAAGGTGACTTTGACAAGCATCTGTTGACTTTTGCATGTGGTTACAAAATTCCTAAATAAACATATACACATACAAGTGAAGGAGAGGGATGGAGCATAGCATGGTAGTAATCATTCAGACTGAATGCAAGCCATGCTTGTTTCATCAAGCATGCATGAGTCAGAGAGGTGGTTCTTTTTTTCCTGGTCTAACAGAGAAAGCCATTAGAGCCAGAGGTGCACAATGGTGCATCATGGCCTGGCACAACGTTTTGTTCTGCAAAGACTGAAGTGGGCATCAAGGATGGATGTCCTGATCAGCCTATGCGGAGTACAGCAGGGCATAGCCAATGAGACTGTCCACTGAAAGCTGGTTCAGTATCAAGCGTTTAGAGGAAGGTGTTCCTGTAGTGGATATAGCTTCCCAGGCAAGCTATACAAGCTATATGTGACTATACCTTGGGTAGTGTGTAGCCCATCTTACCCTGTTT
>NW_010587611.1:0-32898 GCF_000705375.1 Tinamus guttatus | reverse complement strand
AGGAGGAACGGGCATAGTTTGATTTTAATTTTCCTGGTGACTTGTAGTTGAAATGCAAGACAAAGCGAGCTGTAAGTGTAAGATCTGAATGAGCAGAAAGTGAACGAATACAAATGCCAACTTGTCTTTGGTATGAAGCTGTGTAAAGTTACATTTGTGCTGTCTGAGAATGAAATAGATCTGTGCAGTGTAGTGGTGGGAGAGTGAATATGCTCATGCAGACTAACATTTTCCAAATATTGCTGTGTGGTTTTCATGGAGCTCAAGAGGATGAACGAAAAGTAGAGAGTTTTTGCACTCTGTTTTGCATCACTGCCACTGTTTTGCATCCCTCAGCATTATGTAAAATAAGCAATATAGCTATTTAGGTGATATGAAGGAAAAACTAAACTGAAGCTATGTCTTCCTCACTGTGCATGTTGTCACGGAACGAGTGGTGGTGGGGGATGAGTGACACAATGCACTTCACTCGTGGGAAAGAAATAGGAATAGGTTTTATTGGTAATGACAATGGTTTCACGAGATTCTATGGCAAGGTCACTTATTAGTTACTGCATGGAGGTTCGAGATATACACAGAATTATCAAGGACACCCTCCCGTTGGGTCACGAGGTTCAGACTGGACCTCCTTGCTTTCCAAACTCCTTCTGAGAGGAGTCTGGGTGCAGCTGAATCCAGTCCTAGTCCCAGACCTGGTCAACAGTTTATGACTAAGGGATTTGTGCACAGTTACAGAGTAAAGCTTACAAGTTCAAAGAGAAAGAAAGGCGCGCTATAGTCACTTACCACGAATCTGTAGTGGGAAGGATCTCTTAAGCTCGACGAGTATCCTTGAGAGGCGTCCCTGCTCAAGGGGAGATCCCAGCGTGCAGCCCACTGCCATGCAAAGAGAGCTCAACGGGCTCTTGGGCTGTCTCCGTATTTATGGGATAAGATGATTGACTGATAGTCATTCTTTTAATTCAGAAATGACTGTTGGCTGGTGCTCTCACAGTTAGCCTTATCTCCCCATCAGGATAGGGCCATCAGGACTGTTATTGATGGTTAATGTCTGGGTGGGGGAAGAAATCAGGGAGGCAACTACCAGGAATGTGGTAGTTAGCACCTGAACAGGGCTACGTGTGAGAAGTCAGGATGAGCTGGGGAAGGAGCATATCCGTCACACATGTGTGCTCAGCTATGCAGAGCTGCTGAGATCAGGGTATATGCTGGAGAAAACTTAACCAAAAGCATGCTTGCAGATATCTTCTGCAGTAAGTGGTCCAAATGCAGTCAGTCCAGATGTAGACTGCATTGTTTTTAAATGAGTATAAGCTTGAGTTTACACTTGTGCTTTGCATTAGAGAAAACAGAAATGGTGTCCTTTAATTCAGATCACCTCTTTTCTAGATCTAGCTCTCTGCTTAAACTTATGGTACCTTTGAAGCCATGGTTCATTTGGGGCAAAACTGTGCCTCTGCAAGAGACTGTAAATACTGTCTTCTAAAAGCAGAATATTTGCATGCTTCTGAAATAATTATTTATTATTTTCCAATCTTCTGAAGAGTAATTTGATTCATTTTTGCAATGCATTAGATTAAACCACCTGGTGGGAATTATCTAAAGATTTTCCCAGTGCAGTCTGTTCTTGAATGCTTTCATGCAAGACTGCATTTTTCTTCTCAAAACTCTCATTTCTGTAGTCTCTTCAGTGTCCCTGTTTAGACAAAGTTTTAGGTGTGATTAGGTACATCTCTGATTAGAAAATCTATCAACATTTAGCTCCAATTATAAATGAACACTTCCTCTGAGTGTTTACAGGAGAATTTCTACTGAAGGTTACATTTACTGCAAGGTCATAATTGCCTGATATTCTTTTATATGGACTGGAGAAAGAAATAAATGTATTTTTTTTAGCACAAAATTGCTTATGAAGATGACCTGAAGAGGGAAAAAGTAGTCTCAAATGACCTGTTATAGCTTCTCAATTGAATAGTCAGAAGAAAGCATCAGTGTTTACCTGGAAACAAAAAGGTAAAGCTTGACTGCGAAATCTAGTCCAAGAGAAAGCCAAAGCTAAATTAATCTTAAGTTTTCAGGACCTCTCTGTGAAGATTTGAGAGTAAACCCTGGAAGACAACAAATGCTATAATTGCAGATATTTTTATCTCTGTTTATGAGGGTTTTTTTTCTATCTTGTTTGTATAAAAAAAAAGAAAAAGAATAACATCATTTATTGCTTATAAATACAAATTAACAGGACAGATTAATTTTAATGGAAGACAAAATCTTACTGCTCACGTTGTGTATGTGTGTGTCTGTGTTTCTATGTCTACATGTGTATCTCACTTGAAAAATATGAGAAATGATTATGGCAACCTAGAGTGCAATCCCTTTGTCTAAGCATTAGATATAATTTAAATTACATCATCACATCCTTAATATTTATGGGATGCAAAGGAATTCATGGAATGAATTTTCTATATTGCTAAGAATATCTTTTTTTTTTTGGTGTTCACATGTTCCTTTTTGCTTTATATACCTCCTCTCTTGTTTCTACTGTACTGATCTTCTACTTGCCATTTTTTACTATGCTTTTACATACAATTACTTTCACTTGTGGCCTAGGAGCTATCATGAATTTAAAGTGTTACTCACTTTATATAATAAGCATATTACCAAAAACAAAATCTACAACTGATACAAACATATTGGTCCTATCACCAGAGCATTCAATTCTGCCTTCTGATGTGGAGTTTTTCTTGTGTAGAGTTCACTTATGGATAAAATGAATGAGACAAATTCTTGCTGGTACTGGGTAGCACTGAAGATACTTTTGGAAGTACAGTTATCAGAGAAGGATATTTCTGAACCACCACAGTGTAAAAGGTTTAGGGTAGGTGTGAGTGAGCTGGCATATCTGCACATTTGATAACTCATGGCTATTTTCTCAAGTGAGTGTTATATGTGGAGTATCTAAATGGGAAATTTTGTGCACATACTTGTAGCCTTTGACATTCCTAATCCACTATTAAGAAATAAAGCTCTTTCTTTGTTTTTCAACAAATGAAGTTGCAAGAATGTTAACTGCCATATAACCAGGTGAGTGATAGGAGGAAGACCATGGCATATTTCAGCATGACCACAGGTGAGGCACTGGAAGAGAGATAGTTAAAGAAATCCATTTTTCATGATAGTGTTAAAATATCTTTTTCACTGGCAGGGAGATCTGCCAACGCTTGTGTAAAGTTGTTGAACATGAATTAGTAGCATGTTATAGATTAGAGCCACATGAGCACTCATTAAGCATCTTATGAGTATTATTTTAATTAGTTGTATAAATAATGATTAGCCACTCGTTCAAGCGCTGCCTTGATTTGTATAAATATTTTAATATGAATTAACTGTAACCCTTGTCTGACAGAAGTTTTAGTTGCTCCAACCTGCACTTCTGTCTTCTTTAATTTTGTATGAATGGAAATCTGAGGGAATATTACATTTATAATTACATCAATTTTCCCCTATTGTAAGGCAGCTTTTCTTAGCAGTCATACTGATCATTTTTGTAGCTTTCCATAGAATAATCTCTAACTGAAATTTGTCCTTTGCTTTCTTAACCAGAACATGCTGATAGAGTTTGTATTTGCTCTTTCTTGGAACTGTCTTAACAATATACTTCGGGTTACTTGATTCATTGAAGAATAAAATATGGAAGCCTGAAGTTATTTACAATTCTGGAGCAAATTCATAAGATAATTTCTGTCATGAGGAATTTTTTAACATAAAACATTTCATTATAATGATGTTACACAAAAAATTCCACAATTGTCTACAACGAAAAAAATCTTAAAGGAAAATTAAAAGAAATGCAGATAACTTCTTGATGCAGGTGGTTGATGAGCCAAAAAGGGGAGGGGGTGCTGCTAGATCTGATACTAACAAACCGAGATGGTCTAGTGGGAAATGTGAAGTTTGGGGACAGTCTTGGCTGCAGTGACCATGAGATGTTGGAATTCACGATTCTGCAAGGAGGAAGCTGGACAAGAAGTAGGATTGCAATCCTGGACTTTGAGAGAGCTAACTCTGACCTCTTTGGAAAGCTCCTTGCAGGAATCCCCTGGGCAATGGTCCTAGAAGGAAAGGGGGTCCAGGAGAGTTGGCTAATATTCAAGCACCACTTCCTCCAAGCTCAGGATTGGTGCATTCCTATAAGAAAGAAGACGAGCAAGGGAGGCAGGAGATCTGCGTGGATGAGCAGGAAGCTGTTGGGTAAACTTAAAGAGAAAAAGAGCATGTACGTAAGGTGGAAGAAGGGCCAGGCTACATGGGAAGAATATAGGAACACTGCCAGAGAATGCAGGGATGCACCTAGGAAGGCCAACGCCTTTTCGGAATTAGAGTTAGTGAGAGATGTCAGGGACAAAACGAAGGGCTTCTACAAATATATCAGCAGCAAGAGGAAGACTAGAGAAAATGTTAGTCTGCTGCTGAATGGGGAGGGTGCCTGCGTGACAGAGGATGCAGAGAATGCAGAGTTACTAAATGCCGTCTTTGCCTCAGTCTTTCCTGCTAAGGCTAGTCCGCATGTATCGAGCCCAGAGACAAGAGAGATAACCAAGAGAGAGGAGGACTTTCCACTGGTTGAGGAGGATTGGGTTAGGGATTATTTAGGCAAACTGGACACCCAAGAGTGCTGAGGGAACAGGCGGGGGTTATTGCTCAGCTGCTCTCCATCATCTTTGAGAGGTCATAGAGGGCAGGGGAGGTGCCTGAGAACTGGAGGAAAGTCAATGTCGCTCCAGTCTTCAAAAATTGCAACAGTGAGGAACCGGGAAACTACAGGCTGATCAGCCTCACCTCCCTCCCTGGAAAGGTGATGGAGCAGCTCATCCCAGAGACCATCTCTAGGTGTACCAAGGAACAGAGGTGATCAGGAGTAGTCAGCATGGATTCGCCAAGGGAAAGTCGTGCCTGACAAACCTGATTGATAGCCTTCTACAATGGGGTGACTGGCTGCATGGATGATAGGAGAGCCGGGGATGTGGTCTACCTTGACTTCAGCAAGGCTATCGATACAGTCTCTCATAACATTCTCATAGGAAAGCTCCAGAAGTGTGGACTGGCCAAGTGGACAGTGAAGTGGATTGAGAACTGTCTGGATGGCAGAGCCCAGAGGGTGATCATAAATGGGATAGAGTCTGGTTGGAGGTCTGTGGCCAGCGGTGTCCCGCAGGGGCCAGTACTGGGCCTGGTGCTCTTCAACTTGTTCATCAATGGCTTGGACAAAGGCACAGAGTGCACCCTCAGCAAGTTTGCAGATGACATCAAACTGGGAAGAGTGGCCAACACTCCTGAGGGCGGCGCTGCCATTCAGAGAGACCTAGACAGGATGGAGAGTTGGGCAGAAAGGAACCTCATGAGGTTGAACAAGGACAAGTACAGGGTCCTGCACCTGGGGAGGAATAGCCCAGACACCAGTACAGACTGGGGGTTGACCTGCTGGAAAGCAGCTCTGTGGAGAGGGATTTGGGAGTCCTGGTTCACAACAAGTTAACCATGAGTCAGCAATGTGCCCCTGTGCCCAAGAAGGCCAATGGGATCCTGGCCTGCATCAGGAGGAGTGTTGCCAGCAGGTCAAGGGAGGAGATCCAGCCCCTCTGCTCAGCTCTGATGAGCCCACACCTGCAGGACTGTGTGCAGTTCTGGGCTCCCCAGTACAAGAGGGACGTGGAGCTTCTAGAGAGGGTCTAGTGGAGAGTGACAAAGATGAATAAGGGACTGCAGCATTTGTCATATGAGGAAAGACTAAGTGAACTGGGCCTGTTTAGTCTGGAGAAAAGAAGACTGAGAAGAGATTTGATCAACATGTTCTAGTACCTGAGGGGTGATTGTGAGGAGGATGGGGCTGGGCTCTTCTCCATGGTGGCCAGTGACAGGATGAGGGGTAATGGATTTAAGTTGAAACATAGGAAGTTCCACCTCCATATGAGGAAGAACTTCTTTCCTGTGAGGGTGACAGAGCCCTGAAACAGGCTGCCCAGAGAGGCTGTGGAGTCTCCTTCTCTGGAGATCTTCCAAACCTGCCTGGATGCCACCCTGTGCCACATGGTCTGGGTGTCCCTGCTTGAGCAGGAGGGTTGGACTAGGTGATCTCTAGAGGTCCCTTCCAACCTTAAGCATTCTGTGATTCTGTGATAACTTAGATGGGTGTTAAAGACTGAGGCAAAGAAGGCAAAGAAGGCATTAAGTACCTCAAACTTATTCTCCTTCTTGGTGACAGTGTTCCCCACTGCATTCAATAAAGGGTGGGGATCCTCTTGGTAGCTGCCCACAATCATTATCACTTCATACCTCATTTACCCAAGTGTCCACATTCTGTTCTTTGATACTTACACAATTTTTACTACTACTAGACTCAAAAGTCCCTCTAGAAGCTCCTTTTAAATTCTGATGGTGTCACCTTCAACCCTTTGATACTGCTTTCACTGCACAGTTAGCACTTCAGCAGTCTGACATCTGAACTCCCTTGGAATAGTCTTGTCCATGCAGTTCATTTTTGCTTGATGTCTTGATTTATTTCAAGATCTCCTCATACTTCAGCTTGAGACTACTTTTCATGTCCACAAGAGAAAAAAAGAAAGATCTCCCCAATTTTCTTTCTAGCAAATATCAGTCAAATTATATTGCTTTTCTGTAATGTCCTATCTTTTCTTTCCTTTCTTCCTTCTGCCTTTCCTCCCTCCTTTCCTCCCCCTCCCTTTCTCCTTCCTTTCCTCTTTTTCCCCCTCCCCTCCTCCCTCCTTTTCCTTTCCTTTCCCTCCCCCTTTGGTCATTCATTGGCCCAATTCATATATCTCTGACTAGATTCTATCTTTCTTTGTAGGAATAGATGTGAAATTGTAATGAGGCATGCTGATTAATTGATTAATTTACATTTAACTTTTCAAAATTGGCGATCTTCTCTATTTCTTCCCTTAATGACTTTTTTTTTTTTTTAAAAAAAAGAATAATGTTTTGCTTCTGCTAGCTTCTTTTATTCTTCTGCTTAACCATGAGGTCTAAAGATCTTTCAGAATCTTTTCAGAGTGCTAGATTAGAGATATGAGTCTTTAATATGGTGTCTTTAAACTTCTTCCATATTGCCTGCAAGCATTTTAGCCTGCAGTCTGATTTGTCTCAAAGGGTGAGAGCCTTGGAACATTCTGCAATTGCTCACAATACTGTCAACTTCTTGATTTCTTAATCATGTTAGCAGTGCAGTTCTCACGAGCCTGATTTTAGTAAGCAGGTTCTAGCAATGCAGCTGCTAAGAATGGTAGTTGCTAGAAAATGGGGCAGAAAATGGTTTTTATCTAATTCCATATGAAGCAAAACTACAAAAAATATATTGAAAAGTAACCTCATAGAATCAAATTTCTGATTAATTTCTTGCTAGCCACTAAAGCTTTTAGACTGTATAAGTTGCCAAACCAAAATACATACAGGAAACTGAAACTGAACAGGGTCCAGCAGAGAACGACAAAGATGATTAAGGGACTGGAGCATTTGTCGTATGAGGAAAGACAAAGCGAGCTGGGCTTGTTTAGTCTGGAGAAAAGAAGACTGAGAAGAGATTTGATCAACATGTTCAAGTACTTGAGGGGTGATTTTAGGGAGGATGGGGCCAGACTCTTCTCTGTGGTGGCCGGTGACAGGACGAGGGGTGCAAGTTGAAACATAAGAAGTTCCACCTCCACATGAGGGAAAACCTTCTTTCCTGTGAGGGGACAGAGCCCTGGAACAGGCTGCCCAGAGAGGTTGTGGAGTCTCTTTCTCTGGAGATCTTCCAAACCTGCCTGGACGCCACCCTGTGCCACATGCTCTATGTGTCCCTGCTTGAGCAGGGGGGGTTAGACTAGACGACCTCTAGAGGTCCCTTCCAACCATCTTTCATTCTGTGAGAAAATAAAAATAATCTTAAAATAAAATATTTCAGATCAAATCTTCGGGGATTAATCTATTCTTTCTTTCCCTTTCTCCTACAGCACTGTGATGCTATGCTCTTTCCCCTCCTTGTTGTGTTCTCTCCTGCTCAACCTGACCTCCCTTAAAACATGCATAGGCAGTGGCTAATCGAGCATGCGTCAACTCAGAGCCATCCCTCATGCAAATTATGACTATGAGTCAATCATCTCTCTCCTCACTACCCAGTAAATAAGGGGTCAGCCCAGACCCCACTGAACACTCCTTCACAGCAGTGGAATGCACTGCAGCACCTCCTCTTGAGCTGTGACCTCTCAAGGTTACTCCTCGAGGTTGAGGGATTCCTTACCTTCCTTAGTTAAGTGACCAATAGCACGTTGAAACTTTGCAAACTTTGCTAAGTTGCATCTCAGATTCATTGTGCACATAATCTTTTAAATGTAAACTTCTGACAAAGGCTGGGAAAAAGATCAGATCCAACTGCATCCAGACTCCTCTGAAAAGGAGACTGGGAAGCAAAGGAGTCCATTCTGAACCTCATAATAAAATGTCTCCTTGACATTTTCATCTGACCTTGTCCTCAATGCAGTAAATAACTGAATGAACCTTGCCATCAAACCTCATTAAATCATTGTCCATTTACTATTGAACTTTGTTGAATCACTATCTGACCTCGATAAAACATATTGCTGCTTGTCTCTTGTAAGTTAAGTGCATAATTCCTCCATCATGCGCAACAAGCACCACCCTGATTCTGCACAAATCCTAGTCCAAGTCAGTCCTCTCTCAGCAGCTCAACCACCAAACTGAAACATACTGTATTCCCTCAGCCATGGCAGTGTTCAGATTGCAACTTTTCATGCCAGCTTCATTTCATCAGTTCATATATTTGAAGGCCAAAACAGGGATCATTAGATCACTTAGTCTCTGCTAAATATAACACCAGTAGTGCAATTTCACCTAGTTATGCTCTGTAGTAAGCCAGATAACTTCTAACGGACTCAAGTTTACATCCCAGAAGGCCATCAGTCTTGATTTGAGTATTTTAGGAATGAGAGAAATATCATCACTTTCCTTGATGGTTCTAGTAGTTAGTCATTACTGCAATTAAAAAATTTGATGTATTACCAATTTGAATATGTCTAGCTGTAAGCTCCAGCCATCCGTTCTTGTTACATTTTTTTCCACGAGACAAAAGTGCCCATTGGTGCCCCAGACTTCTCAGTTCTGCAATAAATGTACACCTTTAGGGTAATCTGTCCTACAATAATAAAGTGAGCCTCAAAAAATATTATAATTCAGAACAGCTAGACATTTATTTTTACTATCCAGCTATTGCAAGGTCCTCTGAAAACAATAGCTGTCTGTACTACTGGGGATTTAGTCAGAAGCATCATCATACAAAACATAAATATTGCCTTTTTTAACCTTGTTTCCCAAGGAAATGTATTAAATGGTACTGTTTGTCTGTGTCTTTCATCTCTTTCTTCCCTCACTTCCCACAAAACTTGTGAAGACAGTGAACAATTCCAACCATATTCGAGAGTACCATAGAGATCTCAAAGCTTTGATGTTCCTCTAGCTTCATATAGAAGACAGAGGGAGGAGAGATGCCTCTCTTTGACGTGTTCCTCTCTTCCCTTCCCTCACACACTGGTGGAATAGCTGCTGTGCTGTACACGTACTCATGCCAATGAGTCCCTCAGTTCTGAACTAGACACATTATATGTCTCTTCACGATCTGGTGATTAAGAGCTGTGCATGCAATTTAAAGGACAATGAAGAGAAAGGTTGGCTAAGACACAGCTACTGCCAAGATGGAGGAATCACAAGAGTAAATGATGAAGTTAACTGAACTGGGATAGCTGGGATGGGGTTGTAGGACTTTTCTTAGAGAAAAAAAAAATCTATTTTTGGCTCATTTTGGCTTTTGGCTCATACTGTGACAATATTCTTTTCCTGTCAACAGTCAGGATTAAACCCTAAATATAGCAACACTTCATGCAAAGTAATTATCATGATCATGATAAGCAGTCTTTTCATTGTATGTGCAGCTTTGCATTCTGAAAGGAGCAACAGCATTTATATGTATTACTTATAGCCATAAGATAGTTTCAATGTCCACTTGCCATGCAACATTGTTGGATGCCTTTTCTTTTAAAAACAATTTTCCCAGTTTTACTGCTAATTTTGTGGTACAAAAATATCATTTTCCTTGTTCTGTCACCTTTAGAAGCAAGATATAATTTATCAAAGCCAAGAATCAAGTTTCTTGCTGTTTTATTTTCTATTTTTTTTAAATATATTTTATATTCTCTCTGGCTTATTTTACAGGCCATAATTTCCCTTCAAAACTAAAACATGTGAAAGGAAAATAACCTTTCATAACTAATTAATGAAGATTAGAACTTAATGGGTTAAAATATGGTCAAAAAAATTAAGTGTACTATTTCCTGGTTGTATTTCTTTCAGCTTCTTATTAAGAGCTTTCAGTAAATGGTTAGCCCAAAAGTTATGCTAGGTTATTAATAGGTATCTGTTGAGTTTCTGACAGAAACTTAAAATGACCTTATTCTACTTGCAATTCAAAGCAATTCAAAGCATTTCCTTCTATGTCTCTCTCATGTGCTCAACTTATACTGAAATGTGACTAAAAACTTTAAATATGAAATAAAGTTCTTTACTAAGCAAATCACTTTTTGTGGGAAAAGGACACCTCACAGCACTATCTGGTATGCATAAGAAAAAGACAAATGAGCATGAGCACTAAAAACTGGACTTCTGGCAGAAATCCTGAATAAGCTTGGAGAACAAATCTCATAACTTCAGAGTAGTATTCTTGGAAAACATCTGTAAAGAGATAATTTCTCAAGCATTTTTCTTTTCTCTTTGCCTCTCTAGGAGTCTTATCATTCATATCAAAGATTTTTATTCAGTCTGATCTCTCAGAAAAGGAGCAAACCCTTTTGGAGTTTTTTTTTATGGAGATCAAGAAAAACATTTGAATCGAGAATTCAGATTTGAACCTCTACCATTGGAGCCATAAACTTCTGAATTGTCAAAACCTGTCAAGCACCACATTTTTTTTTTTAAGAAACTACAGTGAAAAACACAATTCTCCATCCTGCATATCCTGAGTGCAGAAATCTATTCAGATGATACACATATGTTTGAGACAACAGAACACTAAGCTGTGCTCATAGAGATGTGAGGCATGTTTTAAACGGTCTTTTATTCCCTTGAATCAGTACTCACAATCTCATTAACTTTAATGAAACCTACATCAAATTGCTGTCCAAGACCAAATAAAGAGACCGATTAAAAAAAATGCATCAGTGTAAATATTTCTATTAATGTGATTGGTGATCGGCCTCGGACTAACTCAGGTAACTCCTAACTGCAGAATGTCATTGACATCTCTGTCATGGGGTAATATGTCCCATGTTAAACCTCATTACACTGCTTCCCTATCCTGTGCAATGTAGAACAAATCAACAAAACCTTAGGATTTTATTTCTGGAGTAGTCTCCTTTTAGCCTGAGAACAGCCAAACAACATTACAATTTTTAATAACTGCTAAAATTGGCCCTTTGCTTTTATAAGCCACTTTGTCATCTTATTGCAATGTGTTTAACTTAGCCAGTATTTGGATCTCAATACTATCTCGTTCCCATTTCTAAGTTCATTAAAATGTATATTAAACTTTGCCTAAGCTGCTCTTGATTACAGCCATAGGAGTAAGGAAGAATGGAGTGTGGCAGAGCCAGACCATGGCAGAGTTTTGTTTAGAAAGGACATAAAACTTCCACCCAAGCAAAGAGTAATTTAAATGTGACAGTGGATAAAATAATATTATCAAGCAGAAAATGAATTATCAATAAGACAGATCTAATGTTGACAACAGCAATAACGGTTATCAATGCAATACAATTGATGCCTAATCATAGACAGGACAGGCAGTAGTCAGTTAAGCAAACCAGTGAATAGAGTAGTTTTTCAAACTAATGATAACACTTCAGTCAGCAAAATGGAGGAACTAAATGGAGGGAAACATGAGATGAAACTCAGAACAGGTTAACATAAATATGACTGAGTAATAATGACTGGAACTGAATTATAAAAAGATATATGTTGCTCATGAAAAAAATGAAGTAGGCTAAGTGATATCTTTTGATGTCTTTAACTGGTTGTACAAGTGAGAAAAATTTGCATGTAAGAAAATCTTAGCATGAACCATCTTCAAATCTTACTTGAACCAGTATAGCTGGAGAAAGAAGAAAGAAAGATTCTCCTGTGGTAGCAGTAATAGCCTGCTATAGACTCTGTCACCAAATATGGCTGTATATAACAGGCTAATAGTTCTGAAGAGAGGAAAGCTATTAGAAGCTTTATCCGTATGAGAGAAGCTAACTTCCAAAGCACTGTTTGGAGACTATACCTTACTGCTAATATTAGAGTCTAATACTCTAGAATGTAACAAGAATATTCATTTTTTCATGAACTGAGCCACAAACTTAGAACAAGTGACACAGCCTTACACTAGCTGTAGATAACTAATTTATCTATAATGTTCTAATTATAGGAAAGTAAGTTTGGATCAACAGATCACAATTGGATTGTTTAATTTCAGTGGAAAGTCTTTGAATCACAGATACACCCACATTCATAGATTCCTCTTGTAACAGCATGGTCTCTAGTCCTGTCTAACACCTTGGACCTTGAGCCCCCTTACTTGCTACTAGACCAGTTTGTTGCATACTTCTGAAATAGATGCACACACTCCCACCTTATCATCTCACAAACACCCCACTTCCATGGATCCCTGAAATCTTAGCATGGGCCCTAAATCCAATCCATGCCTGGTCCTGTGCCCCTTACTCAACTGTCTTGGATTTTCAGTATTTCTAAGCGGGGGTACCCTCTGACTTCCTGGCTAATCAGCTTGAATTTTGCCAGAAAATTAGGGAAGCTAAATTGGGAAATACTATTAATTGTTAATAGGAGATATAAATGAAATAGATGATGAAAGATTTTAATAGAAGGTACTTCTTTGCACCATGCACTGTTAAACCTTGAGACTAGTTCCTTCAGCATATCACAAATGCAAAGAGTTTGCATGCTTAAAAATAATAATAATAATAATAATGTTATGGAAGAAGAAGTCAAGAAGAATTACCTTCCTAGGTTAGGCTGGGCTGACATTTTGTTGAACCTATTATATATATTTTATCTAATTCTATGGAATGTTGAGTGTTCAGTTTTCTAAACTGGCCACTGAAAAAGACTTAGCAGCTTCCAAACCAGCCCACGAATTAACTTAGTCTCTTAGTAACCAATTTCCATATATTATTGCTATAGATCTCTTCCAGAGTGGCCTAAATGCTTCAATATTCAAGACCACCACATTTTTGAGTATGTAATCCTTTGATATTAGCCATTCCTTTTGAAAATATCCGTAATTCATGCCTGGTTGCGGCTAATGAAAATCTGAACATACAGTTAAAAAGGCATGTGAATACCAGCTGACAGAAAGAAAAGAGAATTATGTGTGATTTCCTTTTTAGGTAATCAAGATGAAATTCCAAACGTATTTTACTTGCTGTGTATTCAACTATTCTACTACTTGACATGCCATAGTGTGAAGAATTCCATCCCTCCACACTGCGTAATTCTTTGGCTACACTCATAGGGGAGAATATAGGATTTTGATGTCCCAGTTGCTCTTGGGGTTTCCCTGGTGCATAATAAAACTGCTAGAGAATTGTTAAACCAGTGTAAGGAAAAAGTCTTTTGCCTTCTGAGTTCAGCCTTTTGACATGCTGAACCTTAAAATCTTTAAAATTTTTAACATGCCACTGAAACCTCTTTGGAAAATTTCAGTAATATTTAACTGTGTCACTCTCATGTAAATTGTTTCAACAATTCAGTTCTGAACTGGATTTATTTTCACTTAATTGTTCTTTAAAATTCAGTGAAATTATGTGCTTTAATAGTAGCTGGGAGGTGGACTTTGATTTACAAGGCAAAACAGATGTTTTTTGTTGCATAATGATAAATGCCTCATCTGTGAAAATATAAAATGTCTGTTTTATAGAAACTGTTGTCTGTCATACTGAATTATTTACTGACTGCCCTTTATTAAAGCTATATATCAGACATTTTTTCCCTGAAAACGAACAAAAACATCTAAACTTTGACTTTCCTCCTGAAAGTCAGAGTACTTTCAAGCTTCCACTTAAATCAGTAATAGCCTCGGCCACTTTCTGAAATAAGCTTGTTTGCCTGTCAAGTCTGGTCAAAATGAAGAAAATAGAGACAGAAATATCAGTACAAACATGTGAAGCAAAATTTACTGAAAGCAACAAAAATGATTGCACGCATTAAGAATTATATAGCTGACAAAAAAAAGGCAATAAGGGAGCTCAAAAGGATCCAAAAATCAAGTTTTTTTTTACCGTACTACAAGATGTTTATAGCAATTTGCAGATGTTATTTTTCATCATAAAACATTTCATGATTAGAGAATTTCTATCCCTTTCTTATACTGAAATTCTGTTTAAAATGATATGTCTCAGGAGCAAAGTGGCATCCAGGCAGTGAATCTAGATTAGAAGGGAGAGAATTGTGGACACATAAACGTCCACTTTAGTTTCTACTGCTCACAAAGATTCTCTTGTCTTTCCATGCAAAGGCACCTTCTAGAGCTGGGCTAAGCCAATAAAAAACTTGTACACTGTGCATACCACAAGGACTCACATCTGTATTCAGGAGCGCAGTCTACCCTTGTGGAATGGGAGAAGTTGTACCTCTAATGGAGCATATGAAACTTGTAAAAACGTCACATAAAAACAAATTAAGAGTAAATAGGGAATTCCTTTTTGGTAGCTGGAGGATGGATGGTCTGAACATGTCATTGAGACTCTAGATGCATTTGTTTAAAGCACAGTAATATGCAGAAGTGTACTACAGAAACGTGAAGGTTTATTTCATGGAGTGAACCATTATTTTGACTGTTTCAGACTTACAGTGTGTTCTTCTAGCAGTTAAAGGCATTTGTGAGAGAAGGAAATTGCCAAAGATGAGGACCAAGAAATTCCTGTCATGAATTGCTGTCTCCTAAAGAGTTTGTAAAGACCAGGTTCTAGCCCTCAGCAACTTGATCTGACCATGAGTCAGCAATGGGCCCTCATAGCCAAGAAGGCCAATGGGATCCTGGCCTGCATCAGGAGGAGTGTTGCCAGCAGGTCAAGGGAGGGGATCCTGCCCCTCTACTCAGCTCTGATGAGGCCGCACCTGGAGTATTGGGTGCAGTTCTGGGCTCCCCAGTGCAAGAAGGACATTGAGCTTCTAGAGAGGGTCCAGTGGAGAGTGACAAAGATGATTAAGGGACTGCAGCATTTGTCGTATGAGGAAAAACAAAGCGAGCTGGCCTGTTTAGTCTGGAGAAGAGAAGTCCGAGAGGAGATTTGATCAACATGTTCAAGTACCTGAGGGATGATTGCAGGGAGGATGGGGCCAGGCTCTTCTCCATGGTCCGGTGACAGGATGAAGGGTAACGGATGTAAGTTGAAACAGAGGAAGTTCCACCTCCATGTGAGGAAGAACTTCTTTCCTGTAAGGGTGACAGAGCCCTGGAACAGGCTGCCCAGAGAGGCTGTGGAGTCTCCTTCTCTGGAGATCTTCCAAACCCACCTGGACGTCACCCTGTGCCACGTGCTCTAGGTGTCCCTGCTTGAGCAGGGGGGTTGGACTAGATGATCTCTAGAGGTCCCTTCCAACCTTAACCATTCTGTGACTTTAGGGTTCAATCTAATTTTAGGATAGCCCTGCTTTGAGTGGGGTGTAGACCAGGTGAAATCCTTCAAATCTAATTATTCTGTGATTTTGTGATTTAAAAGATAATGCTGTAAGTGTTTATCATCATGTTTATGGGATTATGGCTTTGGGTACATTACAATTTGTGGTACGAGGATTTCGGTCATAGAGGTTCCACCATCTCACAGTAATCATGAGAATACAGCATGCTTAACAGAGTAAGCCATTGTCCATTCATAATATCAAACCACTGAAAATTATTCATATACCTAGGAAATGGACTTGGAGAGGTAAAATGAGAAAAAATGTGACTGTCAAGTTCCACTACATAAAGCTTATTTCAGGTTTAGTTAGTGATTTTATGTCCTGCTTTCTTGGTTACACAGAGTCACAGAATGGTTGAGGTTGGAAACGGTCTCTAGGGATCATCTAGTCCAACTGCCCTGCACAAGCAGAATCACCTAAAGCATATTGCACAGGATCGTATCCAGGCAGGTTTTGAATATCTTCAGAGAAGGAGGCTCCAAAACCTCTCCGGGCAAACTGTACCAGTGCTCTGTCACCCTCACTGTCCAGAAGATTTTCTTATGTTCAGACAGAACTTCCCGTGTTTCATTTTGTATCTATTGCCTCTTGTCATAACATTGGGCATAACCGAAAATCAAAACTGGTTAAATCAAAGGCCAGCTCTTGCATTTCCAGACACAATACAGTCATTTGCTCTTGGACCTCAATGTGATTAGAACTTCTATGAATGACATCTCTAAATCTTCTGATGGAAGGTAGTTAGGAATATCCTATCTAGACATTCCTAGGCTTCTCTAAGATACTTGTATCAGTGAATGGAGATTCTTTGTAATGTCTCATGATTTTTCATGATGTCTGTTTAAGCTGCTTGTTTATGTCAAGAGCTACAGTGGAAGGAGAGACTGGTGTCTGTTGCACAGGAGTCATTGAGCTGGTTCTATATGACTGTGACTTGATCTGTTGATAGTTGATTCGCTGACAACTCTGAAGACTGTGCAAAAGCGTTTTGATATAAAGCAAATCCACAGCATGTTCCATTAATTTCTGATTCAAATTATTTGTTATTAGAGAGAAAGAAGATTATGTGAAAGGATCCTCAAGAAAAGAGCAGCCTAAAATTATCATTTAATTAATAATTCAAATGACTAGTGATATATTTTGCGAGGGAGATGCAGGAGAAACAGTATCATGTGCATTGATACAGATCATGAAAATGATCATGTAGCTGGATCATGCACAGAAAAGTGAGACATTTCCACGTAATTTGAGCTTTTGGTTTATTTAACACAAGTTTTTCCTTTTCTCCCGCTGTTCCAGTTCACCATCCCTTGCCAATGTGCCTTTCTCACCTTGAATAAAATGCTAAGTTCTATCTCTGCATTAAGAACAGCCTTTGCATAACCAACCACTATACATATCCTCTTGCTTACTGCAGTAATAGGCTTTTCCCTCCATTATAGTTTTTATCTTCTTTTTGTAATACTCTTTATGTTTAGGACAAGTTTCATTATTAAATATTTCAGACTAAAGGTCATCAATGGAATTCCAAAGCTTCTTCAAAACCCTCACAGAAGTCTTGTTCACATCTTGTTTTGCTGTGATTTGGGCTTTGTTATATTCTCGGGAGAAGGGAAGAGTGCAAGATTTGTGCATAATATATATTTGTGACATTTTCTTATCATTAAAAGAATCCTTAAGGGAAATTATTATATTAACAGCAACAATTATCATTGATTGACCATTTATTGACCATTTAATAATAGAATATTTCATAGTTGCACATTATTTATCCCCTGATTCATAGATATACATCAATCATCTCAATAAACTGTGAAACAATAATCTGTTCTAAAATAATAGAATCAACGTTAATCAGTTGCCTTGATGTGATAAATTTATTCCTTTAGATATTATCTGGATATAAATCTTCTGAGGTTAGGATAAACAATGATTATGTTCCTTATTTATTTTCTGATTAAGAAAGTCAATGAAAATGTTGATTGTATAATGACTGAATACTTGGACATGAAAGAGTTAAGTCTTAGAAACACAAATATTCAATATAGTAACAAATAGGCATTCACTGCACAAATGCCTTCCTCCCATTCTGTTTGTAAACATGAAGGACTGAAGAAAACAAATTAACAGAGCCAGCCTGTGATAACCACCTTGGTCTGTTGAGTTGTGGTGTACTTCCCCCTGAAGTTCCCTAGGACACCAGTAATTGAAATCAATGGGGATTTGAAACTGTAAGGAACTACTCAGTAGAAGAAAGGATTCTGCAGGTTAGACTTTAGCTTCTCTAAAATTATTCTATTTCCTGGTAGACCATCAGAATCATTAATTTGCTTGTGAATATAAAAAGACTATCTTTTTTTTCTCTTCATGTCCTTAGTTATTGCCTTTCAAATTCCTGTTGATCTTGTAGTTTGCATCTGTGCCTGTCACAATTCTTACTGTTGCCTTTTTTGTCACTTCACAAGGGTTGGGTTCTATTTTCTGAAGCTCACTTTTGACTTTCTAACATCTTGAAAGTCACCCTTTAGTGTGATATTTATTTACCCTTGACTTTTCATCTTCCCATTTCCTCTCTCTCTCTCTCTCTCTTTTTGTTTGTTTGTTTGTTTTTTGTTTTTAATACTTCAGGGTGTGTGACTGCTGTGGGATAGTTAAGGAACCCAGAAGGAACCTTCTTACTTTCCTTTGATTTGTATGCTGGACACCTTCTTTAAAGTTCCTCATTAAAGATTAGGTGTTGGTATGATTCCCCAATACAGCTGAGTTTAATTTGAATTGTCTATTACTATAGTAGTCCTGCGTGTTAAGTAAACTAATATTAATAAAGAAATTACTTTGCAAAATACTTGAATTTTTTTTGTTTTTACCTTGCAAAGGAGAGGAGTGATTTTCATGCAAATGTAATTTATTCCATTTTGTAATAATAAATAAATAATAATAATAATATAAATAAATAATAAAAGTTTATTCCTAATTTATTCCATTTTGTAATAACAGTAGCTGCAGCAGCAACTGTTGCCATTTCTTCAGACAGGTATGAATATCTTCTTATTTCAAATTTACACTTAGATCTCCCACCACACAATGGTTCTTACGTCACTACTATGCAGCAGAACAAGCTTGTTTGCATATCCTGAGTATCACAAAGAGTAGACACGAGTATTCGCGAAACAAAGTGTTCAGAGTTGTGTCAGGAATCTCAGACCTCCAGGAGGCTCAGATCTGAGCCTTATGCCAGTTCCACATCAGGAGGGCTGAGGGGGAAAGGAATTTCTAACTGATGAAGAGACTTTGTTTCTCTGCAGAAAAGACTGAGAGAAAGGCGATAAACAAGCCTACCAAACTAAAGAAATTATTCCATAGCCATGGAAAATCACATGGTTGGTAAAACTAGAAACACAGCAAAAGGAGGCGAGCAATCAGAGAGCTCGTCTATAAACTGCGCTTAGATTCCTAAGGCCTTATTTTTCCTGATGAGGGAATGCCCTGAGAGGCACTAGAGGCCACATTGCCAAGAACCATAATTTGACTTAAGATTTGAAAATGAATAGATACCTGATGAAAACGATGGTTTAGTGCAGTTCTTATTAGTATGCTCATTCTGGCAGAAGTCGTCTGTCAATTTTTGTACTGCTGTCATAGATGGCAAAAATGTCTCTTGTCTTAGGATTTTAATACATAAAAATGTTTTGTGGGCTGTAGTTTACTCGTGGCTTCTTAACTTCCTTGGAAAGACACTGTCAAAACACATTTTATTTTTCCATTGCCTTTGCAAAAATGGGTTGCATCCCTCTTTTCAACACATTGTAAAACCAGAAGTTTTTACAAATTTTCCAAATCAGCGTAGAATTCCAAATTAGTGTAGAAAGAATCTGATTCATGTTACCAGGCATAGGACATAGCTGAGTTTCTCAGTTAACTCAAAGTGTCTGACACTCCACATACTATACTGCCCCAGAAGTATAGATGATCTTGTGGTCATGGATGCTGTGTCTTGCTAATTTAAGCAAACAAATTTCCTATAATATTTGTTTTTCATTATATTGTTCACTGTTTCCATATTTCACTCAGTTGTTTTGTGTCCAAAACCAACTTTTAGTCCATTTTTTTTTCAGTAATGACCTCATTATTGACTGCATTTTTCAGTTCAAAATCTTTCTTTAAAGAAAGTGTTTATTCAGATGATGCTTAGATTCTATCAACTCATCTGTCCCTGCCTTCTTTGCACTGTGATCTGTCAGCGCCAGCACATTCACTTGAGGCTCACCTGACTATTTTCAGTTCACCTGAACACTGTTTTATTGTGATAGTGCCTTTCTAATTGCCCTTATCAGGACAGGGCACAGAGAATTCCCACTCCACTTGTAACTTGCAGATCTTATTATCCCCTGCTCAATCTAATGTAATTTTGTTTTCAGTGGCTTTCTCAGATCACATAAATGAGACAGAAGCTTCTCCTTTTCACTACATTTCATGTTTTGACCTCTGCCGCCTGAGGCAGATCTTATGTTAAAAACAATTAAACTAGCATTACGCTCATGGGAGAGGCATCACAGAGGATACAGGCACCTTTTTGTCTTTAAGCTGTGCGTAGGATAAGATTGCTCTGCTCCCTGCCTTTGCTGCTCAGAGCCCAGACAGCTGCCATCAACACTTACTCTTTAAAATTGCTCGTGCTAGTTTATTTTTCTGAACAGCAAGAACCTAAGCCCAAAGGGCTGTTTCCCATCACGTGGAGAATGGTCATGATGCTGCCGGTGTCGCAGGCGCATCACTCCCAGCCTTCTCTCAGGAACCAGAACCAAGCTTTCCGGGAGAATGCCTTTCGACTAATAGTGTTTCCTCCCAGTTGCTGGAGGTGGCATTGATTATTCACAAATGACACCTTAACTTTTAAAGTCAGTACTGACAACATGTTCCAGCATGAAGTCAGAGCACATGAGGAGGCCCTTTGAATGTGAAAGAAAGCTGAAGCTTGACTCAGCGGGAGCGTTAAATATCTTTTAATAGAGTTTATAATAGCATTGTCAAAAAGATTGTTTTCTACAGCAATTTTGAAGGAATTGGGGACTTAGGGAAAGGAGGTCCCTGTAGGAAAAAATAGCTTTTCTGTTTAGTTTTCAAATGCTGAATACTTTAGCTTTTTTCCTGCATTTAATGCCATTTTAAAACTTTCAGACATTCTAAAGTTAAATAGGAGGTTCCTTAAAGCAAAGGAAATATCATAAGGTTAAGGCAGAAAAAAGAAAAAAAAACCCCTTACCTACATCTTTTACTGTTCTGCTGTTTTTGCATGGAAAAAAGTGCGAGAAAAAAAAATCCTCTGCCTTCTGATATTAAATCTGTCCCCTTGTATCAATCTTCTTCACATGTGAGGTGGAAATTAGATCACTGAACAGTAGTAATTGAAAACTATTTTGTGAATTTTGGAAAGCATTTTGAAATATTATTCTGAAACTTTTAAACACCAGAAATTTAAGAGTCATGAAGTGCTGTTCAATAGACTTAACACATTTTATGATTGTCCTACTAACATTTTAAAAGATAAAAGGTTCACCCAGCATGAATGAGCTTTGAAATATATGAAAACTCATGTGGCACCAGCTTTCTAAATGTCACCTGGTGTGGGATTAAAATTTCTTTTCACTGTTTCAGAAAATGATGTAGGAGAGAATAAAGCAGACTAAGAAATGGTGACCTCATGATCTGGGTACTACATCTCCACAATTTAAGGAAGTTCAACAGGAGTGCTTTGTTTTGTTGTAATTCAGAGACAGATATGAAACCTATCTGGTGTTATAGCATGATATTTGTAGAAAAGTACAGCAGAGCTGTCTTTAATCCAATGTGCTGATTCCTATGGCATTCTGTAAAGCATGTTTTAAAAAACTGCATGACCCATACCTGGGAAGCCATGTATTAGTATGTTGCTTTGTGGCAAGGACTAGCTGTGTCATGTATAGGTATTACGGTCCATGAAGGCACTAACTGTTTTGGTCAACTAGGCACTCAGATTGTAGTTAATGCTGCATTGTAGTTAAGAAAGACACACAGATTTGAGGATGAGCAGGAGAAGGGCTCCTGATCTTTCCCAGTTGAGTCAGCCACTATTCTTTCACCATTTGGAAGGACTTACAGATTATCTAAGGATGGAAAAGTGAGGCTAAATCGTTGCCACTTCTTATCCATTTTTAGATTTACTGAATAATCCCCACCAACACCTTCCTAATTCAATACACTTCTGATGCTCTAAGCTTGGAGAAGTTCCAGGTTCAGACAGGTTCAAAAGTTATGGATGAACAGAGCAATAACATGGATTCATGCATAGATCCTCATAAACTCATAACTAGACATGAATTTAAGGATATTTCTTGTTTTTTTTGTGTGTGTGCATGTGTGTAAAAATAAGGTATTGAATCACTTAAAAAATTTTTATAGTCTAATCCTGCATAGTTATTTTTCAGGGAGGTTCCAGGAAGAATGAACAAGAATTGTTTATGCTTCTGTGTTTAGCAATACGGCTTTTTCTGCTGAAATTTTGTAGTTTGGTACTGGAGCTTATAGAAATCAGAATTTAAAAGGATGTTGATAAAATGGTACAGAGTTGAGAAAAGAATTGTTGAACTGGAAAATATGCCTTATTAGTAAGACTAAGAGGATTTGTTCTCCTTAGTTTGCAAAGAGATAGTTAAGGAGTCCTTTAAATACATGCATGAGGGATGGAAAAGCTGTTTTAGATGATTCTTCAGTGTATCAGTCAAAAGGCACTGGCAGTTAGAAGATGAGTGTAGAGAATTCCTCCACCCCTAGCAATTGGATGGACTGTGAAGGCAGTATGCTGATGCCTTGTACTTAGGTTTCCATTTGCTGAACCTGCATTATGACTTTGGACTCAGTAGGCTCCTGGGCTGTCTCTTTGATCTTTCTGTTGGGACTCTTCCTTTCAGAATCCATGTTGCACCCTTCCACAGAAGCAGGTTTTGCTGAGTTTGTGACTGAGGCCCAAGGATATTAAATAATTTCCCCAAAACATTTTAATTGCTTAACTACACCATTTATCAGAGCCCTATATTATAGTCTACCTCTGCAATGATCTGATTAATTAAATATATAACATAGAAAGTGTACAGGGAGATTATAAAAATTTATACTTTCCTTGGCCAGTCTTATTTTTACCTCTCTCTGATTTATTCTTGCAGAGGCACCCTGTGCATTATGCGTTATTATCCTCTTGCAGAAGTCAAATTGAAGATCTTTTAAGGCTTTAAGAGACATTTAAGAGTCTCTTCTGTCACCTCATCCTGGAAATTCTCCATCAGGTCTTCAAATCCCAAATTTGCTACATAGTTGGTAGCTCTTCTGAGTAGGTTGATTTCCTCCATTCAGCCACTTCTTTTTTTTTTTTTTATTCCAAAGGGCTTCATTTTAAATAGAAAACTGACAGCTTTCTGTAATCAGTCTTGTGAAGCAGACATCCCAATATATAGCAAAAAAAGTAAAGTGAAACTTGTTTTGTGATCATGTCTGAAAGATCTCATAATTTTATACTGGGATTCATTAACTATACAGTTGATTGTTTGGAGAGGCCTAAAATATTATGTTCAACAGTATCAAACTTTTCTATAGAGGATATTTTTCAAAGTTATGTTTATTATTCAGAAAATCAAAGTTATAAGATAGGATCAAAGTAGCTGTGCTTCAGAATAACACAGAAGGAGGGCAGTGGGAAGAAAAACAAATATACTGACCTACTTGAGGGCCCCTGGGCTCTGTTTATATTTTGGTCGAACACATCAGCAAAGCAATATTACTCTCTAAAATTCAACATCTTTTTGGGGAGCTTATATCAAGGTTCCTTCTTTTTGAGATTTTCTGTGTTTATGTAGGACAGTTAGAATCACAGAATATTTAGGATGCAAGCGATGTCAGGAGGTCATCTCTCCAGCCTACTGCTCAAAGCAGGACTTTGATGTTTTATTGGGTTGCTGTTAGGTTAGGGATCCGTAAAGTGGAATCTTAACTATGAAAGACAAAATTCTGTCCTGTTCATGAAGAAATCATCTTTGCATGAGCAGAACCTCTGTTGGTGACATTTTAGCATTAGTTACTGGAAAGAAGGTGTGTGCTGGGAGAATAATGTTTTCTGACCACGCACCTGTAGATGCAGATTCATGTCAGCTTTTGCATAGCTTGGCCACATCAGTTTGAATAGTAGGGAGTTTTTCCTGTCCTTCAGCAACAGTGCTACCAAAACTCTATAGTAAATCTCTCCGTTGGAACACCAATACTTTGTTCGGACATAAAAATTAACTGGTAATCAGGCTGGTGTGGTAGGCTCTCTTAATTCAAGACTAATCTGCTAACTTCTGCACTAGGGCTTTTTGTCCTTATTATAGTTCTATAGTCTTATTTTTCATATCCATGTGTAAAAAGAAAAAAAATCTCACCGGCAGAACTAATAGAAAGATTTTGTTTTTATAAAAGTTTTCAACTCCCAAGGATTTATGGCAGGGATACAGTTCACCATTTAGTTCCACAGAGTTTTTCTTGAGAGTTATTTGTCCTTTCTTACTTTAGTTTTGCAATTTGATGCAAGTATGTGTCATCCATTATTCTGTTTGGGCCCTGTTGATCTTACAGAAATTAGTTTTTGTTTTCAGTGTTGGGTGGGCTTTTTTAGATAGCTGAAGCAACAATGATAAAGTTGTTTAGGGTGAGAAGAGTACAAAAAGCAAGTAAATATTTTACACTAGTTCAATTTTATAAGATTGTATCTTCTTTGTGCTAATGCGCATATAATCCCCCTTCAGTTATTCAGAATGCAGCTATCAATATTCTCTTAATCTGGCCAGAGCATTCCTACTCCCTGAATCTTCACATTGATCCCACTGTTTGCTGCTGACTGCAAGATCTTATTAAGTTCTGATGAATGACTTATTGACAATCTGAATTTTCACAGCCATCTTCAATCCCCTGTCTAAAGCTCCACTTTATGCGGGGTACTGGCCTGGCATAACTGTCTCGTCTCTTATTTCTTGAAAATGTATTTCTTGTTGAATGTTTCAGTAGGAACACTAGCCACAGAGACAAACTGATAAGAGATGCATTCCTTACCTTGCTTGATGTCTTTTTATGAAGTGGAAGTTCTTTGTGAGGAGATTTTGGCCTGCAATTTGTCACACACTAAGAAATGTTACGAACTTAATCTAATAGACTTAAAGCAGGTATTTTTATAGGATTTAAACTGAGCAAAAGATATTTGAATTTTATTTAGTTTAAAATTTGTCATTGTGTTAAGTATCTATCTGGATAGAATAGGAGGAGAACGGGATTTTTTTATTTCTCAGTTAGTATCCAGTCCCAGTGCCTGAATCAGGGAAATACAACATCTTACTTCCAAGTCAAGCATTTGGGACTTATGATTTTGTAAACAAGATGCACTGGAATTGGGAACAACCCCCATCATTCTTATGAATTACCTTGTTTTGTTTTTCCTAAAATAAACTACTTTCTTTTTTAGCCAATGCCATTGAACATTACAGCCACTAATCACTCACTCTCCTCTTTGCTTTTTAAGCATAAACTAGGTACCATAAAATTGCCTGATGTAAGTTTTCATAGAATAAGAGTCATTGCTGCATAACCATTTCAACATGTTTAAGAATATTGAAATACCCAAGGAATTGACCCTTGAGAATATTCTTGATCCTTTTTCTTGGATAAAGCCATTTACAAAACAGAGTGATTAAATAAATAACATTCACCACTGGACCAAAAAGATGGGGTATTAACTACATAAGTCTGTTTTCAGCAGTACAAGTTGTTGCTATTTCTTTTACTGGCAACCTTCCCAGCTCAATAACAATTAGTGAATTAGTGTGTAGCAAACACTTCTGATACATAAACTTTCTCCAGCTGTTGTTAAATCAAAAACGAATGCAATCACCAAGAGGTTCGCAACTTTTTAATTAGTTAAACCAGAACAGCTAACTTTTGATTTCTGCGTTCTCAACCATGACTGATCAATACGAAGCAGTGAAAAACGCAGAATGCTTGAACAAATGACCATCAAAATCCACTGTCCAACAGAAGCTAGAGCTGCTGAATCAGTGATATGGTTGTATTGGTGATACTGCTAACCTGATACAATCACCAGAATTTTACCTTTGTATTTTAACACCCCATGCTTCACAGCTACTGGAGACTGAGAGAATTGGTAAACCTCACAAGCTGCATCTTCTAGCTCTCCATGTGCTTCTTTTCCATTTCTCATCACTGTTAAAACTCCCCACATAACTCAGGTCTCTACATGCTTCTTTCCTTCTCAAGTCATAACCTCCTTGTATTTTCACTCTTTTTTCTATCTATCTTAACAGTCCCCAGAGATCCTTCCCCAGCAAGGGCATCTTTGTCATACCCATTGCCTGCTTGTACTACTGCAAAAAAAAGGTACCTACAGAGCATCTCTAAGCATAGTATATGTCCCCTTTTGTTCACTTGGCAGTATGAAAACAGAGAAATTTGGATTTATAGTAAGTCTCAGAGCTTTTTCTGAACAAAGGGTTGATCTAGTCATTGTCTCAGTCTCCCTTTTCAATTTACTCAAAGTATAAAATTTCCCTCAAATTTTGAAGTTTATCAAAAGGGACATTCAGACAAACTATACATGTTTTGTTCCAGTTTCTTGGGCCATCTGAATTATGTGTTTTATTTGTTTCGTTTTATTTTCCTGATATTGTGCTATATAATGCTACAGTAAGGCAAAGTAGCAAGTTTGACAAACAAGTCACTTTATTTCATGAATAGATCTGAAATAAGAAATGCTAACAATACATCACTTACCATTTAAATTTGGAATAGATGGAAAAAATACTGATTTGGTGCTTGGAGTTTTTTACTGCCCAGTCTATAGCTGAGTGAGATTTTGCATCTCTGAATAATTCAACAGTGTGGTGTTATGCTTTTGCCAAAACCCATAGCATTTGTCTAAAGTTCTTGTGGGTATCTATTTGGTCATAGGGCATGTAGAAAGGTGAAAAAGCTGACATATTTCTCAAGCAAAAGCATTTCAGCATTTTGTTTTTAAATCTTTGCTTAAGTCAAATTAAAGGCAAAATGTTTTATTGGTACAGTCTAATCCAGGAATTGCACATCTGATGTACTTCCATCTTGCATATTATGCATTTCTATATGACATGTAATGAAATTTAATGGAATTTGAATGTTGAAACTGTGTTAAGACCTAGGGTGTGTAGAAGGGCATTATATTGCCATGGTTTATGTAGGCATTTCATTTCTGGCCAAGCCATTGTGAAAAGACTGTAGTTTGTATATGGAGTGAATAGTAAGACCAAGGTAAGTATGGTTTTTTGGATATGTCCCTAAAGCATCTTTTCTTTTCTTTTTTTTTTTCCAGGGCACTTAAGGAATTTAATGTAGTAGAAAGAGCACTGATTGTTATAAGAGCACTGTGATAAATGTTGCTAAGTGTATTCTTCTTTTCTACTTATATTGGTATTTTTGTTGTCATTGTTGAAAATTTTCATTAAATGAGAAAAATGCATTTACCAGTAATATCAATACTGTGTTGTGGATCAAGGACTTATTATTCAATATAAAGTCATGAGTGTTTTCGACCAGGTTAGGTTCTTTTTATTTATCATCTGGTACATTTTTCAAGCTTTTTTTTTATTTCTACAATGAAGACTAGAAACTTATTTTTTATTGAATAAAAGCAGAGGTTGCTATGGAATCATGTGACTTCAGGGCAGGGACTTTGCATAAAATAAATACTTTTTTCAAGACTCACTGCAAATCCACAAGAGCTAGAAACTCTTATTTTCGTTGTAAGAGCCTTCGTGTTATAAAAGAGGGCAGAAAGCTTTCCAAAATTAAAACTTTTGAGTCTGTGCTCAAATTCTTATGTATACAGATGATCATCTGTGATTATCTCCAACTCTGCACTACAAAAATGTTTTGTCCAAAGCAGTCGCTATATATCACCTAAGTCATGATACTTGGTCTAGGGAAATACCTAAGTGGTGTCAACATCATTTTTACTACGACAATGTTCTAAAGAAATCAAGGGACTTATTCAGTAATCATAATTTAGTAAGTATTCTGATCAGCTGAGAGATTTTGACAAAAAAAAAAAATGGCAGTACTGAGCGAGACAGAGGGATGATTTAGGCCACTATTTGCCTTCTAACAGAGGTCTTGGGTGAACAGATGAATGGAAAAAGCAGCATCGTACTTTTCTGCCACATTTGTTTGGGGAGGAAGAGACACTGCTTAGCGAAGTCTTGAAGATGACAGGTAAAGTTCTATTACCTCCAGCTATAATCTTGTCTATAACAAATCCATCAAAATCCTATGGATGGTGTAACACACACATCCCATAACATAATAGACACCAGTTATTTGCCAAATGCTCCTGCAAGATCTATGGGGAAAATTATGTGGTTGCTGTTCATCAGAATGAATTTATACAGGGAACTGATAAAATATACAGACAGGGAGTTTACCATTTTTACATAACTATTACTCCACTTTCTGATCCTCGAGGGAGAGTTGTAAAACAGTTCCAGAAGCATGGGAAAGATTTACTGTACCTGATACAAAAATTCCAGTCTGGAGAGCGATATTCATTTTAAGACACATTACAGCCTTCCTCTGTGCTCCAGACAGCCCCTCCATTCACCACGGGTGATAAATAATCTGTGTCTGTAGAATATAATCTCCTTCTTACCTTTCCCTGCTAATTTTCTCCCCCATCCCATCCCCGCCCTGCACTTCGCAGCTATCTTTTCCCTTAGGTGGCTGAATTAACATTATCTATTTAATCTCAAAGCCGTTATTCTCAGCTTGTATTTGGCTTTGAAAATTTGCTGTTTCTCATTATGTGTAACCCAAGGCTTATCTGTTATTTTCTAAACAGAACAGTACCTTCAGACCTCTTCCCACACCTTTACCATTCTAGTCTTGAAGACAACCTGCTAATTAGTCTCCTCACAATGGGGTGATTGCTTCAGAAAATATGAGTCTTCTGCATGCCCTCTTGGAATGCTCCAAAGCGGGAACAGATCAGTAAAAACACCAAGATAATTAAGGAAATCAGTTATTGCTACTAACTCCTTTCACAAGAGAGTTTCAAGTGGGAATTACTCTTTATGTATGTTAATGACAGGTAATTCAAAAGAAACATTTAAACATTCTGTTTCTTTCTTTGTGTTTAATATATGTAGCTTATTCTTCTGTCTTCTGAAGGATAATTACAGCTGTGGCTGGGTTTTGTATGCCTAATTTCTGTATGAACGGAATCTGGCTACACGGTTGCTCCCTGCTGACAATATGACTGAGAGAAAGGTTCTTTTTCTTGAGGAAGGTATTTTCTATTACCACTTGACAAATTTAAATCTTAATGAAAGAAAGTTAACCTTATCAGCAGCACACCTCTCCTTGCTACTATTGCTATAAACTAGTTTTAGCAAACACTATTAGAAGATAATGCTGAGAATACTCACGCTCCTTAGAATCAGTGCCAGAAGGCAGGAAATGTGCCTTAGAATCTTAGAATCATTATGGTTAGAAAAGACCTTCAAGATCATCAAGTTCATCTATAAACCCATCAACACCATGCCTGTTAAACCATGTCTCTGAGTGCCTCATCTTCACGTTTCCCTTCACTGCCAGGGATGGTGACTCTACCACTTCCCTGGACAGACTGTTCCAATGCTACATCACCCTTTCTGTGTATAAATTTTTCCTAAGATCTAACTGAACTTCCCCTACTACAAATTGAGGCCATTTCCTCTTGCCCTATCAATAGTTATTTTGGAGAAGAGACTTCCCCCCACCTCACTGAAACCTCCTTTCAGGTAGCTGTATAAAGCTGCAAGGTCTCCCCTGAGCTTCCTCTTCTCCAGACCGAATAACCCCAGGTCTCTTCACCGCTCCTCGTAAGGTTTGTGCTCCAGCCCCATTCACCAGCTTCGTTGCCCTTCTTTGGATACGTTCCAGCACCTCATCATCTTTGTTGTAGTGAGGGGCCCAAAACTGAACACAGTATTCAAGGTGCGGCCTCACCAGCACCGAGTACAGGGGGATGATCATTTCACTAGTCCTGATGGCTACATTATTCCTGATACAAGCCAGGATGCCACTGGCCTTCTTGGCCACCTGGGCAAACTGCTGGCTTATGTTCAGACATCTGTTGACCAACACTCTCAGATCCTTTTCTACCATTCAGTTTTTTAGCCACTCTGCCCCAAGCCTGTAGTGTTGCATAGGCTTGTTGTGACTAAAATGCAGGACCTTGGCCTTGGAACAAGGAACAAGGCCTCGGCCTTGTTAAATCTCATATGGTTGGCCTTAGCCCATCACTCCAGACTGTTCAGATCCCTCTATAAAGCCTTCTTATCCTCAAGATCAACTATTTCTCCTAGCTTGGTGTCATCTGCAAACTTGCTGGGAGTGCACTCAATCACCTCATCCAGATCACTAATAAAGATATTAAACAGGCACCAACACTGACCCATGAGGAACACTGCTCGTGACCAGTCACCAGCTGGATTTAATTCCATTTACCACCACTCTCTGGAGCTGGCCATCCAGCCATTTTTTTTTCCCAGCAAAGAGTCCACCTGTCTAAGCCATGAGCTGCCAGCTTTTCCAGGAGAAGGCAGTGGGAAACTGTGTCAAAGGCCTTACTGAAGTCTAAATAGGCTACAGCCGCAGCCTTTCCTGCAGCCACTAGGTGGGTCACCTAGTCGTAGAAGGAGAGCAGGAGGTCAGGCAGGACCTGCCTTTTAGGAACTCATGTTGGCTGGACCTGATCCCCTGATTGAGACACACTTGCTGTGTGATCACCCTGAAGATGACATGCTCCATAACTTTCCACAATACTGAGGCCACAATACTGAGGCTGGCAAGCCTGTAGTTCCCCGTATCCTCCATCTGACCCTTCTGGTAGATGGGTATCACAATGGCAACTTGTCTGGGACCTCCCCTGTTGGCCAGATCTGCTTATAGATGATGGACAGTGGCCTGGCAAGCACTTCCACCAGCTCTCTCAGAATTCTTGGATGGATCTCATCTGGTCCCGTAGACTTGTGGAGGTCCAAGTCGGGTGGCAGGTCACTGACTGTTTCCTCCTAATTATGGGAGGTTTCTTCTGCTCTTCATAGGTGTCTTCCAGCTCAGAGGGGCTGGAAGTTATCTTTTAGTTATCCCCAGAGTTATCTTTGAGGATATCCTTGGGGCTTCTACAATCATCAGCAAGGGGAAGACTAAGGAAAATGTTAGTCTGCTGTTGAATGGGGAGGGTGCCTTGGTGACGGAAGATGCAGAGAAGGCAGAGTTACTAAATGCCTTCTTTACCTCAGTCTTTCCTGCTAAGGCTAGTCCCCATGTATCGAGCCCAGAGACAAGAGAGATAACCAAGAGAGAGGAGGACTTTCCACTGCTCGAGGAGGATTGGGTTAGGGATTATTTAGGCAAAATGGACACCCATAAATCTGTGAGCCCAGATGGGATGCACCCAAGAGTGCTGAGGGAACAGGTGGGGGTCATTGCTCAGCTGCTCTCCATCACCTTCAAGAGGTCATGGAGAGCAGGGGTGGTACCAGAGGACTGGAAGAAAGCCAACGTCACTCCAGTCTTCAAAAAGGGCAAGAGGGAGGACCCGGGAAACTACAGGCCGATCAGCCTCACTTCTGCCCCTGGAAAGGTGATAGAGCAGCTGATCTTAGAGACCATCTCTAGGTATGTCAAGGAAAAGAAGGTGATCAGAAGTAGTCAGCATGGATTCACCAAGGGAAAGTCATGTCTGATAAACCTGATTGATAGCTTTCTACGATGAGGTTACTGGCTGGATGGATGATGGGAGAGCCATGGATGTTGTCTACCTTGACTTCAGCAAAGCTTTCGACACATTCTCCCATAACATCCTCATAGGAAAGCTCCAGAAGTGTGGACTGGCCAAGTGGACAGGGAGGTGGATTGAGAACTGTCTGGATGGCAGAGCCCAGAGGATGGTAATAAATGGGGCCGAGTCTGGTTGGAGGCCTGTGGCCAGTGGTGTCCCGCAGGGGTCAGTACTGGCCCTGGTGTGTCAGGGATTGCAGCTGGTCTGTGAAATCCCTGACACTGGTGCTCTTCAACTTGTTCATCAATGACTTGGACAAAGGCACAGAGTGCACCCTCAGCAAGTTTGCAGATGACATCAAACTGGGAGGAGTGGCCGACACTCCCGAGGGCTGTGCTACCATTCAGAGAGACCTAGGCAGGATGGAGAGTTGGGCAGAGAGGAACCTCACGAGGTTGAACAAGGACAAGTGCAGGGTCCTGCATCTGGGGAGGAATAACCCCAGACACCAGTACAGACTAGGGGTTGACCTGCTGGAAAGCAGCTCTGTGGAGAGGGATTTGGGATTCCCGGTTCACAAGTTAACCATGAGTCAGCAATGTGCCCCTGTGCCCAAGAAGGCCAATGGGATCCTGGCCTGTGTCAGGAGGAGCGTTGCCATCAGGTCAAGGGAGGGGATCCTGCCCCTCTACTCAGCTCTGTTGAGGCTGCACCTGCAGGACTGTGTGCAGTTCTGGGCTCCCCAGTACAAGAGGGACGTGGAGCTTCCAGAGAAAAGAAGACTGAGAAGAGATTTGATCAACATGTTCTAGTACCTGAGGGGTGATTGTGAGGAGGATGGGGCTGGGCTCTTCTCCATGGTGGCCAGTGACAGGATGAGGGGTAATGGATTTAAGTTGAAACATAGGAAGTTCCACCTCCATATGAGGAAGAACTTCTTTCCTGTGAGGGTGACAGAGCCCTGAAACAGGCTGCCCAGAGAGGCTGTGGAGTCTCCTTCTCTGGAGATCTTCCAAACCTGCCTGGATGCCACCCTGTGCCACATGGTCTGGGTGTCCCTGCTTGAGCAGGAGGGTTGGACTAGGTGATCTCTAGAGGTCCCTTCCAACCTTAAGCATTCTGTGATTCTGTGATAACTTAGATGGGTGTTAAAGACTGAGGCAAAGAAGGCAAAGAAGGCATTAAGTACCTCAAACTTATTCTCCTTCTTGGTGACAGTGTTCCCCACTGCA
>NW_010587610.1:186028-207137 GCF_000705375.1 Tinamus guttatus | reverse complement strand
GTTTTCCTAAATGAACCATGTTCCTTCGTGTCAAAACAAAATCCATTCACAGCATTGCCAGCTACGTAAACTTTATTGCTCTACCATTTATCTGCCCATGTCTGGGCTGGCTTGCTTAAGCCTCTTTTTGACTTTTTACTGGTTTGGAGCATCTTTCAGCATCTGTCTAAATTTGTTGTCGAGGGCAACTTATCTTTATCCTTTAAATAACCACTTGTACTGTACATATTAGCGGAGCACATAAAGATGTTAGTTTTAAGCAACTACTTGTGTCATTTTCCCCCACGTTACAAGTCAGGCTTAGAGCATTATCTCTAATGAAACATCAGTGGGCTGGTAGGAATTAAATGCTTGAAGTGGTATTAAAAAGACTTTGCCGTTACATGACTGCAGGAATGTGGGATGATTAAAACTCATTAAGCATCAGGAAAGATAGGAATTTTTACCTTATTTTGTGTTCAGAGTTAGAGAACGAGATGTCTGAATTCCGTTAGAATTTCTGATAGGGGTTTTTCTGTTTGTTTTTAACAAAACCCTTTGTTAGCTTGCTCTCCTAGGAAGAAAATTACAGCATTTTTTATCTCAAGCAGCAAACAGGTAACCTTGTGACCTTTTCAGTAAATCCTCAACCGAACCTCTGAAATTAGGGTGATTTAGCATTTTATGGCGCAGGACAAAAATCTCTAATTCTGTTTCCAAATAGTGTATCCTGAACACACATTTTATTAAGCTCTTGACTCATTCAGCCATGTGTATTTTGTAAAGTTCCTATGGTTATTGTTTTACAATAGCTGCTTCCAGAAGCATTGTAAGGGTTTCAATTAATCAGCTCTTTGTGTGCTTCAGACTATGCAAATTTATCACATCAGGCCATTCAGCAGCTCATGGGAAAGCAGTGTACAAACTGCATTGTCTTCTAGCACCTCCTCTCATTTAGAGTGATGTTTTTAATAAGAAAACTAATCAAGTTTACTTATGCATTATTTATCTGTTAATTTTAATTCTGTTCTTTACCTTTTATGTCAAATGGGATGTAGCAAGTGATATGATAGATCACTGAATGAGTAAACATCGAACAAAGCTTATATGATGCAGCACTTTTTTTCTTCTGAACTTGTTTTGTACTTAGTTAGCCAATCCAGGGCTATTTAGAGGGCTCTGAAGCAGGTGTATGTTTGTGTTTAATTAACTTGCTAATTTGTACTGATCTGCTCGTTACTTGTCCACAATATACGGTGCTGTGTCGTACCTGCAACTCCTGCTTAATTTTGCGATGTAGTCTGGTTTCTCGTAGGAGTATTTACAGTTTCTGTCAAGCCTGGTAAATCTAAAATGGACACCTTCTAAGTTACTTTTAGCTCTTTTACCACGATATAATTAGAATAAATAAACAAGCACATTTAGTAACGTGCTGCTTTCCATCTTGCTGATAGAAGCTGGTGTTACCGCGGCTGCTTTTCAGTTAGTCTCCTTTGCTCCCCAGCGTCCCTCCTGCTGGCAGTAATTAGTTTCCTGTATTAGGTTGTTTTGACTTATTTGATTATTTTTTTCCCTTTGGCATGTGCGCGCGGAGAGGGCGCTGGCCGGAGCTGGGGCACGGCTTTCCCATGCGGGCGCCGTTTCCTCCCTGCCCCTTCGCTACGTGCAGCTCGGCAGCTGGTGAAGCCCCCGTTCCAGCGACGCGGGGTCTGGAGGCCTGTGGTTCTGCTGGTTAGAAAAAGAAACTCTCGAAGGACAAAAGTGGAGGGTTTGCGGGATCTCCGAGCTCTGTCCTTGGGCCCTGCGTGAGGACAGGGGCCGTCCCTACGCAGAGGGCTGTCGTTTAGTGCCCACGGTACAGTGCCACTGCGACCCGCTGCTTGTGGCTGATTTATGCTTGCAAGTAAGACTGTTAGAGAAATCTGATTTAAGCCTGTTCTCATTTAAGCTGTTACTCTTGCAGTTAACTGCCGTGCACATTAATCCACCTTTTTTTGAGAGAGAGAGAAATCTTCAAAGTATTTGCTACCATTGTGATTAATTTCCCGCTAAGATGACATCATGAAATTCATATACAAAGCTTAGTCTAGGGTTGGATTTGGGTTTTAATCGAGAAGAAATGAGGTTTAGCAAGCTACTGTATGCTCTCTCGCTCACACAAACAAGCCTCTTGTTAGTGCACATGCAAAGAAAAAAACGTGGTTTTGTGTTTTGTCTGGGAAAATGTTTGCGGCCTCTTCTGACTTTCACGGGTTGATTGTTGTGCTGGATGCCAGCCCCGCCGCGGCCCACGGTCGTACAGCACTTAGTGTGAAACCCTGTGGCTGAGTATCGGCTGGGCACATAAAAATGTGCGAAGCGGAAGATGTGGGTGAACGTGGCTGAACATCGGTATTTTCCATGTCCTTTTTGGCTCTAATATATTCTGCAGAACAGTTCTCATGGGATGCCTAAGCTAGTAAGAATCAGGAAATCTCTAAAAACTTCAAGTAAGAGCCACCCGCCCAAGGTGCGCACTAGTTTAAGAGGGTCCTGCTCATGAAAACTTTGTGGGGAGCAGTTGGGCAGCTCTGCCGCGAAACGCAGCCCTTCCTCGCACGGGGCACGGTTTGGACATTGAGGCTGTCCTCAATCCAGCGCTTTCTTTTTCTCTTCATTATTCCCTTAGCCGGTTCCAAGCCGTAATTCCACTTGGGAGGGATTAATTCCCCCGGTCGGTTTTTCCCGCTCTCCCGGCGGTGCTGCGGGAGGCCGGAGGAGGAGCGGAGCCGGCGCTGCCCTGCGAGCAGCAGCTCCCGAGCGCAGAGCTCGCCCGGGGCAGAGGCTGCAAAACCAGTCGCAGCCTGCGCTGTGAGGTGGGCGGCAGCGACGCCGCGGCGTTCGTGACTTTTCCAAAGGGAAAGGTGCCCTTTTTCCAAGAAAAAACGAAGTTTCTTAAGACACGGGGGGAAGAAACTGCTCTCTGTCCCGTTCTCTAAATATGTGCGTGTGCCCTAGGTATAAGGTATAAACTCAGCCACTGCCTGAAATCCAGAAGCTTAGAACTGAGAGTTTTTTGGGGGGTTGGTTTGGGGATTTTTTGTTGTTGCTTTTTGCTAAAATAGGAACTAGCGAGCTTCCCCCTCGCTGGATCCTGTCTAAATATTTTGTTTTTTAACTTCTAAGCTCATTATGCCGTCTTTGTGTTAACTTGTATTAAAATCTGTCAGCTATGACTGGTCTCATAACCACAGCCAGCGGACCAGAATAAGTTAATTATTTACTTGTGTCACTAGTGCTCTTCATCTAATGAAATGCACAGCTGTGTTAGATCTGCCGTTGGGTGTGTAGGGCCCTTTGTTAGACAAGTCAGCGGAGGGTAGAAGCCGCGATGATGGAGAGCCCTCCGTTCTTTCTGCTGTTCTGCCTTTCTGTGTCGATTTCATGGATCTTTTATCATTCACTTTCACACAAAACAAACAACACAGCGGCTGTCTGCTATGGGAACCGGCTTGGCGTATAAAAGGTTTTCGGAGCCTAAAGTAATTTCAAGTTAGCGAAGATTTAATTTTGGGCTTACAGGTGCCCTGAAGTCCAGATGCAACCCAGCGCTTTCTTAGAAGTTGAATGGCAATGAGGAAAAATATATGCGCTGTGGAATATATATATACAAACATGCTTAAATACATTTTTTATATATATATTTAGGATAAAAATGCTGTGCACAAGAGAGAGGGTGTTTGTGGCGGGGTTTTTTTTCAGTAAATTATTGCTGCTTGGCAGGAAAGGGTAGAAGGATGTTACTGATATGTGATAGTAGAAAAATGAAAATTAGCTTGTAATAGGCTTAAGAACTAAATTTTAAAAGCCCTGGACGCTCCCATTCCTTTTTATTTCCCCGCTGCCTTCCCCCCGCCTGCCGTCCCTGCTCTCCCGCGCGCCCAGCCCCGTCCGCGTGGGCAGAGGGGGAGCAGCTCCCTCCGGAGCAGGCGCCCGTGTCCCCCTGGAAGTGCCTGGGGGGCAGACGCCTTCTTAGCGCTGTGACAAGCCCCGCGGACCCCCCCCTGCTCCGCTCGGCTCCGCGCGGCTTCCAGCGCGGGCGGCGGCGGCGGCGGCTGAGCTCAGAGCCGGTTCAGCTCCAGCGGCGTCTGCGAGAAATTGTCCAAGTGAAACAGTAGCTTCGGTTCAAAGGAGCCCGGGCTTAAGCAGCTGCAATTCTGCACCTGATTTTCGGCGTTAGATCTCCCCGTCATTTATAGCTGCAGCGTTTTCATCTGCAGAATTCGCTGTGGAAACAGTTGTAAGAGGTGGGAAAGAAAAGTCTGTGATGGTGATAGACCATTTTAAATGAGTCTCGGGCTCTGGTTGTCGTGCCTCAATAGTTTTATAGTTTGTCTTTTTGGTAGTTTCTTTTAAATCCAGTCATTCAATAAGACTGAGAAAACTTCTGAAACTTCTAAAGACATATTTTGCCAGGCCTTGTGCACCAGCTGTAAGCAGTCTGGGAGCGGATTGTACTTTAATCCATGAAGGGCAAGCTTCGCTTTGTAAATGAACGCTACCTGAAAAAAAGTTTTTTAATCTTTCCCCTGTTCATCTCCCTTCAACCTGTAAAGTCCTGATATATTCATTTATTTTTATTTATTTACAATATTTGGCAAAGATACATATGATAAGCAGATTTTGAATCAATAATAATTTCAAGTTCTCAAAGAGATGTTGTAAGAGGCTTGATTTGTTTATTTATTTATTATTTTCTGTCGGGCAATCATAGCAGCAGCTCTAAAACCCACCTCTCCTATGAGGTGTTCCACAGTGGCTGGGCAGAAGTTCCTGGCTGCCCCTGAGAGCTACGCACAGCTTTCTCCCCTAAAGTGCGAGCTCGCAAATGTCTGGAAGTGTTTTGTAGGGACGTGCTCCTTGTGCCAGTTCTGCCTTCCAGCCTGCAGGCTGCAAGCCCTGGTCGTGGTAACGAATCTGGGTAAAAAGTGCTGCGTGAGAACGAGGAGGAGGAGGAGAGCACTAAAGAAAACGTGGTGCCGAGCGGCGGCCCCGCTGGTGGTTCGCCGCGCGCTGCCATGTTATGTTCTCTCTCGCGCAGGGGTGTGCGGCCTGATTGTGCCTCAGGAGGACATGCCGTTCTGCGACACAGGAATCTGCCCCGATATCATCATGAACCCGCACGGCTTCCCGTCGCGCATGACGGTCAGTGGTTACGTCCCGATGAAAGGGAGCGGGTCCCCAGGAGAGCAGGCTGAGCGGCTCGGCCCGAGGGGGCCGGGAAAGCTCGCGGCGCTGGCAGCGCGCTGCGGGCATCGTGCCGTGCGCTCCTGCCCTCCCAGGAGTAGCCAGCAATCTGTTTTGCATGATTCAGAACATCTTAATATAAAATGGATAGGGATTGGCCTCTTTGCTCATTGTATTCATGCCATTCTGCTAGCGCTTCACTTGCACTCTTCCCAGCTGAAAGATTCTTTTCTCCCTGCTTCTTCTGCGTTGACCAGGTTGCTGTACGATCAAGCCAACTGGGACAAATTGCAGGAGGTGCAGAGGGGAAAGGAGTTTTACTCTAATTCCAGAGTCACATAACTTCTTAGCATTACATCCCATTGCCTGGAGTTAATGCATGTGCATTAACCCGTGCTGCGGGTCACACTAAATATATCATGGCTTGGCCTGAATATGGCATTTCTGATTATTTCATACAGTCTCTGATCTTTTTTCTTCATTAGCTTCTTCCCTTTCATTCTCCCTTGTGCTGGCCAGTGTGTCAGTCGCTGAGGCCGTCTGGGAGAGCAGAAGGCCACCCGGCATCGTGCTCACTGTCCAGACAAGTGGGGAGAGCCGGATGGCCTAGCTGGGCTTTAAGGAGGTTTCCAGCCCCTGCCATGTGTCTGTTTTTCCCCCTTCGCCCAGGAGCACTCGCTGTTCCCGTGGGTCTCCAGCGGCTGCAGCTCGTGCCGAGCGGTGCCGTAGGAGCAGCAGCTCCCCGGGCTGTGCGTACACCGTGTGCAGCCGCAGCTCCCTGGCCGGCCAGAGGGCAGGGAGTGAGCAGGGTTTCCCCCCGGCATAGGTCCTGGAGGACGCACACAGCGTGGGGTGTTTTTAAAGCCCAGGAGCTGTGTGGCAAGGGAGAGGGGCGTCCAGGGGAGGGCAGCGTTCCCTGTTCACTCTTTTCTCCTTGCACAGGTGGGAAAGTTAATTGAGCTCCTGGCTGGAAAGGCCGGCGTCCTAGATGGCAGATTTCATTACGGAACAGCTTTTGGAGGCAGCAAAGTTAAGGACGTGTGCGAAGATCTCATTCGCCATGGTTATAACTACCTAGGGAAGGACTACGTAACATCTGGTATCACTGGGTAAGAATCTGCTGCATCGTTTTAGATGTTCCAGGGGAGTGGGAAAATCCTGTTGAGACGCAGCTGAAAAATCTTCTCATTCCTCCAGAGCTCAGGAACGTTGTCCTCTTGTCAAGTCGCTCTGTGAGATGGAGAGAAGGGGCTGAGGAAAGGGGCGCTTCTCCCCTCCGCACACACATACACACACTTTTTTTTTTTTATAGATATACTCTGCAGTTTCTCATTTTAAGACTTACTGGTATTTGCATGACTGTGAAGTGTGAAGTGCCCATGTACATGTTGAAATCTCACAACTTCACATGAAGAAAAATAAAATCAAGGTTTGCTTTCTGAGACACTGTAAGTAATGTCAAGCTTGTGTAGGTAGTAATTTTTATCAGACAGATTAGCGTTTTCATATTGACTCTAAGAGGACTTTAAAATATGGATTTGGGGGCAGGTGCCTGTTCCTTGGGAATATTTTTGTGTGCTTTTTTTTTTCCCTCCTCTTTTTTTTCTTCCACTGATTACACAATGATTCAGTCTGGCATAATACTCTTAATCTGCAAACTTCCTGCTGTGTTGATCGGACTGGCTTCTGAGACGCGGAGTTCAAAGAACGTAAGATAGTTTAGGAACAGGAAAAGGCCATATGGCTCCACATGCCTGCCCGTCCAAAATGTATCTTAATCCTACCTTCCTGCTATTTTTATTATCCTCCCAGTCCCCCTTTTCTCTACAAGCAAGCTTAGGTCTCGCTTGTACTCCTTTTGTATGTTTTATTTTAATTGCTTTTCCTGCTAACTTGTTCCATATGTTGTTTATCTTTTTGTTTAAAATAGGTACATTTTTGTTTTCCCTACCCATTCCATATTCCATAAATTTTGTGTGAACTCTCTTTGTGTTTGAAACACTTTCTGTTGATACATTATGATAATTTTTAGCAAATTTGCCTAATCTCCTTTCCTTGGGAGAATAAGATCATCCTGCTAAAATTCCCCTTTTCCCTGTCCCTAAACTTAAACTTTTCCCTGTCCCTAAACTTAAACTTTGGCATACCTAGAGACTAGCAAAGTCTAGAGAATTTGCTTCAAGATAGTGGTAGTAAGAAAAGCTTTTTTTTTTTCAATAAAATGTCATATGTTTGATTTATTTGTTAAGAAAAGTGATGGTAAATACATGTGAAAGCTTGCAAATTCCACACGTCTAGTTATGTTTTATTATTTAGGTAGATAGGCAGCTTTTGGAGTAACACTACATCATGTCAGTAATGACTGAACGGGACATGCAGTTCTGTCGTCTCCTGCTTTTTACATTGCACACACACATATATATATATTTAATGAATCAAGAGCAGTGCTGAGCTTGGCTGTATTCAGTCTGGTATTTCTTAGTAAGTGCTGAAGGTGTAGCTGGGAAATGACTGAGTACTTTCAACTGGTGGTTTCTGATCTCCAGGTGCTTACACTGTTCTTAAAGTGGGGAGGGGGGTTGAAACACAGAAATCTTTAGCCAATTCTCCAGCTCCCAGAATGCGGCTAATTGCATATATTGTTTGTTTGTGTGTTTAATTCCTGCAGGGAGCCCTTGGAAGCCTACATCTATTTTGGCCCTGTGTATTACCAGAAGCTGAAGCACATGGTGCTGGATAAAATGCACGCGCGAGCGCGAGGCCCCAGGGCAGTGCTCACCAGGTACGGCCGGCGACGGGCGCCGAGAGGGGAGCTCCAGAGCACAGGGCTCCAGGGCAAAGTCTGCTTGCCCTGTGGGACGGGAAATGAAGCGCTCCTAGTTTGTAATACGCTGTTAAAGAGCAAAGGCTCTCCTCAATATTGACATTTGTAGTGCTTTAGAAAACTACTTTATGAGGAAAGAGGATTTTTTGGTTTGGTTTTTGTTTTGTTTTGTTTTTTTCCTCAAGTGAAGTCATTTTGACACTTAGTGTGAGTTAAACACTTAAGAATTGAAGGCTGATTTTTTGTTTGTTTGCTTTTGTTTCTCTGGATTTTTAATGGAACTTCAGCTGCCTTAGAAATCTTCATCCTGTAGCTGTTAGTAGATCCATAGAATGTCAGCTCTTCAAGAGCTGGAGTCAAATGCACATATTTTTTTTCCAAGAGACCTTCCCTTCTCTTAGTTAGATGGAAACTTTGTTTGGGGATCTCATTTTTTAAAGCTATTTTGGAATTTCATCTCACGGAAGAGCACACGTGTATGAACATGTACGTGACATCTGGGAAAGGGGCTACTGAATTTCAAGCAGATTGGTTCCATAGTTCCATAGGTTCCAGTGTGGTCAGAGTAACCAGAACCACTCTTCCCCCTCTGGAATTCAAGTAACACTTGCATCTTCAGAAGTCTGATGTATTTTTTTTACACTTGTTACAAATGATTATTAGATGTGGAAGGTTTTTAAAATCCTGATCTCTGTGAGTTTTAATAAGTTGGCAAAACTTAAGTATAATTAGGAACTTTAGCAAATATGGTAGTTTGAAATGCTCTAAACAAAATATGCTCTTAAATCTCTGGGGCAGCTCCATCATTAGATACTCTAGGTGCTTTACACAGCTCCACATACCGAAACAGTGGAAAAACGTTGGGTTTCACTGGCCAAAAAAGCCACTTGTGATTACTAGCACCAATTTTTATTTCTTCTCTCTTCTGTCATGCTTCAGTATGTAAAGATTGAAGTATTTAATAAAAATGCATGCAATATTTTGCATATTGCATATGAATGTCTCATCAAAACAGAGTACTCAATCTGCATCCAGGTGGTTTGTTACTGGATACAGTTGCGTTCTCAGATACTCTGGTTTTCACTTATTCAGGTGCCCCCTATAATGCAGAGTCGTGTCTGTGGCAGTGCAGCTGTGACTCGCAGGACTGCACCGTATTGCTAGTGCAGGAGCCAACATTTACTACTTCAACTGGAATAATGTGTTTGCAAGAGCAGCAGCGCTGATTTGGGGATTATTCCTGCCCATTGATGCTGTTCTGTTCCTACAGTTTGAAGGGAGGTATTCCTAGAACTGTAGCACATCTGTTCTAGAATACATGCAGTATTTTTCAAATCCTTTTTTCAAAGGCAGCCCACGGAAGGTCGATCCCGTGACGGTGGTTTACGTCTTGGAGAGATGGAGCGGGATTGTTTAATAGGTTACGGAGCCAGCATGCTTCTACTGGAGAGACTGATGATCTCAAGCGACGCCTTTGAAGTGGATGTTTGCGGGCAGTGTGGCTTGCTGGGATATTCTGGCTGGTAAGTTGTCTAGTTGTAATAGTTTCTTGTAAATCGTGGTGTCCCTGCTCACCTTGTGCATGTGGCATGTTTCATACGTGTTCATACTTCCAAGAACGCCCGTGAATCTAAGGTGCATAAAGCAAGCTGACATGGAGCACACGTGCCTCTAATTTAATGGAAATGTGCACTTGACTCTGGTGTTTCTCAGCTTGATGGTGCCCCTCAGATTCCAGTTAACAATTCCTTGTACTTGAATCAAAACCAGTGTCAAAATTCAAAAATGGTGTTTGGGGACCTGGTGCAGTTCTATTGTTCGTGTACTCCTTTTGGTCTGATTGAGTTTGAGACTGGAGTGAGTTTGTAGCTGGTGGACCAGGCATCTCTGCTGATGTGTGGGCCCAGCTAAGCAGCACCGGTGCAAATTGTTCCATCGCCATTTTTCTCTGCAAAAGGCTGTGACAAACAGCTGGGAGCACTAACCTCTTCTGGACCGTCCAGCTAACTCAGCAATAAAGAATGCCCCAGGCTTGAACTAAACGGCGGTTTCAGCAGATGTCGCAGGACGTTTTGGGGCTGTCTGGTCTCAGTGAGCTGCCAGGCGTCCATGCTTCCCTCTGCAGGTGCTGGCAGTTCAATAGCAGCAGACCAGCACCGGGATGAACCTTTCTTTCCTGGGGGCTCAGCCACGTAAGGTTGATGCAGCAGTTTGACTCACGGATTAAAACTGCCACAACTCTGCTAGTGTGGAAACACCCCTGAATGCATTACAGGGATGTAAGCCTAACTTAATTGCAGACCAGTTTACAGCACACTTAATGCCCAAGTGGGTGAGTTTGTGTTAACGTGCCCTGGAGGATGTGCATGTGCATCAACTTTAGCAGGCAGGTGCAGCCGTGCTCAGACTCCTTTTCAGACCGCCTGGAAGCAGGTTGCCCCCACACAGGGAGCTTAGTGGCTCTGCTGGATCATGCCCTGCCCTCACAACAGGTTCTTGCTGCACTGCTGAAATTCAGTAGGTTCCTGACCGAGTGCCTTGTGCCCAAGGAACTAATCTCTAGGGTAGCTAACAGTCTTGCCATCTTATTCTCTGTGAGTTCTGAGCTTGTCTTGATCAAACAAATTGTTTTTCCATATAGTGGAAGCGTGAATCTAGGTGACAAAACTGTGCAGCGTTCATCAGATCTAATACTATGACCTTTGCTCTTAACCATCTTTTCTCTACAGTAAACTTGAGACACTGTATTCAAAGTTACTCTGTAGCTTGCTGGAAATTCACCAGTCTTACTAGAAGATAGGGAATGTTGTTTGTGTGTCCTGTAGGGGGATGTTTTGTTTCGGCCTGATTTTGTTATAGCCACACAGGAAAACAGGCTTGTTAAAGGGATCGAATTATATGGGATACAAAGTTCTTGCAGTTTTTTTGAAGCTGATTTGGAGTGTCATGACAGAGGGAACAAAAAGGGAGCTTGTTGTGAGTTACTCTGCGGCAGGGGAAAAGCTAGAAAATTGGGGGGAGGATCAGGAGAGAGATAAATACCTCAAAAGAACATTGTTTGAAATTTGCATCATCTTGGATGGCAATATCAATGTATTAGGAGAGGTAGGAAATGAGGTTTTATTCACTTGGGTGCTTTGAGAGAATATTTTTCCATGATACAATGAAATATGCAAGTTAAAAGTTGCACCTATTTTCATCTTATCGATGTGAAAGTGACAGCTAACTGTTCTGGCCTTGGTCAGATCCTTCTTCTGAAGTGCATGAAGCCTGATCAAAAATAACATATCCTGTTTCTATGCCAGGAGCAGCAGCAGTTCTCCTCCTGTGGAGCAGAAGTGGTAGGTAAATTAAGCCAGGGCACAGCTGAAGCCTCTTCTGTATATCCTGCCATCGCAGGTGATTTTTAGTTAGACTCGGTCCTCCTCGCTTTTAGGCGATAGTTTTTGGGGGCAGGAGGAAAAGAAGATCCTGATTTTCTTGACTGTGCATGCACTGTATGTGACAAGTGAGGCCTCTTTGTCATCTGAGTCTCTTGGAGCTGCTGCAGTGCCAGTTAACAGCTCATGGAAGTTGTCTGAAAGAAAGGCCATTCCTTCGGTCAGCAGAGCAACCGCTCCTTATAAAGCACTGCATTAAAAATACTGTCATGCAGATGTGCATTAATTTTTTGACACACTTTGACTTTAAGAGCTGTTCTTAAATATTTTCAGAGACCAGATGAGTGAGGGCACCTTGAAGAAAATTAGATTTAAAAATATATATTTTCTAACAAAGATTAATCACTTTTAAAAAGTAACTAAAAGAAACTTCTCCCAGACAGGCATTCATGCCAGACATTCATGCAATTAGTGCTGTGAAACGCTGTCTGATGTGTGAGAGTAATCAATACTAGGTAGTTTCAGCTAAGTGATATAATATGCTGTGTTTGTCATTAGCTGAAGGAAGTGGCCCTATAATGAGTGTCACAATAGACACCAAGTCATTAGAGAAACTCAGAACTTCTAAACTGGCCTTTTCAGTGATTCTGGCATTTAAAAGGCATTGCTGTGAGAAACCATTTAGTAACATGTTGTTTGGTGACTAGCATTAAGGGCATTTGTCTAGGAGGAAGGGGTTATTTTTCTGTAGACAAGGATCTGGTCACAGGGTATATTTTTATGCAGGACAGTAACATCTGTGGTGAGGCCTGACGTGGTTCTTCCACCAGGGAAGGGGACTGTTGTGGCAGCAACAGAACTTGTCTCCATAAAAAAAGATTCAATAAAGGCTGACTGTGAGATTTTATGGCAAATACTTCCAATTTTCCTGTTGTACAGGACTCCGGTGGTGCAACGAGCAAGGCTTAGTCCTTTCATGATGGCAAGATGAGACGTTAGTCTGATCCATGGACTATAAGCAGAAAATCTATAGGCAGAAAATATGTTATCTCTGGTCCAGATTCAGCCCTAGTGCTGTTTAGTATCAAATATAGGACCAAGTGTTTCAATTTCTGTCATCCGTCTTGGACGGTGACTCCTGATTTGTGCCTGTAGTGCCTTAACCTCTCAGGGTAATCACCCACCGAGACACACTACTTTCCAAAGCAGACAGGCAGTACACAGGAGAATGAGGAAATAGCAAGGTGGAAAATTAACATTTGTAAGAAAGATTTTTAATTCCTTTTGTGTGTACATGGAGTAAGAAATCAAATGATTTAATGAAAGGAGTTGTTACTGACAGTGAATTTATGAATGTGGATACTAGAGAGACGGCTGAGTGACTAGCCTGTCTGTTCCTTACAACATGGTCAAATTTGTGTCTGTTTGACAAAGAAAACTCTTCCCCAGACTTCCAAGACTGTGTCATTATTTGAGTAACGAGTGCAGAGTTCAAAGCAGGCTGAAGCAGTTTCACTGGTTTCCCATTTGGACTGAAGCTTTGGCTGTTTGCACACGGGGACTTAGGGAGAGATGCCCCTTTCTGAGCTAAGAATAGGAATTTGGGGCAGTATGTTAGTAACATAGTTAGTAGATGAAATTGCATGTAAGAACAAAACAAATTTGTTCTTCCTTTATTTCTTCCTGCCTCTCTTTTTGACTGTGCACAAAATGAAACCTGGATCATTAACTATGGTTTCAGAAGACTTAATTCCCTTCACCTCCTTTCTGATGTTACACACTGATGGATCTTGTGTTGGTGCTTGTGGGTGGCAAAGACGGACTGACTCAGTCCTACTAACTGCTGAGCATTGATTCTCCTCAGAAAAACGAAAGCGCAGGTTTAACATTACAATCCTACTGACCTTGATCAGACTGTTTAAGGGCTTAAATTTATCACTTGCTTAAATGCTAAAACGTCTCAGCCACTCAGCACCTTCTGGAGCTGAGTCTTGAGTCCTGGGTAAAGGCAGATGGACAAAGAAAGCAGTGAATGGTGGCAACTGTTCTTTTCTGCAGAGCTTCACATATGCGTCAACTCTGACCTTCTTTTGGTTTGTTTCCATAGGTGCCACTACTGTAAATCCTCGTGTCATGTGTCCTCTCTGCGCATACCTTATGCCTGTAAACTCTTATTCCAAGAACTGCAGTCAATGAACATCATACCTCGTCTAAAACTAGCCAAATACAATGAATGAGCAAGAAGAAAACATGGAAGAAAATACTTAAAAAAAAAAAAAAGTCCAGGGTACGTGACTGGAAGATATTTTGGTGAATGTGAATTAAACCTGAGTGGGTAGAAGGGAGACATAAGACATTTGTATGAAGTCTTGCTTGTTGTCATCTGTCTGTTTTGAGTTGAGAGGTGAGCCTCAATTAGCCTGACTAAGTGGGACATGTGCGCGGGGTGGAGTAAAGCCATGGTCCAGCCAAGCACACATGTAACTTCCAAACATGTGACAACCTCAGTGCTTGGTTTCAGTTAATGCTTTGCTGGACCGGGGTTTGAGCTGAACTTAAGTGCACATCTTACTCCTATGGGTTAAAATTATGTTTTCCAGACCAGTGGAATATTGAAGAGTAATAAATATTTTAAATAATAATTGTCTGAATGTATGCATTGATGGCCACCTAAAGATGGTAAAGAATTCTTACAATGTCTAAAACATTTACTTACGCCTTGAGCATTGTCAAAGCATTAAGTTTTTATTAAGTATTGCGTGGTTTAGAGAAATGAAAGAACACATCCTGCAGAAGATTAAATGGCTCTTTTTGAAAGGAATTTGAATATGCAGGTGAAGGTGCATTTGTGGGAAGGTTGTGGTGTGATAATAGTCAGCATGCCTTCATCTAAACACATGCAGTTTCCATGAAGTTCAAGAGAGGTGATGGCATGTGCACTAAAGGCAGGGTACAGCTTACAGATAACCATTCAATTCCAATTGCCTGTAAGACTTCTAGCAATATGCTGGCTCAAAGCCCTGAAAAGACAGCCTGCAAATACTAAGATACTGTTGTACACTCTCCTAGGAGTTAAGATTTTTTTTTCTTTTACCTATGGGGCTGTCCACAGCTTTAAAAATATACTGTAAAAAACACCAGCACTCCACTGACAGTCAAGCAGGCTTGAGTGACCTTAAAGGATTTAGAGAGGGAACAGCTGAACTTTTTTATGAGATACAAGGCCCAAAGCTAAGGCAGTGGATGAACTAAGAGTTCCCTTAGTACCCTAAAGATCACTTGAGCCATTGCTCAGCCAAGCACTCTGGTTAACTCTGTAAATAGAGCTGTAGTCCTGCAGAAGTTGAGATGAAGTATAGGCATGTTCAGAGGCTCTTTGGTTCCTCAAATGGCTGCATGGTGCCTGCCAGTCCTGCTGCTGTTTTTGCAGTCCGGTTGCTGCTCTTCTTTTTGCTGCTTAAACACTCAATAATTACTGGATAGGTTTGCTTTTTCAAGCTGTCGTCAAACTGCTTAAATTAGTAGCTTTGCATCTGGGCTTACAAGTCGAGTCTGAAGGGGCAGTCTTTGGTCCAGCTGCAAAGAATTGAAGAGTAATGACAACAGAGATACTTAGAACAGCACAGTTAGATTGGAAAAAGCTGTTGAAGCATCCCTACCAAGACCAGAACAGCTCAAGGCCATTAGCAAAGACTTGCAACAGAGCTATGTACAGGAAAGACTGTCATTTGCAAATGAAGACGCTAAGCAAAAGCCCACCACCAACATAGTGAGCTCTGCTTTGCTTCCTGAGGCCGCCAAGGAGAGCAGCAGGAGCACCAGCAGAGGGTGTGAGCCTCAAGGGCTGCAGCCACCCACGGGACTCCTCACCTGGAGCCAGGAAACTGCTCTGGGATAAGGTGCTCCCTCGCTAACTGTGCTCTCCTAGCTTGGGAGGTCTGAGTTCCAGCAGAGATTGAGCAGTAGGTGGGACGGCACCTACAGAAACGTCAGCAGGCACAGCAGGAGTGTGAGGAGCGGAGGAGCGCGCAGCTGCCTCTCCTCCCACCAGGAGAGCAGCAGGAGAGCTGCTGAGGAGGTAAGGGGAATCATCTGAGGTGGCTGAAGGTGAGGAAGAACAGGGCAACCTTAGCAGTGATGTGTCCAGTAGAACACCAAAGCTAGGCCTGTCTGGCAGTAGGTGAGGATCATCACCCATGTGCTGTTCTGGTAATGTGTGAATGAAACAGCCTCTCAGTTTGCACTTGTTGCTGTCCTCCCTAGGCCTGTTTGCACGCAGGAGGCAAGATTCGAGTTCAAACTGGCTTTTTACTGCCAGCCTCTCTCCAAGAGGCTACCTCTGTTCCACCATAGTAGACACATTGAAGTGCTTTCTGGTAGTAGCAGTAGAATAAGCATTACAAAACCAGCAGAATAAATTGAAAGAACAGTTACAGACTCCTGGAATGCAATGGTCAAAATGGCAATGGAGGGAAGAACCCTATTGCAGCCAGAAGAAAGATGGCACATGGGCTGAAGGGGTAAAATACATCCCCAGAACCCTGACGTTACCCCACTGCTTGTCTCTGGTGAGCCTCATCTCTGCAACCCTTTGGACTATCTGAATATCCAAGAAGAGGGATGTGCAGGGCCTGACCAGGTTATTTCCCCCTTTCCCTTTTGATCCAGTGAACCGTCATGAGAGGTCTGAAGTCAGCTAATGACTGCGCTGCTGTAGCTGGACATTACAAGAGCAAGCCTGCCATGACAACTCTTTGTTTAATTGGTGAAAGGGATGCAATATTCTGAATAACACTTGACAGTCTTAAGGCTTTAGCAAAAGCAGCTGTGGCTAGAAAATTGCCATAAAGTTTTCATTCCATTCCAACTTCTTTATCTCTTGCTATTTAGTGTCCAGGAGAGGCTTTCTACCAGAAATGCTATTCGACAGGAAGGTTGCTAGCGTAAGTCTCAGCTGAAACACAGAATACAGCACACTTTCTGAGATAAACTAGACATCTGTTGATGTTGGAAGTAAAATCTAAATCCATGTATTACATTTAAGTTCCCACCTACTTTGTAGATCAAGGATTCAATGGTATTTAAAAAGGTAGAAGTACTTAGGAGCCTAGACTTCAGTACATAAGCCTGTTATTCCATGACAAAACAAAAGCATTAAGTAAAAGCTACCCCTCTGAATACAGTACGTGTCTGACCACACTGTTTTGTTGTGAGAGACGGAATCAAGCCAAGGAGGCTGCAGGAATTTTTTTTGATGCAGAACAAAATAGGTCTTCTAGCCATTTCTGGAACTGTGGGTTAGGAGAATCACTTGTTTAGAGTTCAGAAAAACAGCCTCACTTAGAGTCACTTATGTAACCCCAAAAGCTTCTGGGTTTTGCTTTTTTTTAAGGTAAATGTTTCCAAACATAGGAACTAAAAAAGAAAACTATAAAGAAAAATGAAAACACATTTTGGCTGATTTTGGCATTCAAAGAGGATATAATATGAAATATAGGCATACTGAGATTTAATAATTTTAAGATGTTGAAAATAAAGGGTTCCCACTATGCAAGACTGGTTTTGTTTGTAATGTCCATATCTTGTTAAGAGTTTTTCTGTACAAAGAAGCTTCAATGTTCAGTTTAGAGAACTTTTATTTGTTTGGACTCCATTGTTACCTGTTGCTTAAAAATTGAGGAAAAAAATATGCAAAACATAGATCTATTATGATGAGAAATTACTTTTAGGTGAGTTCTCAGGATATCCTGATGGCAAATACAAAAAAAAAAAAAAATCTGTGGTTTACAGCAAGTCATACTTAAAAACTTAAAAAGACTGAAGTATATTTCAGTGGTTAGTGATAAATGGCTAAAGTGCTTTGGAGCTGAAAAAAATGGTTTGTAAGCTCTCTTCAGAACATGCTTTCAAGGTCTGTTTCTAAGTATCCTTGTCATTGTACAGCTGCAAAACCAAAGGAGAGAGGCTGGAAATTTTCTGTGCTTCCTCTTTTGAGAGCCAGGATGGCCTGGGCACCGGCGAGCCCAAACCACGAGAGCCCAGCTAAGCTTGCGCCTGCCCCACAGCGCCCACAGCAGCGGTACTGGGGAGCTTCTCCACTGCGAGCGGCTCCGGACCATGGCACCGAGTGGGCTCAGCGCTGCCGAGAAGCCCCTTTCACCGGCCTCTCCTCCAGTTGGAGCTGAGGATTGTTTTACAGCCCGTTGCTGATCCAGAGGGGCCGCGGGGCACTTGATGAATTCCCTCTTCTGAAGAGGACGTGACTTGCCCAGGGCCACAGAAAGGCTGTGCCAAAAGTGGGATCAGGACTCTGCAGTCCCCAGGTGCCAGACACGTGCTTGCCTTAAAACTGAGCACTTCATCAAACCGTAAAATCCAGCCAGATGGTGACTCTTTGCTATTATCTGGACCAGGGCTGGAAGGCTTAATGTGTGCAAGACACAGTGAAGATCTGCATCCCAGTTTCTGTTTCTGAGGCTCAGAAACCTGGAAAATGGGTCCATGTATCAGATCTAAATGCTACTACGAACTTGAGCATGCTTAAGCCCAAGTTCTGAGGGCTTCAGTCAATCTTTATCATGAACAGTTCTTGAAATATTTCAATCTCAACCTGGATCCACCAGCTGCTGCAGGGACAGGCAGGGAGGAAATTACTTTGTTTTCTGGAAGAAGTAGCAAGGTGCAGGAATAAGGGCTAGCTCATTTGTCAGCCTTACTCTTCCGTATGTTCATTGACCAAGTCAGGCACACATGTATTTATAAACAGTCTCTGCCAGGTAGCAGAGCCTGCTGAATCGGCCATTCAGTCAGTTTTGCCTCTTATCAAATATTTAAAGCTCATTGTATGGGCCCAGGCATCACATAGGTCTTGTTTGCCATACATACATATGAATGTATGTACCAGGAACGTCAGAACTCTGAGGTGAACAGTCTCCAAACCCAGGCCAGAGCCAATGCAGGGACTTTTTATGGCCAGATTTTTTTGAAAAAGCAGTATAAATAGCATTGTGCCTGTGTGAGGAAAGGCAATGACAAAGATTTCTGCTGGCTACTCTGCAAGTGAATTTGGACCTTTGCTTCACCTTCAGAAAAAATCCTTCCGAGTCTGTGAGCAGGCCATTGCTGTTTGCATCTTCCTGCTAGCAGCAGCAGCAGCTTCATCTGTCATTATCAGCACTTTCGGGAAGCTACTTGCCCTAGCGATATGATTTACCATTCTAGCAGATGCATGGTAGTTGCCGTGTGTGAACAACAAAATATTTATAAACAGAAAACCGCTCTCAAACTTAGAAAAGAAATAAAACAATATTCCATGCAGCAATGTTCTATTTTTTTGCTAAAAATACTATGTGATAATGGAAATGGTTTTACCTTTTAGTGAACTGGAAACTCAGACTGCATTTGGGCCTCCCACACCCAGTCCCAGGCAGGCACCGAAGGTAACTCGCCGTGCTCCAGGCACATCAAAAGAAACAGATTATCAGTCAGTCATCTCAAGGATACCAGGGCTCCACATTCACTTGTTCTGCAGCTGAGATGCAGTCTGGAACGGATCTTTTCTGTGTCTGTTGTCTATAACAGCTTTTAAGGCTCTCTCTTCTTCCAACACACAGTACAAATCCTCTGGTAACTAGTACCAGCCACACACAACAAAAGCCAGCACAACCCGAGGTGAGCCCAGAAATCAAGGACTGCTTGCCCTGTTCTCCTAAGTCAGCAAGACTGGCCCAGGCTCGCACGCATCCTGAGGCTACCCAAGCCTACAGGGCCAGAAGTGTGAGTTTGCTTCCTCCGTGCGGGCTGAAGCTGAACAACGTGAGCAGCATATTGTCACTTCTAGGCCCCTTCTAGGAGCCATAAGCTTGAGAAACCTGGAGCTGAGCAGAATTCCTTTCAAGGGCATTAATGAAAGATCACATAGGGTTGATCTACACTCCCTTTTTGCAGAAATTGGCTTCAGACATGTCTGCACGTAAGCTGGGCAAGAGGGTGGACAGAAGCGTTTGTGCATTTTGAGAGGAGAGGAGGAGGTTGCTGTCTTAGGCAAACCACTCACAGCCTACAGCCACTGACAAAATAATAAAGCTGTCACCTGCTGTCACCAGTACTCTCTGTGCAGGGACATGGAATCCAAAAGGATCCTCTGAGTCACTGAATCCAGATCCCTGACAATCCATTTCACATGACCCCTTTCACAAGCCAGTCAATCTTGCCACCAAAATGAACGCAATTTCTTTTCCATGCCAATCTCAGTGCAAACTAGTCTAGAATTTCAACCTAGACTCTGCTTGGATGTTTTAGCTAAATTAATAGCTAAAATAATTAGCAACAATTTATATCCTCTTGTTCCTGCGCTGACATTGTTCTTTTGTTCAGATAGCTCTTATTCCTTGATGTTTGCCCCCCAAATAATTATAGCAAGAACGGTTTGCCTAGTACCAGCCTGTTGGCACCACTGACTGCAGAGTGAGAGACAGTTGTGGAAACCTCTGTTTTGCTGAAAGAGCTCAAGTTACCTGAGTGATAAGTTGATACAAACAGCAGTATCTCCATTCTATCTCTGCTTTGCTAAACCAGCTGCCTCCAAGACAGGTTTTCTTTTCCCTTAATAAACCTACTCTTCTGTCTGTGCATCTGAGCATGTTTCTATTCATCTTTCTTGCACAGAAGGGACTAGAACTGTCCATACTATCCAACCTGTGGTAACAGAGGTGTTTCACGTCCTTCTACTACAGAAGCAGAGTCCCCTCTCCACTAGAAACATTTTGTCTGATGCAGTGTAAGGTTATATGAGCTTCTTTAATGGATTGTAGTTGTTCTGCACAAGCAAGAATGTAGAGTGAGGAGTCCTGGTTGTAGAGTTTTGCATCCTTGCCAAGGCCAGTGCTTTCTTCTGCATTAGATCAAAGCCTTCTGCCTACATTTCACATTTGCAGTGGTTCCATCTGTAAACATCAAACTTACAGCACATTGCATGAAGCTGATTTTCACAGGAGGGTTGTGTGCCACGCTTTCAGAAGAATCAAAGCTTTTGTGTAGTCTCAGGTGGGATAGCCGCAGCAGAAGATACAAGATACAAAAGACAAATAAAGCAATAAATAATGATGACTGAGCAGTACATCAGAGCCACCTGACCAAGGAAGGAGGGAATAAGGTAAGCAGGAAGACAACAGCATTGATATATTCAACAAGAACGAGGACAGGAGCTAACATGGAAAGGCAAGGAGTAAGCAGATTGCACAACAAGCACCTCTGGTCTAGCCTACCGGTGATCCTTCCTGTGCATCATCACATACAGGGGATTTATATCTTTGTATCATGTCAAAGAAGAGAGCAAGGCTCAAGGCATCCAAGCTGTGCATTATCACATCTGAATTCCATCCTTAGCATCACCCTAGAAGGGGCATATCCCAGTGTTCACACAGTCTGTGTTTCCCTTATCTCTAGGACAGCAACACCCCAGAACCAGTTTCTTTAAAAGAGGAAATTTCCATGAGCGCAAAGTGCCACTAACAGACACCCAGCACCTGCCCTTGTGAGTGTCAGGCACTTGCAGAACTCAGGCCCAGGTGGCTGTAGCAGGGTATGAATAAGCACTTCCTTGGTAGGGTGCCAGTCTCAAGGCATCTGGTCCAGGGAAGGTGTCTCAGCCTCTTGCTGAGGTCTTTGAGCGTAACTACCCGCGTGGTCAGGGTAGCAG
>NW_010587610.1:90586-180002 GCF_000705375.1 Tinamus guttatus | reverse complement strand
GCTCGCCCGCGCTCGCCTTTGGAGTCGGGCAAGACTGCAACCGCTTCTGAAGTGCTAGATGAATGCGACGTTTGGGACGTGAGGCCAGGAGTTTAGGAGTTGATCCAAACCCCAGTAAAATCGGCAGAAAGCCCTTCGGGGCCATCCAGGACGTTTGCATTAGGCCCTGAAAGCGGCGAAGGTGGCTCAAGGGAAGCGACATCACAGCCTGGCACAAGCCCGCAGCGGTGCTGCACGCTGGGGCTGCACATAGCGGAGCATGCTGACCCTTTCTGCAGGCTTGCTGCTTGTACAGGATCTAGCACACAAGCGCGGGCTGAAGAGAACTCGTGGCGTCAACACTTTGGTTCAGTTGTCCATATTGATAATAAACACTGGCGTGCCGCTTGGCAAAGCACTTGGGACCTTTCAGAGCTCATGTATAACGCTGAGGGTGTGCAGCCGTACGTCTGCATATTTTTCGGTTCAAATAAGTGCTTTGTTTTGTTGCTGAAAAACTGTTTGCTTTGCCTATGGTAACAAATTACTATCTGATCTTTATCTATCACTATTCTCTTTTTTAATTCCTAGCTCGGATTCCACTGTTTGTATTTAGGAAGGTTTTTACCTGCTGAGCAGCTAAGATGAGCCCATGATACTTTTGAATCCTAAAGTTAATGTGATGTGGTTATGTGAAGAATATGCTGCATGTTTATTACACAATCCACTTTATGTGATTTAAAGTGAAATTTCACCCATGAAAGAAATGGAACAACAACAAAAAATGCAGACGTTTTCTTTCCTGTTTGCGGCAGAGTTGCTGTGGGCAGTGATTGTGCTTGGGCCCAATCCTTGGTGGTGACAACAAGAACAGAAATGAGAGCAACTCCTAGCCCTGAATCAGGTCTTTATTCCCAAGAGTTTAGTTAGGCGTTGGTAAAATCCTCAGGGATTTTTCAGAGGTTTCTGAGTTAGTCAGAATTAGATTGAGCTAAATAATTTGTCTTTAAGTTTGACTCAGAGAAGGGTTTTGTGATTTATTCGTCTGCCATTGAATTAATTCTAAAATATTTGGCTGGAGGGTGGAGAGAGATTGTGGTAGTTCTTACTGCTCTGCAATCTGTTATTTACCTACAGTCGAGAAAAGGTCTTTAAATGCATGAAAAGGAGAAAGAACTAAATGAAGATTTTGCATATGAATTATGGCAAATTATTTTATTTCTTTGAGTCACAGTTTAGGATTTACCATCCTCAAGATTTTATCCGAGTAAAACACTCATTAAAGAAGAGATTCCACATTCAGGCACCTTAAACTTTTGTTTGTGGGACTGTAAAGCAGCCCATGGCCTCAGCTGGCCTGCTACAGCCGCACCATTTCTGTAGAAAACTTCTATAGGGCAAAAAACTCTGTTGAGCACTTCTGAAAATTAGAAAAGACGTGTGTTTCGTGCCGAGACACTTGTGTCGGAAAGCTAGAGCTGTGCCGCCTAAAGTAACCGCTGCAGTGCCCTGGGATACGGCTCCGCGATGGTGTCACGGCTTGCCTGATTCTAGTAAGTTGGGTTGTTTTGAGCTGCGAGTACCCGAAGCGTATGGGCGAGGGCTAGTGTGTTCAGACCGGCAGCATCTCGGAACCTTCGCATTTTTTAGTTTAATTTGCAAGTGTTTTAAAAGTTAGAACAGCCACATGGGGTGTGCCTCTCCTCAGATGGTATTTTCATGTGTAGGATTCTGCCTTAGCAAAATAAAGATAAAATGCTGGAATCTCTGAAATCCTTGCGGTGACTTAATATCAGGGCCTCCTCAGATGAAGACTTTTAAAGAAGTGGCCTGAAGTACAGCCCAGGCTGGCTGGTTTGCAACAATACCCTTAGAGCAGTGGTGGGCTGTCATGTAACTAACACAAATATAAGGTCATCCCTGGGGAATGTGACATTAGAGTCTAAATAATTAGCTCACAATCTCCTGGGCCCTGAAGTTGGTGAATTTTCTGCATTCGCCCACTTGTTGGTCTCGCTGCATCTGTGCTGGATATTCTGTTTGTTTCATTGTGTCAGAAAATGAATAACCCCATCGTATCTGACCCCGCTGGAGCCCAGCTCCCCGGCGGCTGAGGGAATCTGATTGCTAACATTCAGGTTAGGAAGATGGATAGCATAAAGGATGTTTGCTGGCTGAGCGAGCCTATAGATAGCAAGAGTAAGAAGGGAGAGTATCTGGTGATGATTAAGCCAATGGAGGGCTTTGTATGTTTTTATTATTAATATGCCTATATTAAAAATGTATTTGCACACATCTTTCTGTTCCTGTGGAATAGTGTGTACATGCTGGTGTCTTTCTGTGATGGTGTAAAACTCTGCTATAACTTGCTGTTAGAGAAAGATCCTGATCGAGCTATTTCTACGCCACAAGGAAACACCTGTTGAAGCTAGTGCAGATTTGTGTGTGTTTGTGTGTGTCTCAAAAAGAGCAGGTGTATGGGGTTAGCCCAGAACGATCTTCCTTAATGGCTGTGAATGTGCTATAACTTAATTGCATCTTTTTTACATGCACTACTGGCTGCCCTGCCTTGCTTTCACTTGCATTTTATTTTCTTCCCAGGAGATGTGCAGAAGAGGCAGTTTATTAGGTATAAAACATTAGGCAGTGTTACGGTGAAATATGGTGAAGTGCTTTTGTGTCACGAACAGGATCCTTCTAGATTACTGCTATGTTTCAAGTCTCTGATGGTAAAGAAGTAGTTGGGAGAAGTATAAACTTGAAATCAGGAGAAAGGGAGAGGGTTAAATAGGGCCTTGGCTCCCACTGCCTCCGGTAGTAAAGAAAAAGCTCGTTTGCAGTTTAAACTGCCTCAAGACTGAAATGCAGAACTCAGGGATCCCTCATTTCCTTCACTTCAGCTACAGCGAAGCATTTTGTTTTCCGCTATTGAAAGTGAACTTAATTTCTCTGAAATGGAATTTGTTACAGGAACAGAGCAGTCGATTCACTGCTGTGAATGATGGGTTTGCAATTAATTAGCAGCTTATCCTGTGCATTTTTTTGCGCGGGATTCCAAATATTATGGTAACGGGGAACAATACATTTTCGATAGCTGGAACATTCTCCAAATGAGCAACTCTCTGAAACGCAGAGCACTGTGAATTAGAGGTGTTACTCCCAGAGCAGCAAGCTGGGGATGGAACCAGGATTTGAGTGAGTTTCTTGGCTTTCAGTAGTCTGATTTGGTGGTCAAATTCTAGCAAAATTTGGAGTTTTGGGTGCTTTCATGAACCCTAAGGATCACTTTTGAAACACAAAATTCCCTTCTCTAGGGTTTTTGATTCACTTGCTGAGGTTATATCCAGAGAAAAATCACTTTTGAAACACAAAATTCCCTTCTATAGGGTTTTTGATTACTGCTGAGGTTATTTTGATTTATATTTTTTGATTTATATTTTTATATTTATTTTGATTACATGCTGAGGTTATATCCAGAGAAAAAGGAAAAAAAAAAAAAGCCTGAGAACAAGGACTGCAAGTTTAGATTGTAAAAAATTATTGCTGTTTTTAGAATACTGTTACTAGACATGAAAGGATTTGTTGGGTGTTTTTTTAATCTTTTTTTTTTTAAATTTCACTGCTTAGAGTAACGCTAACAGATTTTCTTCAGTACAGCATTTTCATTCATTTGGCAAGGCTGGGAGCAAAGTTGTAAATACTCACATGTTCAGTAGAGCTTCAGGTATGAAAAGTGCTTTCTACGCCTGTACGTTTGCGAATGAGTCCCCTCAGCTGACCGAACTCTGTAATGATCAGTTTCTCCATAACATGCTTGAGCTTTCTGGTCTTCTGTACATCGATAAAGCCAGATCTAGCTTGTGCTAAACTTGTAAAGCAATAACTAAGCAGAAATGCAGTGGCGAGGAGAATTAAAGAACAGTGAAAAAAGCCAAGTTTAGGGGTAAGTATTGACACTACTAAATGCCGTGGTCGCTGGGTTTATAGGCTCCTATTACTTGATACACTATTTCAGAAGTGCTAAAACAACCTTATTCCTGCTGGGGATGAAAGGAAGCTGCTTCAGCTGAGGCAAGGCAGCGTGGAGGGAGCATGCAATGCGTCAGTGAGATCCCACCGGCTCCACATCCCATGCTGGGAGGAACCACCCGCGTTGTGTCCGCTCTCGGTGGCGCTAGTGGTGCTAGCTCATCTGAAATGTCCCACAGAACATCTTTCCCCCACAACCCGGGATACTTCTCAGCATCCTATAATAAAAGTACAATATTTTGCAAAAGACCAAAATTTAGCATGTGCTGGAGAGGAGAGGCAGGAAAGTCTGTAGGTTTTGCTAATGTTGTAGGTGTTTGCAGAACCAGGTTATTTGTTGAATAAAATTCTGAGATGGTCATAGGAAGTAGATCTGATTGTATCCCGCTAAGGAAAGGAGGGAAAAAAAAATCAAGTCTGCCTAGTATGGTTCCCACCTCATTCTAAATCCAACGTTCAGTTTAACCCTGAGCTCTTAGGATGTCCTCATTAAGCAAATGAGTATTTCATGCTAATAACTTTTACAACACGTGCCATAGATAACCTGTGGCCATCTCCAAAGCTGAGAGGAAAACAAGACCCCTCCCACCTTCCTATCCCTGATCAAACCTAACAAGCGGAGACAGAAATTCCCAGCTGGTCTCCGAAGTGACAGTGACCTGATACTTCACAAAAATATGGTGCAAACAAAGGTGGAAAGAGGGTCCCTTCGCCCCTGGGTATATGAAGGTGCAGGCCTAGGCGTGTGGTTGCACCTGCTCACGTGGGGGGTATTGCCTGGGTCCCTCAGCTTGTGCTGCGCCTGGATGGAGCCTCTCCTACCCTCCGCGTGGCCCTAGGGCTCCTTCTTCCTGAGATGGCCACGCAGCGGGGCAGGGATTTGCTGGCTACCCCACTTGGCGCACTGGGTCAGTGGGAGAGGAGCCATGTGAGCGAGGGTGAGTGTGTGAGACGGGGAGAGCCGATCTCACAGGGGACAGGCATGAAGCGAGAGCCAGAGCAGCCGTTCTCGCCCTCACTACAAAAGGCCTGCACCGTGCGTCCTGCTCCTGGGAAGGGCAGTGTCAAGGTTGGAAACAGGCTAAACTTGCATGCCAAGGGAAATATGGTCTCATGAGAAGCGGTGTTCAAACAGTGTGTTTGCTGGATGGCACGTTGTGGTGGCACGCTGGCTGTGACCCAGCTGCGCCTTCACATACTGCACTCGCTCAGGGAAGGAGAGCTTGGAAGAGCCCTCTGAGGTCTGCAGCAGAGCTAGGCAGCTGCTAGGTGAGGTTTAGCGTGTGCCTCAGGCAGGTCTGAGAGCAGGGAGACGTGGCAGGGAGGTCGGCTGCTTTGGAGATGGGGCCCCTGTCTTGCTTCTCTCAAGTGAGGCCGTAATAAAGGTCCCAGTGGGCTGGTTGACTGTCCAGCGCAGGTTTCCCAAAGTTGGAGCTGACATTCCTCTCCTAAATACAGTGTCACAGGGACAATACTTGCGCGGGGGCCCCTCTAATGCAAACATTTTTTTTAAATGAGTTGTGGTAGGGGCAGCAAATGGCCTCCATTGAAAAGAGGTGGGAGAACTAGGAGGGGGGAGCTGCATTTAGCCAGCATTTTAATCACATGGATGGAGCAGCATGTTCACCTCTCCTCCTTGCTGGGTCATTTCCACTTTGAGCTCTGCAAACAGACCATCTATTGAGCAGTTAGTATTCAGCGCTGAATATTCAATACTGGACTCTTGTTTTGGTGAGTCTTAGGCAAGGGGGAAAAAAAAAAGAAGAAGAAGGAAAGAAGACTCCTTTTTTTTTTCTCATGTTCCCTCCCTGAGTTTGCTTAGCACATTGTTCGCAGGAGACTAGAGGCTTCTCAGAAAAGCCAGGCTCATAGTTTTAAAAGCACCAGGCTACTTCCATACTACTTTGTAAGGGGAGGGAAGAGGCAGCATGGAAGGAACTAAAGTCACGCAGGGTTTATGAATCTGTACGTCTAGGCGCATTACCTGTGGTGAAGAATTTATCAGAAGCACATTTATGTTAGAAACTTAACGGTATGAAACACTTGCTTGGCATACACAGAATAGTCCTGTGAGGCACCAGTGTTTATGGGGGCGCAACGATGCTTTATTAATGTCCTCTTTGCTAATTTTGGTGAGCAAATCTTTTGTGGGTGCATTCTGAAAGCCTAAAGAAAGTGTTCTTTATTTGCTTCTGTCTCGTGTGTGCCATATTTGCTCACAAAATGGTTGTGAGTAATGTAATGGCTGCACCCTTTGACTGCTAGACTTGGAATAACCATTTACCACTGCTAGATTTGGAATAAATGTGCACAACATGAGGAAAAAATGGTCACTATTCCAGCAAACACAGTATCTCTTTCCTTTGATCCACACTACACTTAAATGATTCAGTTTCTTTCTTAGTGCTCCAATTGCATCCGGAGGCCTGAGATTTGCATGCGTGTAGCGCTCTTTTTCTCTCATTCTGGGAGTTGGAAGCTGTTTCTAAAGAGAAAGATGTACCACAGTTTCATTACATGTGGAGTCGTTCTCTTTTCTCTCTCTCTCTCTTTTTTTTTAATCTCTCCAGTTACTGTCTGTCATCCTTTGTTTCCTCTTCCTTTCCTTTTCCATCTCTTTCTCAACCATCAGCCTTTTCCCTCTTCTCTTCCCTCCACGAGCCCCACAGACATTACTGCTTGCATCTCCCACCCATGTCTCACATCTTTTTGTTTTGTCATCTTTGTGGGGCTGTCTTACTGAGACACTACCATTTCTGTGCCAAATTGGCTTCTCCACTGGATACATCAGCTCCCATGGCAGAGAGGGAAGCGTTTTATGGGCTCTTGATGCAAATCCTGTGTCTTGTTGAGTCACAGGCTTCCCATGCAGCCAAATGACTCTCGTCTTCTGTGTTGGTGCAGCAGAGCTGAATCGAGGATTTCAGGACTCCCTATCTCCTCAAGTGCACTGGTGAGCTGAGGAGCCATAGGAGCAGAAGAAATATTGTGGTAGGGACACAGAAGTGGAGGCCCCGCTCTTATGAGTTCTCTGCTGTGCCTCACATTAGTCGTGTAGCATAAAGTGTCAATGAAATCTGGGGAAAAATATGCACCAGGGGACTCGGAGAACAGGACCGTCAGTAATGAAGAAGTACTTTTACATTTTCTTTTGGAAGGAAAATCTGTGGAGAAATCAGGGTAGTGATGGTCTCCACACTTTCATGCAGCAGACCCTGACGAACTGAAGATCTATAAAGCATCCTGTTGTGGAAGCATAAAGGTACAGCATGCTGTATGTAGAGCTGAGGTTTTGAAAGAGTGCAGCAAGTGCACTCACCCTAATGATGAAAAGCTTTGCTATATATTGCCCTGCCATGTAAGTTAAGTTATCTGGAAAAGTTAAATTGGTCAGGTGTCACTTAAGCTACTAGCTTGAATGATCATAGGGGAAAGTGAGAAAATGCCACTAAGTTGAAATTGAACCCAGTGAGGTTCTCCTCACTGTTACATGAAGAATGACCTTAATGTGGCAAAAAAATAGTGACTACTTACTGGGCTAATGAAAATTTCTCTTCAAAATAAAATGATTGATAGTATCTGAGTGTAACTGGGACATGGAATGGACTATTGCCAATTAACATGCATACTGAGTTGGAAATGGGATAGCAATATGATATGTGATTGCAAAAAAGGGAACGGACAGCACTGGAGAAGACTTGTCTAATGTAGCTTAGACATTGCTCTAAATGCCAGAAGCGATATGCAGCATCTGATCACACTTGCTCTACATGAGGGATACAGTTTTTTAATGGAGAATATTCTATCTTGTTCACAGCGCACTTCTACAATGTTTCATATTTATCTGAGATTTTTCATAGTACACAGAGTAAAAAGACAAATTGCAGAGTAACAAGACAAATTGCAGCTTCCTTCCCAAGGATTTTAGATGAGTTAAAAGATGATGAGCCATGATGCTTTCTGTTACAGGAGTTTAAACACAGCCCGCCAATCTTTTAATATATCTTATCAAATGGGTTGGCAGAAAGATCACTCCTGGAAGCAAAGACCTGGCTAAACAAAACAAAAGAGCTCCTGCAAATTCATGAGAATCATTCTTTGCATTCTTACAATATCACGGTAAATCTCACGACGCTTCACCAGAATCATCAGCCCAGGCGAAAGGACAAAAGCCTTCCTGCCAACATCTAGTGAGTGGCCTGCACCAATGTCCATTAACCCTGACATGCTTCCAAGAGAACTGTATGCCAAGAAAGCAGAACAAAAGAAATGACTGCAACAAGAGCACCCGACACTTTGCCCTGTTGGAAGCGAAATAAAAAGATTAGCAAACAAAACACCAAGGTATCTGGCAGCTTCCCAGGGTAGCAGCTCTACCATCTGCACCAAGGCCATGTGTCACTGTCATCCCTGAGGAGCAGGTCTCTTGGAAAAACAGAAGATGGCTATGCAGAACCAAGGAGGACACTGGCATGATTTCCTGTGGAGCTCGAAGATGCTCCTGACAGCACTGCTCAGTGACTGAAGGATACATGCCCTGCTGACACCGCTCCAGAGAGGAGCAGGACCAGGCACCGTGGGGCTGGTCCACCTTGGCAGCCAAGAAGAGCTGGTTGGTGAATGTGGAGTCTCTGTATGATGGAGTAATCAGAAAGAATAGCAGTTGGGAGGTAGCCCCGATCTAACAGACCTTTCGTTTACCCATAGAGGGTGGGAGATTACCTCATCTAGTAAAGCCTAAATCTTAGAAAATCCCTGTGCGTTTGATTAGCTGTCGATAATAGCCTGTTCTGCCTGATTTTAGTTCATTTCAGCAAGTTTAACACCCCGCATGGGAGCCAGGGGATGCCAAGCCCTGTCATGTCACAGGCATACGGCTGTTTATAACACTGTGCAGAGACGGGGCAAGGAGATCCTGCTCAGGTCCTGCCCTTACAGTGGAGAGACCTTTCAGAGATAACATGATTTTCATTTGCTTTCCTTCGACCAGAGTGGTTCTTCTAAAGCTCTAGCAGTGCATACAGGAGTACTCTTCCCTGACGGAAGATGTACAGGCAACCATGATTTAGCAATGTGTTTCAAAGAGCATGAGCCCTGCTTCTACTCGGAACAAGTTTTATGTACTAGTCAGACTTAAGTTTTAGCTCCTGATCATTACCCTTGAGAGAAATTGCTAGTCACTTTTGCCTTAAAGAGATTTTAAAAAATAATTATTTGTCTTCCAACTTGATAGGACTAACTGATCCAAGACATTGAAGCGTTAATTTGGTTTAGGTTTCACTAGCACCAGAGAAAATATTAGATTTACTGATCCAGTTTTTGCTTTACTTCATTTCATGCAGCACTAGTGTTTAGTGAGCCAGTTAGAGACCAGGTTTGCAGTGCGCTGACTACGTGACAGACTGTTTAGATATGAGGGGATTTACAGCTCTAGAGTTTGAAGTACACTGCCCACAGAAGCGCTGCAACACAGACAGCGTGAGCAAGGTTTGTGCACTGGTGGGATGTTTTGGATCACATGCAGCAAGATAACCTATACACACACACACCAAAAAAAAAAAGCCTCAAGAGACATTTACTCTGAGACAAACAACAGAAAAAAAAAAAAAAAACATGATCATGGTGGTGGTTTTCCTAAAAAGTGAAAGGTAGCATTTCACCCCATCAACTCCACTGAAAAACTTCATGACAGAAATGATCCCTAGCTGGTCTCACGGACGGGAGAGTCCATAACCTTTCATCAGTCTCCTCAGCTATCAAGGTGCTGCTGTTGCCAACTATATCTACTATCTGCAGCTGCTGCTTCTTGGCTTAACAGATCAGAGGAGCAGCTAAGCAGCATTGCTGCTCAGGCCAGTACTGAGATGCTTGGCAAAGAGATGCTGCGGGAAAGGATGAGAATAATGATCAAATAGTTTGGCTTAGTGGTGCTAAGGCTCTGTATTTATGACAGGGGTTCCTTCTTTATCACAGGGACTGTAAAATTACATATGTCATCACTTCTGAGTACTCATTTTCCAGCAAGACTTCCTACAAATTCACTCTGGCTTGGCAGTTCTTATATCTGCAGTATCACTATTTTATAGATCTTTGCTCATAGTTAATTTCTACTCTGTTCTACACCTACTGTGAGAACCAGGGGGCATCATTAGAGTATTAATTAGGCATGAATAAATATAAGCAGTCACACTTTCTTGGAGTTCTACCATCCGAGTTTGTACAAGGCTCAAGCAAGACTTGGGGTCTTGGCTAATCTCTAATTCTTATTCCAGAGGTAGCTCTATTTCAATGACAAGCAAACTTCTGTGGACTAAATCCTGGCCCTGTGCAGAGCTGAAGTAAGTAAACTTTCGTGCTTGTTGGAAAACAGCTTTAAAATTTACAGTATGGGAGCCTAGCTAGAGTTGGAGGCTTCTGAGAGAGATTTACGTGCAGCTGCTAGGGTCTCTGGTGAAATAAGTGTATATTGATTGTGCAAAGCCTGGTATTGTTTTTGCCAGAAGTCCTATTACTTGTCTTTGTAGAGTTAGAGGCATTGAGTACCTATAAAGAACACAGCAATTCCAATCTAGTATAATCTTAGCAAAAAGAGCAAAAAGCAGCTATTCAGATCACAGGATATGGCAAAATGGGGTCAAAACCAGGACAGTTAGTTACTCCACTGCAGGGTGATGAGCATGCAGTGCAATCATGGAGTTTTACTCTGCCTCTAAAATCTCTTAGTTTCCCCCGAGGACCCTCAGCAGGCAGGTGCCCTCAGGGCTGCAGCTGGTATCAGCGGGGTGCACCGTCCTCCCCAACGTGCCCACTGCCTTTCAGCTCCCATGGCTTTTGCCACCCTGCTTGTGCACGGAGTGGGCCACTGCCAGAAGTCACCAGTGGCTTTTTAAGCAAAAAGGAGAGAAAAATCATCAGTGAAAGATTTCTGAATTATTAATCTTTTGAAGGAGATAACCAATGAAAAAGATATTAAAGAAAATTCATGCCCCTCTTTCCTTTCAGTTTTTGAAGGCTCCAGTCCCAAAGCAGCTCTCCTGCTCTCCTGTTTTGGAGGGTCCCTTCCTAGCCTTTCTTCCTAGCACTGCGTTGAAACAACATATCAACAAAAATATGCTTGTCAGGATGCAGAGAGGAGCCTTGTAACTGGTGAAGGAGGGACAGCCATGCAGGCCTCTGTTCTGCTAGCTTTTAAAGACAAGTCTCATTTTAACTTTTGTTGCTGAATGTGTGGGGGGGCACATCTAATGGAAGAAGAATGCTGTCATGCTTGAGATTCAGTGGATTTATAAGTCTTTCCAAGGTTACGGTCGAAGGCAGAAGGGGGAAGTGGGGACCAGGAGTAATTTCATAGGCTTCCTAAATTCGTCTTTCACCAGTTCACTGGGAATGGTTTGTATTTTTTTTTGCATGATCTTCATTCTCAAGTTATTATGTAAGTAAGTTGACACTGAAAAAATGGTTGTAGTGTAAATAATCTTTTTTTTCCTTTCATGCTTAAATCTGCAGAGCATACAATGTATTTGTCTTAAACTGCATATAAAAATGAAAATGAGTGTAAAGCTGAGAAACACAGTTGTATACTCCATTATAATTTTTTTTTTATCCTTGCAAAACTAAATGGTTGATATGGGATTTAAAGGTGCGTCTTCAAAACACCGTTAAATACATGTGTGCCGCCAACAGGCAGAGCCAGGGGAAGGTGGGGCTGGCCCTCCCTCCTGGCTAGTCAGACCTGGCCCCCCAAGCTGAGCTCCTCCCTTAGCACCATGGCTCCCATCTCCCTTGAGATGTGCTTTTAACAGTGAAGTGGCTGAGTTTTTCCTGGAGAAGGAGGTGAAACTCTTCCAGAAGCAGGAAGGGCTGTGCTATATTCCAGTAAAAAAACAGACAAACTTCTCCCAAAATTACATGGGGCCTTTGAGTACTGCACCTAAAAACAACTATAGGGAGGGGAAGTGTGAAGCTTCTGATGCTGCATACAGTTATAGTGGCATAACCAAGGGGAAGAGGCAGTGTGAGGATGAGAATGAGCTGCTCTGGGGTTAAGTGTGACTAGTTAACAGCCAGAGCACCCCCAGGTGCACTACATAAGCTGCAATTGCATGGGGGAGGTATGTTCAGCATCAAGGTCTCCCCCTGTCCCCACCTCTGCTCCAGGGTTAAGGAAGGCCTTGTGTTGAATAACATGCTTGCACTGTGCCCCCAGTTACATTAGGGGACATCTAATTTTATACATATATATATATATATTTATTTGCCTGGTTGTTTTCTAGGTAATGCTGGTCTTTGCTCAAACCATTGCACTGGTGTATCTGAAGGTGTCATGTGCTGGGGCTCAGCATGGGAAGGAATCAGGAACAGGGAGGCCAAAATGCCCTATGATCTGATGTAGCAAAAACACAGTGAGACCCAGGGTTCTCCTGTGCTGACACAATCCCCATGAAAAGGCTGGAGCTTCTACCTGGTGTCTTAACAATTCATCTTTGTTTTCTGCGCTTCTGCTTAATCACCACCTGAGCTCTCTGTTACTCCATGACACTTCCCACTGTAAAACTGTAGCCAGGAGAAGCTTGTTAAGTCTGAGACAGGAATCTGGCCTTGAATCCTATAAAAATTTCTACACCATGTGACTCAATGCCTGTCCAGAACGGCAGTATAGAGTGGTTGGCAGGAGCCTGGGAGCAAGTAAACACCTGGCTAGAGGCACCACGCTGCAATGTCTTCCTCTGTCACCACAGCCTGACACCCAGGGCTACCTGGGCCAGACCCCCAGCACCTCAGCTAAACTGTACGGCCTAGTCTTTTTTGTTATTTTTATTTATTTATTTTGGACAGGTCCTATCAGGTCTAGGATCTGTGGGGTCCTGAAAGGAATATTTTAAATTTCAGCAAAAGTGCAGTTGCATTTTCCTTTTAAAGCAGGAAGGCATTCTTATTAATAATAGGAGTTAAAAGCTTTGTAAAAATCTTTCTTTATAATCAAATTGTAAAGCAAATCTACTTACTAACCTAAAGTATTTATTAGAGTACTTATTTACGCATCCTTACATCACTCAGTTCATCAGATACTATAGCTTTTAAACAGTTAGTTGGTTTTGTTCCATTTTGTCATCCGCCAAATAATTTGACAAATTTGCCAAAAACTCCCTGACATTTTAGATCAAAAGAGTTAGTTTTCTTCATTCTTCGCTGCCAGACAGGTCATGTATCTTTTCAGGCCTGAAGAATTTCTAGCAGCTATTTAAATGCGAGGCCGCGTAGACAAAGCCGGGCTGCGGCTGCACGAGCTGCGCTGGGGCAATTCAGGCCCAGACTAGTCGCAGCACGTAATTAAGCAGTAGCCGTGCTCCACTCCAGACTTTGTAACTTGCAATGTGAACTGTCTTCTTTAACGGTGAAAGGGGCCATATACGTGCTTATCGTGTGTGTGAACAAGGATGGTAGCAAGAAAATTGCTATCAAATCACCCCTAAAAAGCTTTTCTTTCCCCGCTCCTCAGACAGAGAGTGTGACGGAAGATGGCTGCTGGCAGTTCCCCACTGCCGAGGGAAGAGGACAAGCCCCAGCTTCCCAGCCCTTGCTAGAGGAGGAAAAGAAAGGGCCAAGCTAGGCATGGGTCTCTCCTTGGCACTACTGGCAGCCGCCTTCGCTTTCACTCCCTGCAGCTGGGCTCCAAGCCAAGGGAATTATACGCAGCACTTGCTGCGCTCTGAAAGGCAGTGGAGGTAGAGTAACCTCTCCAAGGCCTTCTCGCACGCTGCTCGGCTGTGGTCCTCCATGACAAGTTTCTTTTTGCTTGCTAGAAATCTGCACCAACCCAAGATCCCGTCCTCAGCAGCATTAAAACAGCAAGGAAGGGATACTTTCAGCTCAGTTCCAGGGAAATATCTGGCATGGGGCAGCCGCGGGGTTATGTTGGCCCTCAGACAAGGAGGTGGTGCCCCCTCCCACAATAGCTGAGCTGCATGAAGCAGTAAAGCCTTCGAGGTCGAGTCGTTGGAAGTTTGTGGATTAGTAGCAGAGCAGGTGCTGATGAGGCAACGTGGACTTTGCGGGTAAGTTTCCAGTTGTTGTGTCAGTGGCCTTAGAAAGATTATATATATATATATACAAGGCCATGTTGAATTTGATAAAAAAAAAAGAATATCCTGAAAACTTTCCATGGGTTACTTTCTCTATTCTGGGAGAAATGCAGCAGAAACACAAAGGGCAGCTGTACTTGAGGTCTCATAGCGGGGTCTGGAAAAATACTTCCTTACCATGGGAGGAAATTGCCTCTTACCCTACTCTTCCTGAGTTGTTATGCTGATGCCTCGCCCTTTAGTGCGTGTATGGAAACTGTGCAAAAGGCAGTATATGTGTTTGTGCACCCGTGCCTTCTGCAGGACCTGTCTATCTGTGACTGTTCATGTATTTTTTGGTATCTAATTCTGAAGGGAAGTAATACTTCAACCCCTGCAAACCACATAGGCAACCTTTCCAAGACTTTATGCGGGTAGCTTGATGCCTCTGGGAAGTAACGTACAGAAACGAAACTGCAGCCATTTCTGTTTTTTGAAGGTATTTCTGACTCCAGCAATTTTGCTGACAGCAAGGCCTGTTTTACTTTAATTCTTGTGTATCTCGTCCCTCATCAGGGTTGTTTCCTCATGTAGTTTGTGAGGCATCTCCATCTCTCTCTTTCCTGCTTTGACCACAAAGACTGTGGTATAGACTCTGTGGGACTATGTCAACACATCTGCCCACTTGAAAGATAATTTTGTGAGGGTAATGGTTAGTTTGTTGTAGCAGTTATTGTCTTGGTGTTCCAAGCAAACTGAAGGACATCATTACATATATAATTCAAGGAAGCACCCAGCAAGGTGCAACTTTTGCCCCAAAGTCTGTAACAGTAATTTCTGTAGAGCCTGGTGCATTCTCTGAAATGATCAAGAGCAAATGATAGTGTCCAGGGAGAGGAGCAGCAGAGTCAGTCCTCTGTGATGCTGCACCTCCTCTGACAGCGTGGGCAGGAGGGGAGTAAGGTAAGAACATGCGGGGGGTAGAGCACACACTGAGGGATGGCAGGGGTTCGATGAGCTCGGTGCCTGTGACGTGGGATGTTTGTAGCAGTGGGAGAAAGAGGTCAGCAGGGCCTAAGGCTCCAGGATGAACAGAGTTACAGGATTTGCCTAAAGAGAAAGCCATCTGAGGCCCACTCTAACGAAAATTCATGCGAATGCTTGATTTTGCACACATGCAGAGTCCTTTCAAAACTAGTGCATAAAGTCTTTGCCATTCAGAGTTAGGCATTCATCACATGTTTTTTCTTTTTTACTTGCCCGTGTGAGACTTTAAGATTTTTTTAAATATATGTATCGTGATGGGAATGCGGAGAGAATATCCTCAGGAGATTTTGTTATATGTAAGGATGTATTTCAGCCTCTGTCATTAAGAATAATCTAAAAAGCAGCAGCTAAATTTGAAAGCAAGAAAGGATTTTTCTTGACAAATAATTGACTGAGCGTGGTTTAACAGAAATGCTACAAAATAACATCTGTTGAAAATCATGGTGCTTTATTTAATTTTATGTGTTGTAAATTTATTTTTTTATGTAAAGACAAGCACAAAAAGAGCAACTTTGTTGTTTTGCAGAGAGTTGGATTGAACGATGTCTCAACGAAAGTGAAAACAAACGTTATTCCAGTCACACCTCTCTGGGGAATGTTTCTAATGATGAAAGTAAGTAACTTCTCCTTAATTTTAAATACTTGTGGAGATACCCATGTGCTGATTTCCTCCTATATAAGTTGCTATACCCTTGTGATTTTTTTCGTACTCTGTAGTTTGAAGAGTCAATTTACAGACATATTCAATAATTTCAGAAATAACTTTGCTGAAATATTTGTTATTTCTCATATTTGAAAGGAAGTAATACTACCGCTATACTATACTAGATTACAACATCTAGCAGAATTTGGGTGTCATTAAATAAAAATGGAATGACCTTTAAAGGGTACTGTATTAGTTTATGAATGAAAAAAACATGTTTTGCTTCTCAGTGGTGAACATTGTGCAGCTGAAATACAGGCAAAAGAAAACATGCTGTTGTTCAGTACCAGGGAATTGAATCACCAGTATAGAATATTTATTTGAAGAATTAAATAATTATTTTCACATAAAAAATCACATATTAAATATATACCAATAATGCTTCCTTCTTAATCATCTAAAGGAAACAATTGATTTTAAAAATATATATTTTTGCTCATCTCTTCCAGTTACTGTAGTTTTAGATCTTGATTTTGAACAAAAGCAGATAATTAAAAATATCATAAAACAAATTAAACTTAAACCTAACAGTTTCTCTTTAAAATTTCTAGTTTATCGTTCAGTTTTTAGTGTTATGCAATTTTTATTCTTTTTAATTCGATTAGAGCAAAATAATATTCGGGTTAATTTCTCCCTGTATGCTTCATATATTAGTTCATGTTACAACAGATGAATGCAGAATAAATTCTTTAATTCAAAAAGACACACACATTTCTATAATATTCAAATGCAGAAATTTAAGAACTGTAGTTTTAATAATCTTAATTGCTAAATATCCTTTGAAATTTAAAAAATTTTAAGAGCACTACTTTTTTTTTGTCACTGTGAAATTACATGCCTTTCAGCACAATATTTTAGTGGATCACAGAATTTTCTACACTGGGGCCTCACTTCATTTGTCTGGGGGTTTCTTCTGAGGGAGAAAGAAAGTATTAGAAGTATGATGCTTGTTCACAACTCCCAAGCTGAGTTCATTTGATAAGAATTTCCAAAGAAAGCTAATAAAACTAGGCAGCTTTGGATTTGGGGGTTGTTCTTTTTTGTTTTGAAATAATTGAGGAATTTGAATTGAGTTCTGCACTAAACAACAAAATGGTAGTGAAATTACAAAAGCAAAAGGCAAACAACAAAAAAAATAACCTGCTTTTCAGAGTCTGTGAGAGTTCATAAAATTTATTTTACTCTGGTAAGAAAGTGAGGGCAATTGCCCCCAGTGAGCGATGAGTGACTTCAAACTCTTAATAGAGGCAGAATTTAGGATTCAATCCTAGTGACTTTAGTGAGCCTTTCCTTAGACTGACAGTTCAAGACAGCAGTGTCAAGGCAGTTATTCTGCACTAGCAGATGCTAGTACTACTACTACTACTGAAGGCTTAATGTCACTATATAAGTCTCCTTCTGTGTTCAGTTCTAGACTGGATACCCTAAGCAGCTTGTATTAGCTAGTATTGCACTAGTGGCTGTTTGATGTAGGAGTCTATAGTTGAAGTAGAAGCAGGGAAAACCTTCCACACACAGGGGGACACTGTGTAGGTTAGCAAGGATGACCAAGCAGGTATTTCAGAGAATGGCACTGAGAAAAGAGGGTGGGGTGCTCCTTCTGTTCTGTAGTACTGGATTTACAGGGCGATTGATGATATTGAAAGGCAGCAAATTTTAAACTGGAAAAAACCAAAGATGTAAGTGAATTTATTCCACAGTTTGCAGAATAGTTGCCACAGTGCATCATGAAAACTCAAACCACAGATACAGAGTTATACGCAGGTACTCCAGTTCCTTCCTCTTTACTGGTACCAGCATTTTTGTGGGTGCACCTATCCACCTGAAAAATCCATTATTTTTCTTGTGTGGTGAAGGTGAAGAAGAGGAGGGAATAGGAAAGAAAAAAAGCATTTTCCCAGCAGTAGAGTTTTCACCTGAGGAAGCATCGTGCTATGAGGTCTTTTTCAGCTCTTGAGTTTTCTAACATTTCTTTAATAGTGCCCACGCACTAACCAAGGAGTTTCCAAACCATCATGTTTGTCTTTGTCCAGTTTTTTTTTTTTGACCCTGAATTAATTGAAAACTGTAGGAATTTCCACTGTGATCTACTAATGTCCTTACTGAATGTCATGCTTGCTTTTGTAACTAATTTTTCCTAGATATTTTTACAGTTCTTAGGGTTTTAGACAAAGATCTGTAGTTTCTATATGGTCTCCTTTTCTATAGCTGGACTATGCCATAGCATTATATCTCAGAGGAGATAGGTCCTTTGCAATCTTTTTCTGCCTTCAGCCAGGCCTTTGGGCCTTTTGAACATTACAGTGTAGAGGAAGTAATGACTTACAGCAGATTTTCACCATTTGCTGCTTCTTGGGACTTTTCTTGCTTTTTTGAAGCCTAGTATGACCTCTCTATGAAACAGAGCAGCTACATTCTAATATAAACCTTGCAGTTTAATTGTTATTCAATTTCCAATTTCCTAAACATTTCTTCTGCTACTTCTCCATTCTACATGTTAATCAAAAGACCCACAGGAAGAGGGAATGGTATAATGCCATATCTAATAGATAAAGAGAAAATAGGTTTTTTGTTCTGTGTCTTCGAGCAGATTCTGCAAAATTGAAATAGGGGTATGGAAGAATACAGTTCAAGGACTATAAAAGTTTCAGTTTTCAACTTCAGTTGAAAAGTTCAACTGAACTTCAGTTTTCAACTTCGGTTTTCTGTGAGTGATCTTATCTGACAAAGTAGAAGGTCTGCTTGTACAATTTTTCTATGTTTAGAAATGAAAATGTGTAAATAGTTCACGAGACATAAATGAAAAGATTCAGACTCCTCCTTATGCTTTACAAACATTGTTCAGGGTCAGTGTTCAAACTGTTTGAAATTGAAAATTTTCCTATAAATTTTTTGGGGGGAGGGAAATTGTGGTTTTGCCTTAAAGTAAACTTCCATTAAAAGGGATTGTCTTAATCATCTTTTTTTTTTTTTAGTTTAAAAAATATTATCTGAACAAAAAATCTATTTATTCAATTGCCAAACTTGAACTCTTTCCTAACACTACTTGATTTCTGTTGAAATCTTCCTTGGAAAAAAATCCTTTCTTTTCCAGTCACACCTACTGAATTAGAATTATGCTCCCATATTTCTTGGGGACTTCAGAAAAATCCCAGTCTTTTTTAAAGCATGGGATACATGCTAAGGAGCCTGGATCCTATTTGTAGCTACATGGAAGTAAGAGGCAAGGTAGCTTCTTACCACTAAACTAATTTTTGGCAAAAGCCATATCCCTTTTGAGAACAGCCAGAACCTGGGCTGCAGGAACAAGAGGGTAAGAAGCCACGTCCATCCCCAGACAGCTGTGGAGCTGTCTGAAGTGCAGGATTTTGCCTAGATGGAGTCTCTGATAGGTCTGACTATACATACACACAGGCAGGACTGCTCTGATAACTTCCACTGCACGTCGTTTATGACAGAGCTGGGTTTCAACATTTTAAAAAAGTGTGCATTCATGCTGGGTCTTCACCTTCTCGGTGTTCAGCTTACTGTACTTAAGGCGTGCTGCTCAGAGACGCTGAGTGCAGCTCCTGTTCATTTGTCTCCACATTTTGCACTGAGAAGCAAGAAATCCCTGAAGGTGGAACTAAACTTCAAGACAGAAGGAATTAGAGGATATTACTGAAAGTTCAGGATGAGCCACAAATGCACATGCAAGATGCAAGTTCAGCTTTACTTTGGCAGCATTGAAATAAACTTTTGCAAGGAAAAAGACGTGGTAGCAAAAAAACATCCATGAAAGTTGGGAAGAAAAGGGTTCTGATATCTCTCAGGGGAGAGCAATGCTAATGTTAAGATGGAGAGGTGTCTTCCATGCCAAGAGTTTTCCTTATATAAACTATGGCATGATGTCAGCTTGGAATGAGTACCAGCTTTCCTACCAGACCAGCTAGCTTGAGATACCTTTACTTGGGAAGCCAGTAACAGGACTACTGTGTATGTAATTGCTTGTGGAGTGAAGCTGTTAGATCTGCTCCTAGCAAGCAGGTTTCTCCGTGAAGTGCAGTGCAGCTGCAATACCCGTGAGTACCTGCAGCTGAGCATGAGGAGTGCCACCTTCCTCAAGGCTTCAAGGCCTTTGCCAGTAACAAGACTTTTTTGGGCATCTTTATTCTCTTTCTTGACAAGATTGGGTTTTTAAAGTATCAAATTTTAAAAAGTATTGGTTCATTTTAATCTGCAGTATTGTTCTGAGGAGGGACTGATAAAATGAAAGGCCAAATAGTATTCCTTCTGTCTTTCTTGCTGCACAAATAGATTTGGGTTCAGTCCTGAGTCAGGAGTAGCACAAAATATTACCTGCTCAACAAGGGGGCCATCAAGTACCCTGCTAGCAACTAAATATGAGGAATAGGGATATTTGAAGTAGAATAAAATGGTTGTATATCTAATACTAAAAGTTTATATTTCTAGGTGCCCTCTGCTCTTCTACTAGGCACATTTTTTCTATCCATTTCATTAAAAAAAATCTGTAATCAAATTGATTTTTTTTTGTTATCAAATATTTTAGCCAAAAAAGTGATGAAAACAAGAAACATTCTGTCTGGCACCTGACAGAAATCAGAAAAGTCTTTTTTTTTTTTTTTTTTTTACATTCTAGGGGAGGCAAGCACTAACTCCTTTGGAAATGTTTGGTTTTGTTGAAAATCCAGTTGTTCTTGGGGTAAACGCTTTGATGCAAAACGATGCCCAAAGAATGGATCTCAGCAAGTTCAAAGTTCATCATTTTCTTCCTCAGTTTAAAAGGACAAGGGGGCGGGAGGTGTTGAAGGATCCCCAGGAAGCAGGTGTAGCTGAGGAGGAGTTTTAAACTGCACCTATGATCTTGCTGTTAACAGATGTGGTGTTAAAACAGATGCCTATGGGGAAGGTGCTGATCTGGGTCAGCTTTTGGTGTGTTCGAGGGCAGGTTAGATAAAACACCTGCGCAGGTCTCGATGTAGAGGTCTTAACTCATCATGAGTGACACATTTTGACTTGCATGTCAAGACCTACGAGGCAAGACCTACAAGGTCTTGACATGGATAAATAGGAGCTGGGGTGGAGATGGATGTTGTAGAGACTCGAATATTAGGCGATCTAGATATCGATTCAATGTCTGTTAGAGTCAAAGTCTGACAGAGAGAATTAAGTCCTGGTAGTGTAGATGAAAGGCATTTAAAATATACCTTTCCATGCAATCTTCCCAAATCTGTCGGGTAATCAGGAGCTTTGTTTTGAGAGGGACTGCTTAAGATTTGGGATTTTTAGTTGGTTAAGACCAATGGCTTTCTACCTTTTTAGTCTGCAGCCCTCCAAAAACTTCCAGGGAGATGAAAACTGCCCTGCCATGAATTCAGCCACAAGCAGAAGTCAGCAGGATCTGGGATCACTCACATGGGCATCGGCCACCATTACATACCTCGTGGTGGGGTCCCCTGCCTCCCTGTAGTGTGCAAGGCTCCTGGCAATCAGGCCATCCCTGAAAGGGCCGCCTGGTGCCCCGCACCAGGGCCACGGAGAGCACCCGGCAGCCTCTCGCCATCGCAGGCGCAAGGCCTGCTCGCCATGCTGGCACCTCCAGTGCCGTTTTGGTTACTAAAGCCAGGAGGGATGGAGGATGCTCCCTAAATGCTTTCTTGAGGTGCGGCGGTGGCAAGTAACCCCCATTCTCATGTGCCTTAACACGGGTGGCTGGCCAGGCCGCCTTGGCGGTTCATCCAGCCGTGCTTAGTGGCTGCGCCACCTCGGCAGCCAGGCCCCAGGTACTGGAGGTTGTTGCCTACTGGCACTGTCTGTTTACGAGCAACAAATGAAAAGAAAATCTTTAAAAGTGATCTGAAATGTGTATATAGGTCTATGGACTGAATAAAAGGCAGGCCCCCTGAAAGGCTGGGAAGGAGTGTGGGGGCAGTCATTAGCGGTGCTTTTGTAATGCAGATGGCGAAGGAGGCGGCTGAGGTGTCTGCCCATAGCTGTGCTAAAATTGGGGTTTACCCCATGTCCAGGGCTTGGCCTGGCAGGCTGAGGGATGCTCAGCCAGCATGAGTTGCCCCACGTGAAGCGGAGGAAATACTGTGGCACAGGGACAAAAGGCAGCATTTTGCAAAGTGTGGTGTTTTCTGGTGGTGGTGGTTTTTTTTGTTTGTTTTATTTTCTGTTCCCTTTTGAGGGGTGGGGAGGATATTTGTGTTTTGTTTTTTGGCTGTATCAATTCTTGGGGCTGCACAAAAGACCTCCTAAAGGGGTTGGATATTCAGAGGCCCTCAGCATTCTCAGGGCTCCCTTAAGCAGCTTCTGAAAGTTGCCTGTGTCAAGAAGAGCGGCTTTGCAATGCGGTACGTAGCCAGCACGGCCCAGCTCGCTGCTTGTCTATTGCAGCCCTCTGCGTTCAGCCCTTGCATCGTCAACAAAGTTGTAAAAACACCAAAACTATGTTCAGAACGGCAGGGATTCACAGAGAATACCCTTCCAGAGAGGCTGGTTGTGCTTCAGGCTCTTGGCTCACACTTAGAATTTCTCCTTTTTTATTTTAATGCTTTGCAAATCAGTTTAAAAGGAATTATACTATACATTCTTTTCAATTTTTCAAAATGTGAACCAGGGAAAATCCAATAATTCAAAAAATCTTTAGTTTTCATCCTTTTTTGTTCTTCTTTATTGATCTTTAATTAAGCTTTTGGGGAAGTAGAGCAGATCAAAGGTCAAATTGCTACCTTGGAAAACAGTGATCGAGAATGCATTCAGAAAACCTATCTGAAAAAAATAATGTGTACTAGAGAGTGTTTTTAATTTTAATTTTAATTTTTCATTTTCGGCACTAACACCATTAATTTGCAACACTTTGTGTAGATTATATTCTAGGATCACGGCAGCAAATGAACCCATTAGATTAAATGCCTCATTTAAGAGAAAATTTGGATAAAGCAGCTGTTCCCTTAAAGCCCATGATAGTTGTTTTATGTTCTGATCAGTGATATTACAAACTTTGTTGCAAGAAACATTTATGAACATTAGCTTAGGGAGCATCATGTTACTTGTTTCCATAATTTAGCCATTATTTGGGGGAAACATTGAAACTTGAGAGTGTATTTAGACAGAAAATTACTTACCAGTACACAAATGTTTGAGCAATTCCCACTTAAATTACACAGATTTTTTTTTCTTAACAGATGAGGAAAAAGAAAATAATAGAGCATCAAAACCACACTCAACTCCAGCAACTCTGCAATGGTAAGATGCCTTTTAAAAAAAATCATAAAAATCTGTGCTCCTTTTTTTTTTTTCTCAACTGGAGTGGATAGAGGTTTGGGACATCATAAATAGTGTTAAAAGTATTTTTACTCTCCATGCTCATTAGGATCCTTTATAACAGTGCTCAAATACTGCCTTGCACTTATAGGATTTCTTTGAATTTCAGAAAGCTCTGATACAGTTAGGAAGGTCTTCTTGGCAGATTTGTCTATCCCCTTTTCATTTGATGGTTTACAGTTTTTCATTATCATTATAGTTACTACAAAAAGAAAATGAATACTGAGAACTCTTTTCAAGACTAAAAATGTGTGTTGGAGCCCACCTTTATGGATTGTTTTACTGAAATCAGAGTCCTGTAATTTAGGGTAGAAGAGGACAAAAGAAGTGACTTTACAGCCTGATTTATTTGCCAAAATCTTCTTGGAAATGTAGCGAAGGAAAAAGAAGTGGATTTAAGAAGACAGCAAGGGAGAAAATGGGGAGAGGAAGTGTGTAAGGGAAATAATCTGCTGTGCCATGAAAAGTGTACAAGTGCTCTTCACCTATGGGTGCTTTACTGCAGTGCTTTTGGCTGCAAGTTCAGTGATTTTTCACATGTCTGGCATCTCTTTCCATAAGTCATCTCTTAGGCTTTGATTGATTCTTTTTTTCTTCTACTTTAGACTTTTATTCCCGGTTTAGCTTTCTTTATACTGAAAGGTGTTGAGCAGCTTTCAGGCAGTTCCCTGTGTCTGGTTGATTAGAGTTCTGTTACAGAGAAGTTCACCAGGCCTCAGAGCAGACTGCTTTGTTTTTTGAATAAAGTCTTTTACTTCACCTATAAGAATTCCTTATAGTTTTCTGGATGAAATATATATATACATATATATATATATAGGCAAATAGTGTTTTGTTAACAAAAAGATTTTTTTTTCTGCTTGTGTCAGCCTTATGGGAGATCCAACATTATAAAGCAAAGACTAATCTGTTCAACGATTTTTTCTCTTTTTCTGCCCATGAAATATACATGAAAAGATTCAGATTATTCCACTTTTCTTTTGAAGGTTAATTAGTTAAATTTTGTATTTAAAAGTAATGTGGGTTAATTAGAATAAGGCACTGAAAGTGCTCAGTGCTCGGCCTTGCTAAAGTCGCAGATACTTCCAGTGCAAATACTGAGACATGCAAATATAAATTAAGCCAATTATTTCTGAATCACTGCAGCTTTGTATCTGTTAGCACCAAAAGTGCTGTTTTGCAGAAGTTCAAGAAATTCAAATAGAGGAGTGTGTTTACAGACAGAGAAATTCATTGAAATACTAGTGGTCATGAATGTTTTTTTATATTTATCATTATTCATCCAAACAACTTCAATACTGTTCAGATAGGATGAAGATAAAGGAGAATCTATCTAAAATAAAATAGTAGGCAGGGCTTGCCAGGCCCAAATTCAGAATAATGTTTGTTTTTCAGTAGAGTCATTAAGACTCTACTTCATTTTCCAATGAAGCAAGTAATGCAGTAGCCAAGAAGTCAGAGTTAATTAGAACATGCCAGCATTACTGTTCCCAACAGCAAACATGCAAATACTGTTAACAGTCTTCTGCCAACTGCTTTCGAGCTTCCGCAGTTATAAAGGTTGGTAAATCCCTAAACTCCTGGGATATTGAGCCCTGCTGGAATGCAGCGTGCAAGATACAGCTCTTCCAGCAGTGTTTGCAATAGGATCCTGGAATTTTGAAATTAAAACGTTGCTCGTATCATCTCTTCTGCCCACCTGCTAGTGTACTATCTTACTGCCTGTCAGTTGTGTTCTGTTTCTTGCACATTTAGGTAAGTCAAACATCCAACCTTTTGTCTGTTGAGGTGTCTGCAATTCCCTCATTCAATTTTCTATCCCAAAATACATGATGAAAGATAAAACAATGAAATTTTAAAGCTTCATTTCTTTACCTGATGCCAAGCTGAATTATGTGATTGGTTTGTTTATTAATATGTCTGTGGGTGGAAGCATCCTAGCTTGGTAGAGTTTTCCAGTGGTTTCTGTATGATTTTCTGGCTGGTGTTGCAGCTTTAAATTGGCATTGCCTGGAAAAATTGTGCTGCTGCATTTAACATAAATAAAACTAGGAGCTCAGTTGTGGTCGATGTCCTAAAATGTTCTAAGCTTGCTTGATGTGAAGATGCTGATTTTCCTCTGCTATGGAAAGCAAGGCACGTTAGCATCAGGTTATTTGTCATGCCATGGCACCAAGCGTCCCGCATTGTGGTCAGCAGCACAAAATTGCCGCGCTGCCCAATAACTGGTGCTTAGTTTCACGTATTTGAGTTTTGTCAGAGTTGTCCTCAAACTCTGGTTTTGCACAGCCACAGAAGATCAAAGATTAAATGTAAGTACGTATGTCTTCAGTGAGTGTGTGTCCTTCCCTCCGACAGGAATCTCTGAGGCGGATTCGAGAGAGTTGGAAATGGTGGGTAGATTATTTATCAGATTGCAGGGATAAAACAGGGATGTCTTTTATAGCTAATGAAGGCAAGAGAGTGTTAGAGGACAGAAGCAAAGGATAAGCAAGGAAAAAGAAGAGGATGAAAGTAGCAGGGAAAGCGAAGTAAGACACAAAGGAAATATGTGGGTTTTATTATTATTATTATTATATATATATATTTTTATCATGTGGTTCATATTTCCATGATTGCTTCATGTCTGGTATCCTGCCAAGAACAGTGAAAAGCATCTATCCCACAGGGGGTCTATCCTTAGTGCTTACTGGGAGTCCTCATCTCTCTAGAGCTGACCTAAGTTCTGCACTAAAAATGAGAAACTGTAAGTAGCTACAGACACCAAGGCATTTCTGGATGATTCTTAGCCTGGCTAAGTCCCCTTTTTCTGGAAACAGGAGTGATATTTTTCTTTGTTTTGCTTTGTTTGTTGATGACACTAAAGGAAGCGGAAGAGCTGGTAATTGTACCATTAGTGCCAGAGTCCATCTCCAGGATTGGAGAAACCAATTTGCTTTAAACCATTAAGGCATTAATCTACAGATGCTTGTGATCCTGTGTTTATCCATGCTCCTGTGTTCATTATTATCTGTAAAACTGCAGTGCTCGCTAGGCACTTTGCTCCAAAATTGTCACGATTATTTCATAGGTGAAACGGTTGAGTGTACTTTAAACGTGAAATTTTATTAGATCTCAGATTGGCACATGTGTGTGCTTACCTACCTCTCTAAGCAGTGACTTGTTCAAAGCACACACCCTAACTCCATGCAGTTCAGGGGCTTGCAGTATAGGTGTGTCAGACACGAACCGTAATGTGAAGGTAAAGGTAACAAAACAAAACAATTTCATTTTCTCTGGTATCCATAAAAAGACTAAAAAGAGGATGGTAAATCATTGCTAGGGAATTGGTTCTCCCAGATTACTAATTTCACAGGAGTTGTTCTAACGTATCAAAATTAATCTGCTCTAGAATCCTTTATGTAATTAGCAATATCAACATTGCAGGGTTCTGTTCCCGTAATATCTAGAAATAAATTTGTAACAATTAACACTACGGGCACTACTCTGCTACAGAATGATCTCATTTAATCTAGAAGTGTATAAATACAAAGAAGAAAACAGTAATAAGAGACAAATAAAATTGCCTTTCCTGCAAAAGGTTTAGAGGTTTTATTGCTTTACTGTAGCAGAACAAAAGATCTCATTGTGGGCTACTGGATTTCATAGGACTTTATTGGGAATTTTAGAATGTTTTATATGTATATATTATTTCTAATAATGATTTGTTAGGTAGAAGATTGAGTTCATTATCTTTCTACAATACTGTAGAATGAAGCTGAATTCAAAATATGATAAAGTTCTTAAATAAAAGACAGGAAAATAAAAGAAGTGGAGCAAGATGGGTTTTTTGATCATTAAAAAAAAAGTTCAGGTATAGTGGAGCATTGTGCAGTGTCAGACTAATGACTCACTGTGAAAGAGAAGAGAAAAAGAGAAAAATTCATCAGATATGAACAGAAATAATTAACTGCTTTTCTTTCTGTCCTGTCTTGGTCACGGAAGCTGACATTCCAATTAGCAGCTATCGTATACAAACGAACTCTCCAGGTTGTGAAAGGAGGTTTTGTTAAAGCGCTATGAATTTGAGGAAAGATGTCGTGATGATATTCCTGTAGAAACGGGGGAAGAATAGATGTTGCCCATACAAACCGATCCCATTCATCTGGCCGGATATCTTATTAAAATAGTTTGCAGTCACAAATGATCATGGTAACTGAAATAGAAGCAAGGTAGGTCCTACAAAAGGCAATGGAAGAGAGAAACTAGATGTTTGGTAAGGTTTGAACTTCAGCAGCTGTCAAATGATAGGGGGTCGTTCACTTGAAAATTGGAGTTTTTTGAAAATATTTTAGTTTTGGTGGTGTTTAGGAAGTTGCCTCCACTTTCTGCTCAAGGCACACAAGCACGTGGATAACCACATGCACACAAGGAATACCATGGATGGTAAGAAGATGGATGATTTTATAGCTAAGCGTGTACATAAATACCTCTTGAACTTCTCTGGATCAGCAACTATAAAAATATAATTTTAAAGGAATGCTTCTTTTAATCAGTAGATGTATAATGGGATCAGTTTGAAGGTTTAAAACTAAAGAATATAATTGTTGCTATACTTGACGCATAATTTAGGATTTTGTAATTACATGTTTTTGTGTTTGCATCTATAAATGAGTAATTATACTTTCTATAAGGTACAGGAGATTGTTATTTCAGCACATTGTGGGCTCTTGTTTTCTTGGCTTTTTACAGCAGCAATTTTGTTTAAATTCTTTAGTATTTAACTTTTTCTAGCCAGAAATTCTGGCTAGAATTCTAACATTCTAACAATTAACATTTTCTAGCCAGAGCTGCATCCTCCAGGTAAGAAATTTTGCAGCTGGATAGGAGTGCAAAGTGTGTCTTGAACCAATGGTGACCTGTTTCCTAAAGAATGAAAGGAGGCTGCCTCTCAGTGAGGTTTTCTTGTTGTTCCTTAGCTATACATCTATTTGTTTGCTCCAGTGTGCTTTTGGGTATAAGCCATGGTTTTGGTGGTAGGGTTTTGTTTTTTTTTAACTCTGAAAAGAGCACTTTGGATATTGTCTAAGACCAAGGTTCTTTTGTGCACTTCTTTCGGAGAACCCACAGCCTGTGTATTTGATAAGAAGCAGGAACTAAATGATGCAAGTACACAGTATGGAAATGAACGAAGAGGAGAGAAAACTTAGTAGAAAAGCAGAAGCTGGAATGCTAGGTCTTAAAGATGCAGCTTCACACACTGTTTATAATACAGGACATCCAACATACTTGCAGTTTTCTCTGTTTGATATTTGCTTTTTAAGGCTGGAGGAGAACTATGAGATTGCAGAAGGTGTTTGCATTCCTCGAAGTGCTCTTTACATGCATTACTTGGACTTCTGTGAGAAAAACGACACTCAACCTGTTAATGCTGCCAGCTTTGGGAAGGTGAGTCTAAACTGCAATAGGATGCCTTGAGAACCGGTGTGGTTCAGGTGAGTTGGGATCATTGAAAAGAGTTAAACCGTCATTTCCTCCTCAAGACAGTATTATGTGATTGCAGTATTTTATGTATTCAAGCTTCAGGAGAAACAGTAAGATTTCAAGTATTTAGAGGTTTGGAATGACTTTTCAACAGCATCACAAAATCACTAACTTTTTTTTGGTAACTTCAGTGTTGTCCCTAGCTTAGCTGACAGGAGCTGAGATACAATATTGGCAGCGTGGAAGTCAAATATAAGCCAGGGTAAACCTGTCTGCTTTGTGACTTGTAGCACTTTACCAGTTATTTTAATAAAAACAGAACTGTAAATTTCAAGCATTTAGTCCTGGACCTGTATATACTATTTCTAAGCATAAGAAGATCTCTGAGTGAAGGATCCCAGCCCACGATGGCAAATCCACAGAGTGGAGGACAGTCCCTCCAGATGTGCAAGCAGCTACCTGCATTTGTGTGGTCCCTTGGCACTGTGATCATTCTGCTCCTGCTTTCTAGGCCAGATTTAGCCAGAGCCAATCTGGTTTGCTCCAAACTCAGAGCAGAGACGTGCTTTTAGGGCAGCTGTGCGTAGTCCAAATGTGAGCTATAAAGCTTTTATTCTAGAATTTTATTCATTAGTACTAAACATTGAGTGGTCAGGATGTAACATTGGGTTATTACTTCTTGGATTTTTTGGTTAGGTAACGTTTTCTTCTCAGTGAAAACCAGTATGATATTTTTATATCTTTTTTTTTTCTCTCTAGAAAACATTGCAGGATTAGAAACTTGCAGGGTATGGAAAAAAAAAGTTTGAATATTTTTTAAATGCTTACATACATCAAGCTGAAGCTGATTTCCCTCTAGGCTATTCCCTTCTTGTGTTTGAAACATTAATTCTATAGAAGTGCTGGCTATTCAAAGAAGGAAAATTGGTTCTAGAATAGGGTGTCTATGTAAAAAGTAGGTGAAGGGAAAGAATTTATATATTGAGGTGGCATTTTCTGTATCACATCATTATTTAGGCAATTTAGCAAGGCAGAATCATGTTGCAACACTGGTATGTTTGTCACATCTTTTAGTCCTGTATAGCTCAGTTGCTTCTGTGTTTGATTTTCTGTTTAAGTATACCACATAAGTGAGATGGAAATTGTTCTTTTGATATATTATTGCTACCGACTGGTATGTATAGTCCCAACATGCAATTTAGGAACAGCAAGAACAGGAAACAGATTTCATGCAAGCTCACACATTTGAGACATATGTAACATTTACATGATGCTACTTTTGCCCCTACTAAAAATTTCCGTAAATCATGCACAAGGAATAAACATTCTGAAAATGCCACCAATTTTCAGTATGCACCAGTTTTGTCCTGCTGTATGTTGATTCTTCCTCTTTCTTTCTGCCTGTGTCAGTGGGAGTGCTTTCACCTAGCAGGGCAGGTCTTCACAAATCATAATATTCTCATCTGCTTCCCAGCCTCTGGGGTTTTCCACTTGGTTGTACAAGGTTATTCTGAAGCAACGATTTTGGTCCTTTGTTTTCCCTTCAATATCCAGCACTTTGTTTTCCCTCCTCAAGGAGAGGAACCAAAGCAGAAGCCTCCTAATATTGTCCCAAAATACAAGCTAACATGTGGTCATTGCTTTTGGGACTGGAAACAGGGTCTTTTGCATAGCCATGCCCAGAAGCTTCAGACAACACTGCCGTAAGTGTGGGCGCGAAGCAGGCTCCTGCCTTGCGGACACCAGGGCAGGCTCAGCAAATCTGTCAAGTGCTATTGCTAAGAAAATGGAAATAAGTGTTCGACAGGTAGACGACCCCTTTGTGCAATGAATAGATTGGAGGCAGCTTCTCTGGGAGCGGGAACGTGGAGGAAGTTTCAGCAGGCAGAGCTGTCACGATGCGTTCGAGAGGCTCATTGGCGGTGTGTGTTGTGTAACTGCCTTGGCGACAGCGCAGGGAAGTTGGTGCTGTTTGCGGGCTTCCGCAGTTAGCTGCAGGAACGGGGACCCTGGGCATGTTTGTCCTCACTGGGACTCCTCAAGAGCCCTGCAGCTGTCATCTCCTTTGGAGAAAGGGGTTAGTTGTTCTGTGAAATTGTAGACAGTTCGCCTTTGAATAGACCACATAGAATTTATGATTCATCTTTGAACTTTAACTCTATGGGCAATGTTAAACATTTAAACAGATTGGTATTTAGAGAGGACTTCAGAGGTATTTAGAGATGGACTTCAGCACATTAAAACAATCTGTAGGAAGTAACATTCTAACGTTGCTACTTACTCAGCTATATGTTCAGGGTTCATTTCACTTTTAAAGCTCTATGTGTAGAAAACACTTGAGACCTATGAAACTTGGCTGCAAGTGCTTTCTCTGTGCTAAGGTTTTGTGTACGAAGCTTCAGCCCATGTGTACTTGTTAAACCTGTAAGTCAAATCCACCCACAGCAGAGGCAGAAAGGAATATGAGAGCAGACAAGTTGTTCCGTGAACATCAAAACCAGTGGAGCTAATTTTGTCATCATGTCCATGTTTCTCAAATCCACAGCCTTACCCAGATCTTCTATAATGCCTCCAGGCACTCAACTCGTCCGTAATGTCTCTGTTTCCCTGCAGTGCTTTCAGCTCTTGCCAGCTGTCAGTCACTGCTCCAAGCTCTTGCTTCTTTCAGCTTGCCCCCATGTCCACTACGCCTCCCTTCCACAATACTTGCGGATTCTCTCATTTCTCTCTCTCCCCCTCTCCTTATTCACTTCCTTTTTAATTGTTTTTCCTCCCTCCCACTCCCTGGCAGCTGGGCAAGCAGCAGCACATATGGTGGCTGCTTCAGAGCAATACACATGTTGTTGACTGGCTGCCTCGTACTTGTGGTTGTCCGGTCAGGCCGTGCCAAGCAGAGCGGCTAAAGGCTGAGCCTTCCTTCCCGGCTAGTCCGCAACAGGAACATCAATACGCTCTGCCCACCACGCAGCCAGTGTTTTCCATTAAACTTCGAGGACACTGACTGGACCACAGGCATTTGGTAGAATTGGATTAGTGAAATAAAAACTACTCTGGGGAATGGTGGGGTGGAGAGATTAACAGAAAGACAGTAATTTCTCATAGACTTTGTTCCCTGAGGAAATCAAGCTAAAATAGCAAGAAAAATTAACAAGAAGATGAAAGATCAGAATTACTGTATAAATAGACAGCTTTAGAAAAGCAACCTCTACTCCTAAGGCACTTGAAGTACATCCAACCTGAAAAAAAAAACTAATACGGTTATTACTATGGGATATATTCTTATATGACAGAGAGAACTGTAAGTTTAATACTTATTAGACAGCTTTTTAGTGATTTACTGAACTAAATAAATGCTTGAACTAGATGTTGTTTGAACTCTTTGAACTATTGCACTTTGGGCTGCACTAGGATTTGCCAGTATGTTAATAGCCACATGACCTGGTCGCTACGGAACACCTTCTTGTCTGGAAGACAGGCATGTTTTCACCCATGTACCCTAAGTGATGAGGGAGGCTCTGGGGGAGCCTGCTGGGTGCAGCTGAGCATCAGCAAGGGGAGATGGAAGCATTAAACTCCGCATGTCACTGAAGACAGCAGTAAAACATACGTTACATTCAACAGGGCTGTGATTTCACCCAGGAAGGAAGCGGAATAGAACTGTTGCCTGCAGTCAGAGAGAAGGCAGAGGAGCGGAGTGAGGGGGGGTAGCTAGCCTTGTCATGGAGTTATTAACACTGTAAAATGTTGCATATAGGGGGAAGAGGCTTTCTGGCAGCGAACATGTTTAGAATGTGAATTAGTCCTCAGGCAGAAGGAGCGAAAGGCCTATTGTGGAGGTCACCTAAAAAAGGAGAGTGGCCTTGCGCCCTGGCTCCTGTGCTGCAGAAGCCTCAGGCTCTGCTCTGGGGCTCTCTAGATGCTGGGCTGGCAGTCTAAGCTGTTCCCAACTGGCAGGTCTGCTGCAGCCCAGAGCAGGCGAAGGGACAAAAGAGGCACTGTGCTTTTTCTGAGCAGCATGTGAGCAAAAACTAACAACAGTTTCTTATTTAATTAACATATTAAGCTGTGAACTGCCGTGGTTGAGGACTCTCACCCAGTATCCTCGCTGACTTCAACTGCAAAAGCTAAATCATTTTGAAATGAGGCCCTTACTGGAGCAAATTATTTGCTTAAAAACAAAATAATTATAGTATTTTCAACCTCCTTAGTGACTATTGTGTATGGGTTGCTTCTGGAAAGCCTGTAAGTTCTGTACTAGCTGTACAAAGTTACCCAGCTATTCAGCTGGGATGCTGGGTCTTTGAGCATCTCTTTCACTTCCATTTCCTCAGCCAACACTGACTTTTGTTCTTTGTTTCTTTTGTGACTTTGTATGAACCTTATTCTCTTAATCCGGCTCTTGAAGATGAAATCTTTCTGCTCTGCACCTGTTTCCCCCATCCCTCATTCCCAGTTTTCTGCTTTAGCTTGACTATGTAGTGCTAAATCAACTCCAAGACTCTGAAGATGTCTTATGCAGAATACTTAGTTTCTCCTGGTGTTGTTTCTGTCTTTTACACCCTCTTAAAATGTTCTTCCCACAACTCCCATGTGTCCCCTGGAGGTTAAATACTTCCTTCTGTTGTTTTCCTCTTTTTTTTTTTGATTGCTTTCCTGACATGTCTTTTGACAAGCAATAGTAAATGAATATTTGAAAAGTAAAGATGATGGCACTTTTGAGCTACGAGTGTGAGAAAGCTTCCAGGTTGTTCTTGCTCAGTTTAGGGCCCTTTATGTTGCTGTGGTGGCATAAATGAGTTAACAGGAGTGCATCCACACACACTTTTTAGAGCCTCTTTATTGGTCTCTGTATGTCTGTGCCATAAATGAAAATTTGATTCTGATAAGTATATCTAAATAAATAAATGAAATAAAATATCTACAGTAGATTTGTAATATAGGTTAGGAAGATCTTTTGTATTTTTGATCGAAGTTTTACCTTGCACTGAGGCAGAGTTATACCAGCAGAAAAGTGTGCAAGTGTTTTTTTTTTTTCAATGTGGTTTGCTTTGCTCCAGGACTGTACAAGTTGTACCAGCCAGAGCCCTTTTTGATGCCTGTGCAGTGTGTCCAAGCCCGGAACTTTTGCCAGGACTGCTCCTCTGCTCCTCCAAGCATGATTAGCATAGCTAGGATTTACAGTGCCATGTTATCATGCTCTATAGATAGGACTTTTCAAAGGAAAAACAAATAGTATTGCTCCAATGTGACTGCTGCCTGTTTTGTCTTTTTCTTTTGAAATGCACATATCTGGAAATTGCTTGCTGTGCATGAGAAGATGCTTTTCCTGAAGATGTATTTCTTCTCTACTCTAAATTTGCTCCTGAGCAGCCTCAATAGTAACTGTGCAGCACAGACAGATTTATTCTTAGTGCTTTCTTCTGATGGATTAAAATAGCTCATGCTTTACTATGAACAATTATTACATATGGAATGCTCTTTTATTAGAGCCTTATTTTATTTTTCTAGTCAATATAGGAAGGAAAAATATAACTGGGGAAAAATCTGTTTAAAGCTGAGTATGTGGTTTCTCTTATTGCATATCAGCTTGTCAGCAGTCTCAGCACTGCTGTCTGAGCAATTCCTGCTTTTCCATCTTCCTTTTAGGCAGGCTACGGTTTCTGACTTAAGGCTAGTTAATACTATTAGGACTTTTTCATCCTTTTCAGTCTTCTAGATCAAGTTCCTCCGAGGAGCCCCTAATAACATAAGTACCACAGAAGTAAATGCAGTTAATGCAGGGAAGCGAGGATTCACAAAGCCCTTGTAAAGCTCTTTGCTGCCTTGGCTCTGCTTGGCAGATTCCCTCTATTCTAGCAGCTTGTCATCAATTGCCATTTTCTTCTTGAGCCCATGGAGTAAGACGACCAGCAAGGTCACAGTTTGTGCAGAGGGAAAAGATTTTTCTAGCAAAGGGGTTTCCCTGGATCTGCAAGCATCTAGCTTTGAGTCCGGCCTGCAGCATGAAGCAGAGCAGCCTCTGTGCTGCTCTACCTCACGCCTTGTCAGCGCGGCCTGAGGCTGGCCCCACAGCACAGGGTCTGCCCGAGCGCAGGGATCCTGGCGCTCAGCCTTTTCCCACAGATCAGCCACGCGCTGGCACCAGCACTGAGCAGGGTGTTAGCTCTGCTCGGCCCCAAAAAGCCAGCCCAGAAAGTGTTAGCTCAGTGATCAGGCTGCAAGCCACCAGCCCTTGGGAGCTGCTGGGTTACAATATTGTTATACCTGCATGCGTTTGAGGAAAGGTCCCCCAAGCTTTGCTGAAAGGGCCAGCTCGGTTGGAATATCTTGCAGAGTCTGCTCTGTGGCACAGGCACAACTGGGCACAGGCATTAAAACAGGTGCCAGGAGTGTTTGCTTTCTTGCTTTGCAGTAGTGGCTGAAATAAATTGGCAGTAGCAAGCTAGACCATGCATCGTTCCACAAAATGATGAAAGTGAGTGGAGAGAAACAGGGCGGTTCTTGACTCTATATAGACAACACATCTGTAGCCGAGAATACGGGAGCTGTACACTGTGCTCTTCCCTGCTGCGCTGTGCAACTGAGCAAGCAAGAAGTAGAGAGGGTGTAGATGTAGTCTACAGGAGAAGAGTGCCACCTCTTCATGCAGCCAGGAGAAGTAGTTTATAATTGGGCTGATTTGATCGTGCTTCTTCCTGTCAGTGGGTGTTTCTTATGGCAGTGCTTTCCTGATGTTTTTCTTAAGGCAATGTGAGAGACTCTCTCAGGGCAGGATTCTCAAAGCTCTTAAACAGATGGGGGAAACCCCAAGATGCCCCAGCTGGAACAGCAGCAGGCAGAGATGAATGAGTCTGCAAATCCCCCTCTTCTCATGTAAGGTCGAGGGTATCAGTATTATTTGTGTTTCACAGTAGTGAAAATAAGGAAGCATAGTTATTATATTTGTCATCTCTGCTTGCTTTTCTTCTGCCTGGCAAAGACGCTTAAGAAGGAGACACTACCATAAAGTTGATGAACAGACACAGATCTTCTGTACCTGACTTCACACTAGTAAGGCTTGTCCTCTAGCTGTGAGTTTGGAAACCTGAATTGAGATACACAGAATCAGGCCTTGCTAGGAGGAATTGTTATCAGAGGAAAGAGAATTTTTTGTGGTATTTAAAGTTGCTCTAGAGCTTCTCAGAGCTCCCGATCTGAAAACCTGGCATCCATTGCTCATTCTGGCAGAGTTCAGCTGCTCCGTTGCAGCATAATATATTTCATCTGTTTCTAGAACCATGGCTAGAGTTGTCTCAAGTAGAAAGGAATAAGGGTCCTGTCTAGCTCAGATGCACTAACAAAATCAACATACCTTTTGAAAATAGCAGTTTAAATTGTTTCAAGGAAAAGGCTTCTTAAAGTTATTCCCTGCCTTTTGCCTCTAAAGCAAAGTTTAACATTTTGACATGGGGCAGGGGGAAAAAGTTTCCAAGAACTTCCATATGTCACTGTTTTCTTCCACCCTAATTTGTTGGCGTGAAGGTGGAGGGTTTTTTTTCTGTTCTGTTTTCAAGTCTTGTACCATGGAAGAATTCAGGTGCAATAATTGGGAGGCATAAAGTTTGTGATTGGGTGGTGAATGAAACAAGGAGTGAGGGACTGCAGTGCAGCCATGAAGGCAGCATAGAAAACACTCTCCTCCCTATAAAGCCCAGGGTGGCTTAGCCTGTGTTTGAACCTCTCAGTGCTGGATGAGGTGGGAGGAGAGATGCAAAAGCAGAAATTACAGCTGGCAGTAATCAGAGGAAGGACTGCACCTTGCAGCCATTTGCTGCTAACAGAACTGCTCCTGCAGTTAGCTGTGTCTAACATTAGTAGATTGTGCAGGCCACAGTACACACCTCGACGGAGGAAGATTATTTTTCTAGTTATTCATAGAGATTTCCCAATTTTTCAGAGGTGACTAAATAACTTCATTATGTTAAGAATGATAAAAATACAATAACTAGGTATTTACTTCAGATGTATTTGTACAGTTCTTATAGGTTTAAAAAAGCAACACTGGATTAAAAAAAGTCCTGATAGTTCTAAGATCTGTGCAATCTATGCTATATAGTACAGTGTTTTAGTTTCAGGGTGGGAGAAGGACATGCAAAGACCCTTCCTTCCTGCATTAACTTTGGCTCCCTATACGTGAACAGCTGCTGCCTGCGAGGAAGGAAAGTCAGGTTGGGGTCTTCCTACACAGGCGTTCATAACACATGACACATAACTGCAAAGAGCTAAACAAATGCACCTAGATATACTGGGAGAGAACAGTCTTCTCAAAGGTTATTAGCTGTGTTACTTTATAATTTAATAACTTCTGCCTGGCTCATATTTATATACTGGGCAATTAGCAAGAGAATCATCAAGATGCAAAAAGATACAGCACGTCTTTCTATTTTATTTATTTTTATTTATTTTTTATTTTTTATTTTATTTTTATTTTATTTTTATTTTAGTATTAAGAAGTATGACCCTTTATACGAAGAGAAAAAAAAAGTTATTGCCCAGGGCATAGAGGAAAGAGGGGGAACTGAACTGAGATTTATTAACTAAGAAAGGAATCAAATAACTTCTGGTTTCTGAGGGTAGTACAGTGGGAACAGAGACTATTTCCCTATGAAAGTCCTGCTCTATATTTGTCTTCTAAAAAAAATAAAAAATAAAATAAAACATTTAAAAGCTGCAACATAATTTAAACAGATTTTTGCTCGGATAGTGTAAAATCTGTACCTCTTTATTCAGCAGGTCTCATAGACAACTAGATCTGTACTTGTTTTGGGGAAATATAGGGTGAAATTTCAGTTCCTTTGAAGGATAATGGTAAAAGTCCTTTGCACTCCAAAATTTTCTTGGATTTCACCCATGAGATCTTTTCACCACCACTTCTGTTGTGAAGCCAGCATTGCTATGAGAAAGGGGTCTGGGCTCCATTCAGAAGCAGGCTCAAACTGTGCTGTCAAGTCTTGCTTCAGTTCTGCTTACACAACCCCACTGCAGTGGTGAAGGGAAAAGGATACAACGGGATTCCAGATCCTAGCATGAACTTTCATGTTGGACAGCTAGGCTCCCAACCCACTTTTAATTATAAAATTAACTCATTTTCTCTGTAGGTCTTTGAAAGTCAATAAACATAAAATACTGTTATGCTGCATTTCACAGAGTGACTCTTCAGGCTGAAAACATAATTTAAAACCAAATTTTTGAACCCTCTGTTCCTTCCATTGATTTCCATGCACAGTGAACTCTGCTTTGTCCTGCCTAATCTGACTTCCTCTCTTCTGGCAGGGAAATCTCTCTGTTTTTGGTGTTATCATTGCATATAGAATCACCTAAATCTATCTGAATATAAACATTTATATGAACAGATGGTTCATTTCTTACTTAGGACTAGTTTTATTCCAAAGACAATCATAAATATCCCTACTTATGTATAGAAGCACCCAAGCATGACTATGCCATGCTTTTACATATATGTATGTGTGTGTATATATATGTGTGCGTGTGTATATATATATACATATATACACATACACTTAAAAAACTGTGTGTGTGCATATATATACCTTACATATGAGGCATTAAAGAAACCTGATGTTCTCTCTTCAAAATTCACTAGCTTTTTTTTTTTTTTTCAAATTATTGATAAAAATATTGTTTTAAGTGATGTATGCAATCTGGCAGTATTCTAGTCCGTGTATTCCGTTGTTTAAACGTGCTGGATTTAAAAAAAGCAAAGCAAAGCAAAAAGGATCGTCTGATCAACTGCTCCGTCATTCTTCTCTTTTCCTGATCACCTCTGCCCTGGTATGTAGAAATTGGCTGATTTATTTAAATCCCAGGAACTCCCACAGCATACGGTTCATAAAGTAGCATTTACAATGTGCATTGTAACACTTCATCACTGCTTGACAGACTTTGAAAGTAATACAGATTCATACCATTCCAAATGGAAAATTAAGACTCTTAAGATTTACTTTTGAGGCTACTGCAGGATCCAAATTCGGGAGAGCAATGGGGGTTTCTGAATGACAACTGCCACCGAGAAAGAAAAAAACCCTATCCCTTAACCCAAAAAAACATCCCCAGAAAGTAGTTCTTCAGCACTGCCCTTTTTTCCCACAGCCTTGTGGAGCCCCCAACCCCGTCTGCAGAAAATGAAAGAGAGAGGGGTGGGATTAATGTGTAATTAAAGGGAATTTGGAAGGCTGAGATGTTGCGGAATGTTAGATCAGTAGCTGGAACAGCATGTGGTGTTCTTTAGGCAGGCTTCATTGAATCCATACAAAAAGAGAAAGAAGGGCTGCTTGCCTGTCTGCTCATTTATCAAACAGCTAGGCTGAACTTTCACAGCTCCACAAAAGTGTTTTACTGTTTGCTGAAGTTTTGCTCCAGAAATTAAAGCTGAACAACCTAGTGAAGTCTGAGGTCTGCGCTGCGTTTTTGACATAAGCCACGTTGTGCAAAGCTCGTGGAAACCAGTGCAGGTCAATTTTTATGTGATACAAAGGGAGGTGGATTGTGCATTTGATTGAAAAAAAAAATACTGAAGAAATAGTCAAATACGTGACATTGTAATGTCTTTATTTATATGGTACCTTTTGATCCAAATACATGTTCCAGAGCTTTCAGTCATCAATCAGGATTAAATATTTATCACTGTGGTAACTGTGGCAAAATAGCTCTCCAGGAAAAAATCTATATTATTTAATCAATTTTAATTGACGTTTTGTTCTGGTTGAATAATTGTATTCTATTTTGTATGCTTGTTTCCCATGAATACTGCTTGTTTTTCCATAAATATAGGAAACATTTAGCAATTTATGTTATGAAACAGAATGACAATGGGTTATAAATTCGAAAGGAAGCAATTCCTCCTGGAAGTGAATCTTCAAGGCTTACTGTGGTCTTTCTTGCGTAACTCTTTTGACAGAAGAATATTCCTGCTGTTGCTGCAGCCTCCACGGAGCAGCAGGTTCAATCCTGTGCGGTGCTGAGCGCCGCCTCCCCAGGGGCTCCGGCAGAGCTTTGCTCTTGCGTCAGGACCAGCCCAGCTGACACCCGCCGTGGTTACGGAAGGCACAAGCTACATTTGTTAATCCGCTTCCTTAAATGCATCTGGCACTACAGGATTGTTGTTTTATATTCCCAGTCCCCTTTTAATCGCTGCCGACAGACCAGAGTCCAGATTCTTGAAAATATCCTGCTGTTTCTAAGACGCGCTTGCTTTCCATAGAGGATAAATTGGTTATGAGCCATCTTTACAAACGCAACAAGTGAGCCTTGCGTGATGGAGATGGCCCCCCTGTCAAATAACAAAATCTTTTCAGGGAGTCGTCTCTTAGAAAGGAGAGTGCTAAATGGCAGGACCGTGAAGGTCCTTAGAAAATTTTGCCTCTAAAACTCTCAAGAGGAGAAATCGGCCATAAAGGCTAATTTCATACATAAAGGGTACACACACTCTAAAATTTCATTTTATTGGAGGAGGATGCTAAAGAAAATTTTCAGTTACTGGTGTCTAGTCGTAAAACCAAGTTTGTTGATCCTGCAAACTGACATGTAAGTAACTTAAATATTAGGCCAATTCCAGTACAATCCTCATTAAGTTTAGAGGCAGAATTGACATTAGAGTTTAAGGAATTGTGTTTTGGTCCAGTAAATTCAGAAAGTCTTTATTTAATCCAATGGTTGTTAATGAAATTATATTGAATTTAACAGTTTATTTCTCATCTTTCAGTAATGGAACAAATCATAAGGATCTTTTTTTAGTACAGGCTGACTTGGTCTGATTTCTCTTGTCAGGTATTTTGATGATATTGCAGTACAGTTTTTCTGCTTTTCTGTCTTAACAGTCTATATTAAATTAAACATTAGTAAATGTCCATTATTTTCTAATATCAACTTATTTATTTGCAGATCATAAGGCAGCAGTTTCCACAGCTAACAACAAGAAGGCTTGGAACCAGAGGCCAATCAAAGTAAGCAATGTATGGTATATTACCATTTCACACAGAGCCCCATATGGTCTTGGTTTTATTCTACTGAATTCAATAATTTAACAAGGATTCATTTGTCCATTGGGCAGTTTAAACCCAATTTTGATGGAGATTCTGCTGTGGCGCTCACATTGTCCCATTGATTCAGCAGTGCTGGTCCTGCATGGGTATTCTAATGGAGATCTTTTCCTAATTTAATCAACAGTATTTTCCATATTGTTCCTGTAATGCTTTTCATCTCTGCTTGGTTTGCACAGTATGAAGGGCATTCACAGCCATCGCTAATGGAGCTACTGCTGGATGCTAAGAAATGACAGCTGTTTAACATCAGGTTTCAGTTAAGCAGATAAGAGACAGAATGCACGGAATTTAGATAGAAATATACATTGGACTAAAGTTGTCCAAAATCTGTATTTAAGCACCATTTTTCTTGTGTAATGAAATCCACCATTTCTTTCAGTGATCAAGAAGTTAGTTTATTGCTCTTTCAAAATATGGCACTTGCTCTTTCAAAAGATCTCACTTCTTGAAAACAGTTCATCCTAATTCCAGAGTAAGAAATTGATTCAGAAAGAAGAACGCACTTCCTAGAGTATTTGAGTTTGTCTTGGACATGCAAATCTTGACAAGAAATGATCCTACCAAGTATGAACAGGATATAATGATGATGCTATGTTCTAAATAGTACTACATACAGATGCTGTAAGAAATGCCATTAAAAATTAACTTCACTTCCCTCTCCTGACAGGTGATTCCTGTCAAGCAGTCTTGCTTTGGTGGGACCAAATATCCTTTCCCCATCTCAAGAGATTTTCCTGATTTGTCTAACTAAATTTTCTAGAGCAACCATATTTAAGCAGTCAGCTGAAGATCTGAAAACTCCTCCCATTTGCAAACTCAGAGCTGCTGTAACATCATTCATAACAAAACTATCAGAACGGGTACTAATGATGAAGTGGTCCTCCAGAGTGTTAACAAAGTGCAGTGGGGCAGGACTTGGGAGCAGCACTGACTATGACAGGGAATATTCTGTGGAGGTTTACAAAACTGAGCTCAAGTTGCTTTGCGAAACATCCCATATGAGAGTACCCTGTGTCACCTGTCAGATCACTCTGGCACTGGCCATTCCATCACCTCATTGATTGTCTTCCAGCCTAAAGGAAGGAAAAGTTCTGGTGCATTTTCCATGTGGGGCCACTCCACCCATCCAGCTCTTGCAGCTCCAGGTCAGGCAAGACACCCTTGAGGGCTGACTAAAGATGTCTTGCCTCTGCAAAAGCAATGTCTTTTTGATCTGAATGAGGCCAAAAATCAATAGAACTTAACAGCACTTGCCTATTTCCGTTCTCATGGCACTTTTGCCCTGGTTCTGCTCCCTACCTAGCAAATGATGGAGGGGCTTTGGCGAAGCGTGCGCTCTGTGCTGTGGCCCCAGGAGCTCCTGGGCTGCCCTGTGTTGGAAGTCACAGCCACTCACATTTCACAGCTGCAATACCTGTGAAATCAAATTGCCCTGCTCCAGAAGAATATGCCTAGTGCATAACAACCCAAGAACTATACCATACAGAGGAGTCATTATCATTTGATCCAGTTAAGAGGAGAGATGTAAACACATCCATACATTATGTGTACACTGTAATTCATTAAAATAAACACAGTCCTTGCCAGACCCTGCAGAACTATAGCCGAGCTCTAGTTGGGTTTTCAGAAGCAGCTGATTGCCTTCCAATTAAGTGTTACATGAGGAAAATACTTAATATGTTAATAATTCAGTCCCTTTATCACCAACTGTGCCAATCAACTGCTGTCAGTATGATTTTCACTCCACTTTCCAGCTACTGCCAAAGAAAATTCAGCCACAGAAGTGGTTCAGATGATCAGACTTCACACTGTTCTGCCTTCAGTCTTTTTGTAGTGTGGCCACCTTGTAGCATTAAAAAGTTCAGAGCTTCAATGGTACTACCCTCCTGGCCATCAGTTGCGAGGCTTTCTCTTTTGCAGCTGGGTTTATTGCTGTTAAGCAGCAGCTGTTCTCTATTGCGCTGAGCTTAAAACCAGTTCCACTACAGGTGAGCTGTGGGAAGGCAGCTACTCATAAAAGCTGGTTTCTTTCTGTAGTTTGAAACTCTTCAGTTATATACATAAGAGGTTACTTAAGCCAATACATGGTGTGAAAGGAATTTTGCTCCTTTCTTTAAAGGAGTGCTGCAGGTACTGGCCTCATGAAAGAAAAAATCATTCCACCATTTACCATAAAAATGTTTTTGTGTGGTCCTCATGTTATTCTCTTACAGCTCAAAGTTTTATTCCCTTTTAATTGGATTAAGATTTTTTTTTCTTGACAGTAACCTAGAAAAGTACTTTAAAAAGAGCCTGAAGGATTAGTGATGGAAAAAGCTGTCTGCAAAAACATCTGAGTTAGTTCGGCTATTACTATTTATTTGATTTGGAAGCTACTTGGAAAAATCTTTTATGTAGTTTGTTACTGAGTGAAATACACTAGAAATTAAGTTACACGCAGTGAAATTCTGCTACATTTTTGAGGCTTTCTCTTTTGAATGAAAAAAAAAGTTTTATTTGATTTTTGCTTGACTTGATTGAAGAGAAAACTTGATAAAAGAGACTGACTCCTGTCTAGGTTATACAAACCTCTCAGTCTGCCTAGAACTTTTGCAGCCCTGTCTGCTGTGACCTTTTTCCATTTTTTCCCTTTTCCAGGTAACTTGTAGTGGTAGTCTCCCATAGCATTTCCTTTTCCCAGCCCCAGACTTACCACCAAGCTCACAAGACCAATGAGAGCTTAATGGCTGCTCTGTACAACTCCTGCATGGCAGCTGCTAGAGGCCAAGTGGGGTATGTGAACTGCAAGCTGGAGTTGCTGCTGTTCAAGCTGAAAATCTGAGATTCCAGAATGGGTGCTATAACCTTTTATATTCTGTGCAGCTTGGTCCAAAAAGGCTCTTGTGACATTCACCTGCAGGTAAGGTATGCCTGAACAAGCCCTAAGGGAGACCTTTGCACTGCTTTGTGCTCTTATTGGACATAAAGAAATAGGGACATACAGCAGGGCCAGCGAGGTGAGTGGTAAGACTGGGGCAATGCTGATTTGGAACTGGCTTTCTGCTGTGCAAACTGCATTTTCACCTAAACACTTACAGGTAGCTTTGGAACAGATGGTCTGGCTTTTTGAGGCACAGAAGTAGGGGATATCCCATTCAGGTCATGTCAGTGTAACATTTGTACAAATCTCAACTGGACTATTCAATATGACGGTTACACCATATATTAATATACAATATTATAGCTTTTTCCCTGGATGGAAGATGCGGAATGTCTCTAGGGGACATGCCAGGGGAGCTGCATCCTAGCAGGTTCCTGCATCTCCCCAGGCCTCTCCTGAGCCCATCTGTGCTGGCAGACCAGATTAGTGCTCACAGCTACTGGCTGCTGGGGATTATGACACCCACTGATTTACGGGTGAATGTCTTGGAGCGAATTTGCTACTGAAAAAAAAATCTCGTAAGCTGCGAGCGATCACCTCCTCTTTTACATGATGACCCTAGCAAAGCCAGTTGGTTTTGCCCAAAACAAACCAGGGGCCGTTCATGGGCGTTGATCTGAAAGCAGGGCTTGACTGGGGCAAGGACAAATGCCTGGAGGCAGTAACCTCTCCTGCCGCTATAGCTGGATCCAGAGCATGGGGTCTCCTCATGAGCTGGGCTTTTGGCAGGCTGTAAGGAGAGAACTGCAGTATAATTGGCCATTCTGTCTAGAAGAGTAAAGGTAATCAAAGGTACGAGAGCAATATAGTTTTGTGACTCTTTTTGTAATCATTAAAGATATAGCTGAGATACTGGTTGTGGTTACAGCTGAGAAACTGAAATCAAGACTGGCAAATTAACAGAAGAAATAGTACCATCTTTTCTGTTTTGGTGACGGGGTTCGACTAGATTATCGATGCTTCCATTAACACCTGTAGCGCAAACCTGTGCCAACCCTTCTTGTGGCACAGCCAGACTCTGCAACTTGCCCCTGGTCTGCATGGGTGGCATTAACAGTGTTGTGTGATATATCTTACTTACCTTATCCCAATGGTGAAGCTATGTTGTACTGCATACTATTCAGAAACATACATTTCCAAACATTCTTTTCTTTGAAGTGTTGTTCAATTTTCAAGGATGCAGGGTGTTCAGGAATCAAACCAGCTCTCAACAGTCTAAAAATCAGGCAGCTGAAATAACAACAGAAGGGCTAGGCCAGAGGGTCTGTACCTCTGCCTATTGCTACAGGAGCAGCTGCGCAGCACAGCCCTGCCAACAAGGAGCTTTAGGATGTTTTTTTTTTTTTGTAAGTAGAAAAAAATGGCAGTCCGTTATTTTCCTGCCCTGCAACAGTCAGCTTTAGTAACTCTTCATAGAGCTCCTTCTGCCAGAAGGTATGAAATCTGGCAACCTCATATGCAATTGCAATATTCTGGTACTGAATCAATGCTTGTTAATGATATGTAAACTATCACAAAGTCTGTTCTGCTGAAGAAATCAGAACATGGACTGTTTATCTCCCCCCCCACACTCTTTTTAATTTTCAAACAATCTGCTTTATAAATTGTTTATTTCTGTGTATCAGGTACCATTATTATGGAATTGCAGTGAAAGAAAACTCCCAGTATTATGATGTGATGTATTCAAAAAAAGGAGCAGCGTGGGTCAACGAAACAGGAAAAAAAGAAGTAACCAAACAGACAGTGGCGTATTCACCACGGTCCAAACTTGGAACGTTACTGCCAGAGTTTCCAAATGTCAAAGATCTAAATCTGCCAGCCAGTCTGCCAGAGGAGAAGGTAACACTTTGGAAATATTCTCGGCTTGCCTTGTTTTATTTTCCCCTCTGGATGAAAGCTTTATCTCAAATATAAAGACTTTAAATTACAGTGAGTTTAATAATGCCTTGACTTTATTTATGAGGAACTTAACTGCTTCATATAGCAGGAAGAAATATCTGTCCTTAACATAGGCAGCTGACACGGTATTAGCTGCACTTTTCTTTCAACCACTTCTGAAGCCTGTGCACACTTTTTTTTTTTTTTTGTAAGTTACCTTACATTCAGCAGGGGGGGCTTAAGGGAAACTAGTTAAATCACTTATGACAAGAATAACAAGACCTCAGACTTCTGTTTCTGCAACCTGTCATAGCTGTTTAATTTGCAAACCCACTCACTGGCAAGCTGAAAAACCATTCTGATGTGTGCTTAGTGTGCCTCTTATCCTTCTAGGCTAGAAAGTGAGAGAATCCTATCCGTACATATGACAAAAATCCCCGAACTGCCCCTGGCTGAGCTTGCTAGTTTTCTGATGCTATTCACAACTGTAGTATCAATGTAAGGTGGAACAAAAGAATAAGGTTTTATAGTTCTTTATGTCCTAATTAGGGCCACATTCTCGTCTTTGATCTCACTGAGGCTTTTTGCTCCTCTTACATTTGAAGAATCCCCATTGACATAGAAAAATCCATGAATTCAAAGGGAGAATTTACTTTTAAGAAGAAAACTCATCTTAAAGCTAATCTAACTAAACTCAAAACTCTAACCATTTTCATTATTTTTGCAATTGTGCATAGGTAAGGAGAAGAAAAAAATATTTTTCTGGGCTTTTTATTTTGTTTTTTAAAACAGTTTTCTTAAAATGATTTTTGTGGTCTTCTTCTCATTCTTTTTCAGGTTTCTACCTTTATTATGATGTATAGAACGCACTGTCAGAGGATATTAGACACTGTGATAAGAGCAAACTTTGATGAGGTATGGTCAGAAACTAGGGCTGTAGTTTAATGATACCTAAGGTATCAATGGATCCGAGAGCTTATTTTGAATGTGATACTACAAAATAATGGCTTTGATCATTTTCATGAATAGTAACTTTATCAGTACCAGTGTATATATATAAGTAATACCATTAACTCTCACTTACAGCATTACCTGAATTAAAGGTAGGAGAGAAATGGGAATAGTTTTGTGTCCCTTTTCCAACAGGATTAAAGTAGCAATGTCCCCTTACATGATATTAGATAGCCCATTTACAACTCAAGAAGTGTGACCACCACCACTTTCCTAAGCTTTGAGTTGGAACTGAGCTCTTTTTGAAGGAATTCTTCTGAATGTTCAGCACAAAGTTGGGGCAGATGCAGAAGCCAAAAGAGTGGCCTCTGCTGCTCTTGCCTTGTCAACACTGGGGCAGAATGGTGGGGACCTAGAGCCACCCAGAGCTCCTGGTAAACCTGTAGCTGGAGTGTCCAGTTGTTCTGTGGTACTGCAGCACAGCTAAGAACACACACGCTGCTCCTGCTCAGCAGTCGCTAAGATCCATTAAACGTGGATAAGATTTGTACCTGCTGGAGATCTTACTGCATCTACTAACCAGAGCAGAAAGGCTGCAAACTGAAAGCATTACTGGAATGCAAGCATTATTATATCACATGTGGAGAAGGGCGCTAGTCTAAGAAAACAGGTCTGACTATAGGTGGGCCTGATTTGACTACAACATGCAGCTCCTGGTAACTCACAGAACTTTTGATTCTGGATTCTCAAGAGTGGAAGGGAATTCCCTGCTTTTCTCCCTCTCACTGTACTCACAAGCTTCTGTTTTAAAGCTGAGGCTCTTTTAAGTCATTGGACCGAGCCTAAATGCTTCCGTATGAGAGAATCTGCCTATTTTTAAGGAGTAATTTCACCTCTTTTCACATTCTCTGTGTGCCTCCTCAAGTTACTCCTAGGTATGTTTAAATGGGGACCAACAAGAGTGTGAATTTGATTAAATCTGATATCCAGCTTCGGAAAAACTAACACCGCTTCATCACTGCCTCTTCTCCAAACCAATTGATTCACTGAAGTAATATTTTCAGGATTTTTTTTATTTGTGGCCTTTGATTATTTTCATCTAAATGATGCTGTTGCCTCTTTTGATTGCAGGTTCAAAGTTTTCTTCTGCACTTTTGGCAAGGAATGCCTCCTCATATGCTGCCTGTACTGGGTTCTTCGACCGTAGTGAATATAGTGGGAGTTTGTGATTCAATACTGTACAAAGCGATTTCTGGAGTTTTGATGCCAACAGTACTCCAGGCATTACCTGACAGGTATGACCACTACACCAACCACTTTTACAGCAGCTGCCTTTATTGTATGTGTATACTTCATGGATGGCACTCAGAAAGCTGCTTGTTGACACCCGTTCCCTGAGTTTAAATCAGAGTCAGATCAAAGCAGATGCAAAGATGATATATTTCTGAAGAAATTTTTGGATTTTGATGGTATTTGTGTTGTGAAAAAGTCATTTTTTTCTGTGATAAGAAATACTACTTCCTCCTTCATTTATTAACATTAAGCAGATGGTCATGTCCTAGCTTTCAGGAAACGTCAGAAATCTGCAGGCTGCAGAATGCCAGTCTTCTGTCTTGTGAATATTTCAGACACTTTTCTGCTAGTCTGGCATAGTAACATTACAGCATTCTGAATTACAGTGGCAAAAAGGAGCTGTCCTGGCTGCTCTGTAGGTAAATACGCAGGCACATATATGGGAACTGCAGTTAACACATTTGTCTCTGTTTATGCTCTTGGATCCCAATTGTTACTCTGCTTGCCAGGAGTAGAAAACATGAAGATTATACCTCAGAAAATTTGGATTCATTTAAATAGTATTCTGTGATGAACAGATACATGCTTATTATAGACAGTGTTTGCCCTTAGGTACTCCTTTGTTTTAATCTAAATTCTCATTACCAATCCACATGGTAGATGTCAGCTGTTCTCTTCCAACCTGGATCTCATTTAAGTCCAAGGAGTCTTGTTTAAACAGGTAAGGCAGGGCAGGGAGCAACACTTCACAGCAAAGCGTGTAATCACAGAGTGCATTCAGCCATTTCTGTACTTCGAGCTTCCTCTTATGAGCATCAGGAAACTATCCTTTTTTAAATGTGTGTGTTCACATTTAGAATTATTTGACTGATGCTTTTCTGCAGCCAAATAATTTAAGAATATTGCTGTAAGAGTTTATTGGTACTGCTGCGTATTTGGCCCCGATGACTTTAAAGAATCTCTAATCACAGCAAATGTTTTTCAGCAGAAAATGTTTTCTCCTAAACTGGTAAGTACCGTGAAGACTATATGATTGCTAAAGGACAGGCAAGATTTTTTTCCACTAGAAACATGTTGTAAGCACGGGGCTTTCCTTGATGACACATGTGCATTTTTACAGGCTTCTCCCCTCACCCCCAAAAATCTATTTCGTTGGGAGGATTAAACAGAACAGCAGTCCTTTTCTCAAGCTGCTTAGTTCTTTCATAGCAAATAAGGAGAGACTTGAGTGTGAATATAGACTTTTGTAATGCATATAAAGGGCCAGATTGTGGCTATTAAGCCATAGCCTGCACTGGAGGGGGTGAAGAAGGGTCTCACTGCAGTGGAAGCTGCTGCAGGAAATCTTGCTGACTCAGCCAGAAACCTCAGCAGGGCTTCCTGGGAGCAAATGGTGGCTGGTGAGCCCCTTTTTGGTGGGTGCAGTCACTCACACTTACCCCTGTGCGGTGTGGAGCAGAGAAGGCCTATGGCCACGCTTGGCTTTCAGGTCCCTTCTCAGTGCAGAGGGCGTTAGGAGTACAAATGGGAAAAGCTGCTGGCCGAAAGAGGGACAGTGCCTTACACGTCTCCTCTCCGCCCTCCTGTGCATCCAGAGCAGGGCTGGGGGAGCGCAGCTTGGCCTGACAGAACTGCAGGCTCCCCCGCAGTGCCCGCCCTGCAGCCGCGCTCAAAAACGGCCATTTTGGGCCCGGCTGGGCCCACAGAGGCGCCGGGGAAGCTGTCTGCCAAGTTCAGCACCGGAGCAGGAAGAGCTGGGGCCATCCACCGAAAGTGGTGGGGTGGAAGAGGGAAACCTCATGTGGCTGGGGAAGTTCCTGTCCCATGCAGAGCTAAGCAGACAGATCCTGCTGCTCTCTCTCCAATTCCCTGCCCAGCACAGGATGGCCTGGAAGATCCTCCTCAGCACCACCACCCGCTCACTGGCTCTAGCCTGCAGCATAGTTAGATAGTGCTTCCCTTGAATGACCCAGTATTTATCTGTATAAATGTAGGCCCAGCTGAGTTGAAATCCAAATTTTGATCTATTGTCCTCCTTAAAGAGATGTGATTTTAGGTTGTCGTTTTTGAACAGAGTGAAAATTATTTTATTTTAAGCCAAAAACACCAGTTAAAACTACTACTGCAGAGCAGTACAGAGATTTCCATTCTGTGTAAGCTTTTGGACGTGTTGCTTTTTAACCTTTCCCTGCAAACATTTTGAGAAGATTTTTTCCTACCTACAGACCAAAATAGGTCATCAGCCACGCATAAGAGTGAGTTGTAAATGCCAAATGATCCACAGGCTTTGCATGTCCATGGGTGTTACACTATAAAGCAGCAAGTAATTACGTTCTGATTTCTCTTTTCAGTTTGACTCAGGTGATCCGAAAGTTTGCAAAACAACTGGATGAGTGGCTGAAAGTAGCCCTCCATGACCTGCCAGAAAACCTACGAAATATCAAATTTGAATGTATGTATTGTGCAGTCGCTTTCCCATTAATCTAAGGAGAAGGGCGTGTTTATTGATTGCAAATTAATAGGAAATGAGGCTAGTGTTCTTTCAAGAATTAAAAAACTGCCAGCATTGTAAATCTTGCATTCATCCACAATCTCCACTTGCTCATGAGAACCAATTTCATCCGGTGAAATGAGGCACCACTCCAAAGTGAGAAGAATTGCTTTTCCTTTCCTGTGGAGTCTGATAAGAAATTAATTTTGTTGATAGTAAGCAAACATTAGGGATGATATTAGGCAAAGGAAATTATTAAACAAACCTTTAGGCTAGCACAATTTGAATACAGCTTGAGGCCCTTGCTCAAAAAAAGTGCCAGAGTTAAAAATGAAGGAGATCAAATTACCCTGTCACCACAGGAAAGGGCACTAGTCCTTTTCAGATGTGCTTTGTAGATGCCTGCAGTGCACATCACCTATTGATAAAGCCTGCTTTATTTCACGGCTCTCAATTCTTTGCCTTTCATGAGCACTAAATTCCACACCACAAAGTTAAAAGAAAAAAAAAACTAATTTAGGAGAAGGATTAACTGTTTTGATCAGCATGGAAAATTAGAAGTATATTTTCCTGAGAACACTCAGGATGTAAATTAGAATAATTAATTTCAGGTTTTTTTGTTATTTACTGATTTATTTTAAAAGTTTTGTAAAGTCAGACCTGAAAATATGTTTTATCACATCTTTTTTTTTCAGTTCAGAAATATCAAGAATGTGCAACAGTAAAATCTCTTCTGGTCATAGTGGAGAGGGACACTACACTTTCTAGTCATTCTTTAAATCTACTCTTTAACAGCCTCCATATACAGTACTGTGGGAGCACCTACTCTGTGCTTGTATGCAAGGCATGTTTGATCAGATCTGCATGTCTGGTGATTTGGGTATGAGGGTAACTTGAGTGCCTTCCAGCACATACCTGAGTCTGCCACTTCTGCAACTGTTTCCTCTTGATTAGGATTTGTGATCCTGTGCCACAGCCAAGGGAAGTGCTAACAGGAGTAACTACAAGTTTTGGTCACGATTGTAGTTTTGAATTGTGGATTTCAGACAAAAGGTGCACAATAACACATTTTAAAACCCCATATTTTAAAAAACACTAAACTAGGAACAGAAGGCTAGCAACTACATTATGGGCTACAGACTCTAGCACCTCTGACTCCATAGCATGTTATTGCAGTACATAGTTTGCTTTCAGAAACTTGGAGCAACTTCCACCTGAAATGGTTACAGATTTTCACTCTTACCAGTCCAGTCAGGAGACTCTTCCAGAATCTTTAAGTCTTAGGAACTTTTTCTAATTCCTATACATAATCCATTTATCATTATCTTATGCTCTTTTGTTCTTGCACCTGTTCTTTCAGGTCTTTAGTCTCTTTGTGTATCAAGAGAAAATCTTCTATGCTAAACAAGCCAAGCTCTTCCCTTGTCCTTTACCTTTCTCTTGTCATCTTGTTATTTACATCATCTATAAATCATCATTTATAATACTTATTTGAAATACTGATTGAGCATCCTCATTTAAGATTTTAAAATTAAATTAAAACTGGGCTTTTTATATAAGCTGTATATGCACAACTGTATGTTACCAAAATATAGGATGTTTTTAAATTCTGATTTTAACATTGTATGTTGAAAAATAATGTTATTTATCACAATATATGAATGCATAACTATTCTTTCCTATAGTGTCCAGAAGATTCTCACAAATTCTTCGGCGACAGACATCACTAAATCATCTCTGCCAGGTAAATCTTTCAGTTACTCACTTTTACTGAATACCGCTTTTACTGACTTTTCTAATAATTTGATACATCGGCAGGCTGGAATTTACCCAGAGATAAAGAGATTAGCAGATTGTCTTCAATATTCACTCTGACAATCTTTACAAAAATCAAAAAGTAATTAGCAAAATGCCTTGATAGGTACTTGTCACTCTCTGATAACTAAGTTATATGGAGAACTTTTATGAAACAAATTTAGATTTTGATCCAAAGAGATTGTTCATTTCATTGAAATAAACAAGAGATGTTCCATTGATTTCAGTGGAGTTTGGATCAGGCTCATTGCAAAGCAAAAAAACTTTCTACCTGCTTGACAAAATAATACAGGTTATAAATCAATAATCAATAATACATGTTATAAATCAAATGAAACTTAGTAAAAAGCTAAAGATTCAAACTCCTCATATTTTGAACTGAAATATGCAGCCAAGACAAGTGAATATGAAAAGTACTCTCCAGTGTTCCTTTTTCAGCAATTCATTTAGATCACAGTCACCTATAAAAAGTTCATAAAACCATATTTTGTACATTATAAAAAGGAGATGCTCCACTGATCTCAATGGTTTCACCCATGTGTCTGAATAGACAATTTGTTTTCCTAATCATGGTGAAAGCTCCACTTTGGAAAACTATGGCCAACACCCCAGGTTAAACCTGAGAGTGGAAATGCCCACAGGAGGAGGCTGGGGGACAAAAACAGCCCTCAGAGACTCCTTGGTTTATCCCTCCATTATTTTAGTGGTGCAGTGCTACCTGGTGGGCCACCTCTGGAGTTTGACGATCCATAGGGATTCAGAGGAAATCGGAATCATTCATATAGGGGCCACAGCCTTCTGCCTCAGGCCTGACATCCAATGAAGAACTCATCAAATGCATTATTTCCTTGGGAAAGCTAATAATGCAGATTATCACCTGTTTATCTTAGAGGGAGCTGGTGTGTGTTACATGGCCATGGCCTTGCACCACTTTCTTCTCAGCCCATTTGCTGCTCACTGGCAGCAAATTCCTGTCTCTAATACCCAAGTGGCAGGTGCTGCTGCAGAGGCAAATGGACTCGAGCTTTTTTCATGTAGTGGAGGGCAGAATGAGAGTTTGGGAAAGGGGAGATTTTGTTTTGGGACTGAAACTGCCCAAGAAAGCCATCAGAACTGTTGTTTGTTGAGGAATCAAGCAACAGAACAGCTAGACTGGGAGAGCTCACCTAGGTTTGTGAGGGGTGGGAGCCAAAGACTTGCAGCTGAGTAGCACGGGTGAAATGACTTGCAGGCCCCTGTAACTCCCATCAGATCAGAGTGGTGGGTGGGAGTCCATAAGGAGAATCAACTTAGTGAGCCTAGCTAAGGAAGCGTAAAAGGGGATAAAGCTGATTTTTTAATCTAATAAACCATGAACTAATGAATAGATTGGATTGGATTACAGGCATCAAGAACGGTGATCCACAGTGCAGACATCACATTCCAAATGCTGGAGGACTGGAGGAATGTGGATCTGAATAGCATTACCAAACAAACCCTCTATACTATGGAGGACTCAAGGGAGGAACACAGGAAGCTCATCGTACAATGTAAGAGCAGAACTGCCAAATAAAGCCAGGTGAACTTGGCTTCCTGGTGCAAACAAAACTCAGTGAAAGCAACACTGCTCAGTTTTGCAGCCATTGCTTTGCGGTAAAGAAGTGCAGTTATCAAGAGAAGTCGCAACAGTGGAGGCTTAAGATAAATACTGAGAAGCTTAGCTTACACAGAAACTTGAGTGACATCAAATCAAATGAATTTTTCCCAAATGCAAATAGATTTAGGCACATGTTGCAGTGAAACGTGGTGGAGTCATATCTTCCAACCAGGAGAGAGAGAAGCACCCAGAAATGCTGACCTAATACAAATGTTTAGCATACAATGGATCCTACTGAGATAACGTAGATATGGATGGGGATGATTCTGGGTTTTTGACTTATTTTTCCCCATCGTTGAGGTGTAGTCTACTTGGCCTTTCAAAAGTCTAACTCGACATGACTACTGTGATCTAGATTTGAGACCTAGTCTAACATTCTCAGTTTTGGAAACTGAGAACATATGATTTCCAGCTACTGTAAGTGGAAAGAAATAGGTTCCCTATAAGAAAGATTAGAGAGAAGAGAAAAGAAAGAAAAACAAAGCAAAAACACCACTGGGTAGAAGAGCAGCTCTTTCCTGTTTTGTGGTAGCTGCCTCTGCCTTTCTCAAGTCCTGTAGAGGTATCTGTAACAGTCACTTGAGGCTAAGCAGTTTGTCTTCTCAGTAGGGGATTGTACACAATTATATTGTTGCAGCAGCAAGTCAGGCAACTGATCTGTTTTTCTGCTCCTACTCCCTCTTTGCAGAGAATGCGAGTCACTTCATCTGTTTTATTGCCCAGTTTGTGTCTAGCCCAGTGCTTAAGCAAGGAGACGATGTTTTGGATTTGTCTTAGATCCTATCCTGACTGAAGTGAGGTTGCCCACCCATTAAAACAGCAGCCAGAAAAGTGAACTGGGGAGCAAACACCACTATTTCCTTTCTTCTCTGGATAGTGTTTCTGACTATCCAGCTTTTGCAAGCATAAGATAAACAAGGTTACAGTCAAGTGCAAAGCAAATGCCTTGCTGGCCAACATGCTGGTTCATCTTCGGATGCTGTTGCCCGAAGTGAAGCCCAAGGAGCTTGTCCTTCGTGTGGCACACTTCCCAGGCTACCACCTCTCAGTGCTTTGCCTCTTCTGCCAGCACCACTCTCACTTCCTATGATGGGAAATTCCTTCTTGTGATGCTTATAACTAGGCATAAATGGAAATGCATAGCACGCTGAGATCATCCTGTGACACAGCGGGTACAGAGTATATTTCGTCTTGATTTACTGGGCCATTTATTTTAGCGGAGTTGAATTGTTTCTCAAGATGTCAAAGCACATGATTCTTTGTCTTCCAGTTGCTGATTCTCATAAATAAACTAGGGGCTTGCAGCTTTAAGAGCTGCAGTTGAATGACTTAATTCTTTTTGCTTTTGGTATTAAAATAGGTATCTGTGTTCTTCAGAGAGTTTAAAAGTATTCGGGTCACCTTTCGAAACTCTTCTTGATAAATTCGTTGTTGCATTTATAGCATTTATTTTAAAGAAGTGGAAATTTTCAGGAAATCTTCATGCGTCTCTGTGGTTTGGGCACCACAAATAGATGTTCTGAGCAGTTAAATTATGCTTTTGCAACTAAAGCACTATACAGATGAGAGCTTTATCAACAATGCTCATCCACTTGGTGCTTAAAGGATTCTTTATGCATTTCTAAATCAATTTCATGCCTGACCTTTTTTTATCACCAAGGTCAAGGCCTGGCTTCGCACTCTTTGTAGAGAACACTATCAATGATTCACTTCTGGGCATCGTGGACAGTTACAGCGTAAATTAGAATATTATTTTTCAAGCAATAGGTCCTGATTTTGCTCCTGCTAAAATACCACTTTCAGTGGCTCTGTCACTTTCAGCAAAAGCAAGATGGAAAGCAAGCAAAACAAACAGGTCAGCACCAAGAAAGTTGAATCAGTTATAGCTAATCAATCCATTATAGTAAATATAGCAAATCTGTGAGAAGTTACTGTTGGCTTTCATGGTTTGTATCTCTCTTATTTGAATCCAAGCACTGAACTGGGGTATTTTTTTGTTTCTCTGTTTGTTAGTGTATCAGGAGTTTGATCACCTTCTGGAGGAGCAGTCCCCCATTGAGTCGTACATTGAGTGGCTGGACTCCATGGTGGACAGATGCGTTGTGAAGGTTGGTAAATGGCAGCTAGGGCCTGAGGCACTGATGTGCAGCATGAGCTCTATTTTTAGTAGAAATGGGAAAGAAAAACAACCAACTGTGCATAGGTAGTGGATAAAAGTAAAGAAGCAGTGGGCAAAATCTCCGTACTTCTCATGCTCAGTATAAGGACTATTCACATTTAGTGTTTGAGTTCATTCTGGGTTTGTCTATTCCATCCTAAAAGATGATATTCAGGAATGGGACAGACAAGGTTTTTCCAGGCAAATCAATATTTCACTTGTATAAAGAGAGAGTTAATTCAAAATCATCCTAACTATCTAGTGCAAATGGACATGGTTACGTTGTTTGTCCTTTTGAAATTTTAAAGAAGAGGATAGTTAGGCCAGCTAATCAATTTCTGTGCATTCAAGTGTAAAGATGAAATGTCCACCATTCAGAAAAGGATACAGTTATGCTGGTTTGAAATTGATACCAAGGACTTATATGTTTGGGATACCAAGGACTTATGTTATTTTGGCTTCCCTTGGCCTGGAACCTTACTGACCAATCATTAAAAATATTTTCAAATTTATTTAGCCATCACTATAATGTTACACAGGGTATGTACTTACAGGATTGACTATTTTAACTTCTGTCACTAACTCTACTCTGTATTAGGATGTTCTATTAAAAAATTTCAAATTGTTATTCCAGATTGTCATTTTGGGGAGGAACTTCTATTTTAGTTAATGATACAATTTGAAATTTAGACCCTAACTGTTATTTTTTCAGGAAGAACTTGGCATGGATTTTACTAGCAGATCCTTTAACTTAAGTATGACTATAGAAAGTAAGCTTTGAAGAGGTAAAGCTCTTCTTTCTGGGAAGTACTTTTGCTAGTAAAATGATTATGTGAATTTACAAGAACAAAAAATGTGAAGGAATAAATATTTTTGGTAATAAACTTTAATTGAAATATTAATATATGTTTTCAGTGTAAATAAAGCACTGTTGATTCCCTGTCTAGAAATCATCATGAAATAAAAATTAGGTTAAGATGAAGACCAGAGCTTTTTTTTTTTTTTTGGCAGTCTAATAAATCTTTTCATTATTTGCAAAGGAAATTCTGTTTGATGTTGAATAATACTCAAGAGCTTCATCTTTCCAATGGTTTTACATAGTAATAAGATAGCTTTCTGGGTATATTTTTCTGAATTTTCAATGTTTATTTTAATGTCAAGGTAATGGTAACTATATTTCCTTTTTTTCTTTTTTTTTCTTTTTTTTTTTAATTAGTAGGTTCACATGAATTGCATTGTTCAGCTAAATCAGGCTGTGAAAATAAAAGTTTCTCCATGTCAGATATATCTGTTTTCTTGTAGGTAGCTGCCAAGAGACAAGGCTCTTTGAAGAAAGTAGCTCAGCAGTTCCTGCCGATGTGGTCCTGTTTTGGCACTCGAGTGATTCGGGATATGACTTTGCACAGTGCACCCAGTTTTGGTACTTTCATTTTGTTGAAATACTTGCATAGCATGGTTCAAAAATTCTATATCCTGGCTTGTAATGTACAGTTAAGTAAAAACATACCTGTTTTCACCTATTGAAATTTAGTTGGGGTTACTGACATTTGCAAATAATGCTCATATCGAGGCCTTTCTTGCAGATCTAGCTGGCATGGCTGAAAACATTACTGCTTCCTTGTGCTTGGTGTCAGCCCGTAGCTGGGGTAGTCAGTCGCAGTCAGCTGCAGGAGTTACCTGAGCACTTCAGGGCAAAGGCAGCCAAGTCACCTAAATCATTGTGGCTGCACGTTGTGCCAGGTAGATGGCTTGGCACTAAAGTAGATAAAAAGTTCTCCAGCGAGCCATTTTGATAGCTCTGCTTTTAAGAAACTTAGTATTTTCAACCAGTCTTTGCAAACTGTGTTTCTATACCCCTGGCAAGTCCTTTTCCATACTGTTAAAATCCAGTCAGAGTGGAAAGATAGACGTTTATTTTTTGTAGTGAAAAAGCATGCTGCTCTTCTACATGCTTTTAAAAGGGACTTTGCTTTGATTCCTGGGATGCAAAAAGTTCATTTGGAGGGTTAGGTTAAAATCAGTTAAAAGCAGAGATAATTGAAAAGGGATTATCACATTGTGAGTACGAACACTCAGTTATTTGGGACCATGTTTCTCATGAGCAATGGTTTTTATAAATGCACATTTGTCAGGATATGCTATTGGATTAATAACAAATGAAATTATGAAAGCACTGCACTGAACTCCAAGGTTTTCTGCCAGCTGAACTTCAGTATGATTTATGCTATTAGTATTCAGATACCATGAGAGATAGGCACTCGCAATAGACTATGTTTTGATCTGGAACTGCTTTTCTTGGGTTTTCCATTGTTAAGTTTCCCAAGCAGGTGTTATTGAATCGCTACTATACATCAGGACAGTGGACATCCCTAAGATGATCACAACTTCCATTTGCTAGATTGCATTTTCAGCACCAATATCCTGGTTGCATCTATTTCCCATCCCCTTAGGATTCATTTTCTCTGTAAGTCGCTGTAGCTTTCCTCTTGCTGTGGGCATAAACGTCTAACTGATGCTCTGATGCTGCTTAACACAGTATACTTGCCCATATTGAAAAACCTCTTGTATGAGTGCTGAACAAATGCTGAATTTTGTGTTCCAGCACATTGGGGCACTATACTGCTCTCTGCAAGCATAACCCCAATGTGGAAAATACACCAGCAGTCAACAAATGAAAAGCCATTCTGCATTAGTATAGTGTTGAGGTTACACTGTTAAAATCAGAAATGTTGAAATTAAAGGGCCTCTGAGGATTTATTTTTGCTACTGGGATGCACATTGCAGTATTATTTTTATTTCTGTTAGGATATATAAGTAAACTAATCAAACATTCTCTCTTTCAAAGCATCAGATATCAAAATATTTTTACTCAATCAGGAATTCCCAAATTACTTATTAGATCATCAGCCCTTTGGAAAGTCTATGTAGTTATCCTCAGCTGTGATTTTATTTATTAATGAAAACATTTATGAGCTTGCCAAATAGGCAAATGTGAACGTTGGGAATTACTCATTGGTATTATAATTAGGACTGGGTCAGTAAGTGCTTTTCAATGTAGCAGTCAAAGCAAGAGTGAAAAAAATCACTGTGGGCCAGAATGAAGCTGAGGTAGTTTGGAGTTTTAATCCATTCAAAAATCTTTGTTCGTTTTGAAAAGTAAAAGAAAAGGGCATGCTTTTCCATCTTTGCCATGTTTTGGTGCTTAGGCCATAGTTACCTGCATCAGCAGAATCTTGAACTCAGTGTAAAGGCGACAAGTTTTGGTTCTGTCCCTCTTCTACCAGTTATTTAGACAGGGTGGAGTGTCGCCTACACCAGGTACAATCCTGCAAGTCCACTGGAGACAGTGGGAGCTCTGGGCCTTCCAGCTTTCAAAGGTGAGAACGGTACCAAAACTGTATTCTCCTGCTAGCAGAGCAATGCCTGGACTACCCAATCGTGTTTCTCCAAAAATGGCCCAAAGGTAATTTAGCAACAAAGCCAAAGCTATAATCTCTTGTATTAACACTATAATACTTACAGTGCGAGGCCATTTGACACGTTCCTGAAGCAGAGCTCAGCAAGTGCCTGTAGAATAACCGGAGAATGAAAGCAGAGCAGAGCTAGAAGGCAGAAGCTCCTCTGCACTTATTTTAGCAGTTCCTTGCACCTTTTTATAATAGCATATGCATTTTAGTGTGCTCTATGGAGAGAGAGAAAAAAAAAGACACTGTTTTACTATTTTAAATACCATCATCTTTATATTTCTACCCTTATTTTAGGTTAAAAGTTCTGCTTTTTTTTTGCTACATGTGGAAACTTGTTCAATGGACCTTTTGTTTGTTTGTTTTCTGATTTTTTTTCCACTTTAAGCAATAAACAGAACCAGATGCTGACCTAAAAAAAAAAAAGTGAAATCATGTGTTATATGCTGGGATCTTCATTATATTCAGGGCAAAATAGTTATATCTTTGAAATATGTGATATGGAAATTTGGATTCAGGAAGTTGCAATGTCTGGCACTGGGCTCACTAATGTGGAGATTCGATTCTGCAAAGCTTTTAAGCGTGGTGATGTGGGCTGGTTGAAATAATCCCTGACCCAAAAAAGCTCCTCTCTCCCCCCGCCTCCCTTTCTCTCTCTCTTCTCTCTCTCTGTCTCTCTGTCTCTCTCTCTGCCTGCCTCCCTCCTTCCTGTCTGTGCATATCAAAGGCACAGTTGGTGGCGATGCACCCTAATTAGTCATAGAAGCTCCATGATTTTCTCCAGATCTGGAAATCTCACTGTTCTTTTGCTCCTGACACCTAAGTGCTGTGTCTATCTGTTAATAGCTTCTGATGCTAACTGTACCTTAGCTGGGGAATCATTGCAATGATTTCAGCTAATGCCTTCTGCAAATTAGAGCCAAATGGCTATTTATTATTGTAACTGCAATCTCTCAAATGACTTCTGACCTCTTCTTAAAGGAGTGTAAGTTTTACCAGCCACAGCTGCATCCTCTTCAATACGTAAGGATATACTTGAAAGATCCAAACATAGTCTCCTGTGAAAAACAGTAGCTTGCAAACACAAACTGTTGTACATTGTGCTGAATAGCTATTCACTGTGCAGCTGAAATGCATGTGCTGGTACTGGTTTCACTCTATAGCTTACATTTCACTTGACTCATTTTAGGATGTAAAAATATTGCATTCGTTCAGCACTGACAACTTGTTTGTCTAGTGTCTTTCATACAAATTCTGGACTGAAAAACTCTATGCAGAGTTTAAAAATACACAGTGGGAGAAATAATAAGGGAGGAAGAGAGAAATTCAAAAGAGTGTCAAAGACACTGGAGTGTTTTTAAATGATGCATTCAATATTGCCAACCCCACGGCTTCAAAATAAAGCATCAGATCCCCTCCAAACAAAGACTTTAAAAAAATAATTGCGAATTCTAGATTCTTGTCTTTTGCTTTTAGCATTTTAGTGTTTAGCTTTCACAGTTCGAAACATTTCTGTAAAACTACAATGAACTTGCTTTAAATTCTTTTTTAAAAGGAAAGCTGAGAGTGGAGTTTCATGGGAATTACTAAACACCCTGAACCCTGTGTTCAGCACATGAAGATTGGCAGATTCAATGAACCAAATATTTAGACTTGTTTTTCTTGCCTTGAAAATACATATGAGTAGTAACTGCATAAAGTCAACAGAGGACTTCCACTGAAAAATGTGGAAATCCTGGGTCAGTAGCAAGGTGATCAACAAGGCCTGCCATCTTTACAGTGCCTTTACAGGATTTTATTCAGCAAGGTGTTTAGCTCAGAAAATTTCTAAAACAAAATTTCTACAAAGGTCAAGTGCAGACACCATTTGCCTTTGCAGGGCTGGGCATATGTTTTGTTTCCCATTTTGATTTGCATGGGATGACACAAAACACTAAGGAAAAGCGGAGCGCTTCAGGTTCCTCAACAGCCAGATTTCCTCCTCATAGCAAAGGGGTCGCAATCATCCCTGTCTCTCTCTGCGGTCTTGCCAGGGCCATAAAGGCAGGTGTTCTCCTGCTGGTGTGTGTGCTCAGCGCTTACGAGGTGAGCACAGAAGGAAAAGGAGAGCGAGCTGCTCTGAAAGCTTGAAAGCTGAATTGCTGGCTAGGATTGTGTAAGGGTATAGGGCCTTTCAGAAGATTTCCTCTGCCCTTCATCAGTAGGAGCAGAGAAGGTGGAGTAGGGGTACTTAGGCTTAGCCATGGTGAAAGCTAGTATCCCAACATAAATGTAACCTCTATCTTTCATATTAAAGAAACCAAATCTTTATGAAATTTATTGAATTTGAAACTTGTTGCATCTTTTTCCTAGAGAAGTATTTTCCCCAAATTCATAGTAATAGAATTTCAAAAGAAACACTTTTTTTTCTCTCTCTCTGGGGAGTAGCTGGCTTCAGCTTCTTTCTCAGCGGGTAATTTTTCTGTTGGCTATTATTTATACCTGCCTGGCTGCATTGGCACTAGCCAGAGTTACCTAATGACTTACATGAGCACATAAACATGTTTTAAATATTCCACACATGTCTAAATAAACATAGGAGCTTTCAAGAAGCCACTGTGTGATTGGGTGCTGTCTGCAGCTAGTACAGGTACTCTGTGTCATGGAGTCTGTTGCATAAACTGATGGTGCTCCATCTTGAAACTAGTTGGACTTCCTCTGCAGATGCACATTATTCCTTTCAGGAAGACACTACACCATGTCTCAGCTCTGATAATTTGCTCCTTCTAACATTCAGTTGACAGGCATCTATAGCCTGTTCTTACACATCTGTTTTTGCAACAATATGTTCTCTAGGGCAAATATTTCTTCATTATTCGTGATTCATGACATGTATCCTTCTTCATATGTTATGGAAAACAATTTACTTCCCTTCTACGAAATTGAACCAGCCAAGCACTTCCAGTCTTTTAAAATCTGCTCTCCGTTCTCCTGCTAATATTCTCCATACCAGTTTCAGCTTGTACTAATCTTTCTTGAACATGGGTGACCAGAGTGTATTCAGTATTGCAAATGAGGTTTCACCAGTACCTTGTGCAATAGTACTAATACTTCTGTTTGTACAGAGAAATGTGACTGCATCCATTGTCAGTTGCATCAGAGACTCACCAGATAGTTTACCCTCAGTTCGGTTATTTCTAACTGAAGAAATTCTATATTACAGCAAAAAAATCTTGTTGCAAATCTCTCACGGCAGAACTTCTTACAGCACTCTATTAAATTTCATTTCATTTCTATTACTGTAGTTCATAACATCATCCAGGCCTTGCTGCTAATATCATTAGCAAGTTCTTAAGCTGTACTCAAAACTTCAATGTTTGTAGCAGAGAGCTATCAATACAATCTCTTTTACTCTTCCTTTTTGAATGTATTTTTGACTCCATACCTCACATTTTTTTTGTCTATACTCTTCCTTTTTAGACTCCTAGGTTGGTCACATTCCTCTCGTGGTATCTTCCGAGATAAACACAAAAACAGGCCTGTTGTTATTGCTGCTTGTATGATTCAAAATGGTAACTAGGAAAGGTCATGATAACTAGGAAAGACAATAGGTAACAAGGAAAGAGGTCTGGCCAACCAAACCTTTGGCTCAAGTCTTTCCCTTTAAGATACCCACAACTGCTGCTAGTACCTCTAACTAATGGACATCTCCAGCACTGGAGATGCCCTGGCAGGAGATTTGGGAGGATGTTTCTACCTTTGTGTTGATTAGTCCGTCATTCTTTGCCCAGTGACAGAAGTAGTTCAGAAATGTCATACCAAGACATGTCATTAAGGTGGCCAGTTCTGGATTCTACTTTTGACAGAAACCTTATCCAGTGCTTTAGAAATTGCACTATAGTACTGTTGTCTAAATTGTCCAATGCTATAGCATAAGGAAATGTAAGTTCAGGAGTAAACAGAGGCTTTTTGTTCCCAGATTTACTTTGACTTCGTCCTTGCTCGTTGGTAGATGAGTTACCTTGAGTAAGAGACATGTTTCTGTGGCAGTACTGTATAGAAGCCAGCCTGTTCTGTGCCTGTTTTGTTGAATACTGTAATCATTGGTTTAATGAGTGTATTGAGACAGTCAATGGCTTTTTTGTTTGTTCACTTTATTACCAGGGTCTTTTCACCTTATTCACTTGATGTTTGATGATTACGTATTGTACCTGCTAGAATCACTCCATTGTCAGGAGAGAGCTAATGAGCTAATGAGGGCAATGAAAGGAGAAGGAAGCACAGGTGAGTTTGTTCTTTTATTCATCTTGTGTCATTTTATTCCACTGGATTCACTCTTTTCTAAGTAAGAGCACTTCCTTGTCCTCAGCTATCCCAGAGAAGCATACCAGGTCCCATCAATTCCATCGTGATCTAAGTCATTTGGGCAGCCTCCCAGGTTAATATGCTCTCAAAGAGGCCTAAGTGCTTCATGATGTTATTCCTGATGTTTGGAATGCCATCCTAAGCAGACACGTGGTATTTTAGAAAGAGATTTTTGTACTGAAGCTTTTTGACTAAACCATAATTGCATTTTAGTCAATTTATGATTCTTGATTCTCCTATGCTGGTTTCCCACTAAATAATTCCACTGATATCTATGGATTTGTACCACTCTAAGTAGAAGGGAAAGATAGGAGAAGTGAGCAAAGGCAAAAGTGAAAGCTATCATTTCTGATATATTTACGTTATGAGTACAAGTACAGAAACAGAATCGTAGTCTTGCTCCATTCACTCTGCACTGACTTGCCAGAGCAGGAGCAAGCAGAAATTGCCTTTAGTCCCTCTGCTCAGGGCTCCCTTTGTAATGAGAAGTCCTCAGTGATCTTCTTTCTCTGCATCTCCCATTAGTTTTCGCAAGTTAAATCCCTCTATGAGCTTTGGAAAGCTGTACTCTTCATTTAATCTGTGACTTAATTTGCTTCCCTGGAGATTTATGGGAAGAAAACATTCCAGTGTTTAGGGTACTATATTCTGGGTGTTGAAAGACCTGGTTTTAATTCCTTGTCCTGCCATAGCCTTTTGTTTTTTTGACAAACAAGTTGCTTAGCCCTTCACACTTTCCACATAGCTTTAGGAGCCTAGAACTATGCAGAGCATGAGCCTCTGGAGTCACTGAGGAGAGACAGTTACCACTGTTGGCTGCTGGAATCCCCTTGAAATTCCTCTGATGTTCTTTCCTATGTCTGTAGAAGGAGCAGGAGTGCCTAACTCGGGCTGAACTCTTAACTTTAGGTGCCTAATAATATATAGGAGATATATAAGTCTAAGGCTGTATGCACATCAGTTTAAGTATAAAGCAAGAAAAATGGCACTTTAAGAGGTCTTAAGAGGAGACACAGAAGATTATTATAGTTTGCATGTGATAGAAGTCCTTCTTTCCAAAATTTACATGATTACTGTTATACATTTACATACTTGCCTTTTTTTTTTTTTTGAGTTTCACAGTGTTCTTTGAACCTACCCTAAACTATGTTTTTTTGGTGGCTTCTCCCTCAATTTACAGCAGAAATACGAGAAGAAATCATTCTGAGTGAACCAGCTCCTCCAACTCCCTCCCCAGTGCCGTTCTCCCCAGCTAAATCTGCCACCTCAGTGGAAGTGCCCTCTGCCCCCTCACCTGTCAGCAACCAGTCCCCAGAGTACGCTGGCATAGCAGCTACAACAGGTAAGCAGGCCAACAGCAGCAGGATCTGCTATTCTCTCTTCTAAAGATGACTTTTCCTTTCAGCTACCTGAAATTGAGCACAACACACACTGGTTCCCTAAAGATGAGGAGCCTTCTGAAACTGAAGTCTGTTTAAAGTAGTATTAATACTTTCTTGCTCTATCCGGACATGGTGCGCAGTGTAACAGGAAAGAAGTGATGCCTGGATGCCAAAGGCCTAACAGTAGATTCCAGACCTTACTTCTAGCACACCAGAATCTCCCTAGTTGTTGAGGACTTCAGAGAAGAAGGTCTGTCACTTTATTTTTAGGTGGTTTTTAAAATCAGTTCAATTGTTTGTATTTCTAGTAATGCACTGAAAGAAATATTTATAGGTATAATACTTTTGAGTATCTCAAATGACTTTAATGTGGACTCAGTCTCTCTGGAAAAATTTATGTACTTCATGGAGATGGACTGGGTACATTAAGGTTTTGTGAGGTTTTCAAAGTGCTGAACCACTTAGTTCCCAGTGAGTAAAATGAGAATTGGACATTTTTCAGCATATTTGAGACCAAAATACATTTAAACATCTGCGTGAGTTTCTCTTGCAAATGTTTACATGTTGTTAACTTTCATCTTTCAATACTAGAGATTGGGAAATGGATGTCTGAAGCCTATTTTCTATTACATACTTCATTATGGCAACTCATGACCTTGTAATCTGATAAGTCACAGTAAACTCCTGGTTAATAAATCTGTGCATAAATATACTCCGTTTGAGGTTAGGATTATCCAAACAGTAAGACCAAATGCAGGCCCCTAATGGCTTCTTGTTTGGGCATCTCTGCTCGGTAGTCGAATGTAAAAGTCAACTGTTACCTTTTGGATATGGGCAGGAACTTCTGTCTGTATGAGCAAAAGGCTGTATTTTCTTAATTTATGAGGGAGAAAAAGCAAAACTGTAAAGCACTTTTAGAAGACATCCCGTCACTGGAAATCTAGCTTTTCTGCTTCTCAGTGAAATGGGTGTGTAATCAGAATGTGGAAACGATCACTCTTGTGATGTACTAGAAAAGTTACAAAACCTTCTTGAAAGAATGTCAGAAAGTGATGATTTACCACCCTGGATAATTTGGCAGAGGCCAAAGGACTAATAAATCTTTCTGACAAATGTTGTTCGTGTTTTCAAAGGCGCCACAGGGAAGCACAATGCATAGTTGTGGTGAAAAGAGATTTCAGAACATTTGTTCTTACATTGAAACTCAAGGTTTTTTCACTGTTGGAGATTATACTATATTTAGGAGGGAAACAGGATGATATTACCCCCTGGGCAGTTAGAGAAGAGCTGTGTGATTCCTGGACATGGGCGGTGAGCACACAATTTTGGATCAGGCAGTCACTGAGGGGGTATGTATCTCTAGGTCTTGAAACACTGAGTCCAAATAACTTGGTCTGCAGACATTGTGGCCAAGTGGGATTGTTGTGATCTTATAGGCAAAATTTAGGCATGATGCAGAACTCTGCTCAGAAGTAAAAGACTGAAAAGTAGGTAACCGTCCACAGAGAGCCTACTGTGTGGCATAGAAAAAATGAGACTGAAAGGACTTCTGTTTATGCTGGAGAGATTGTAAACCTATGTGATTATGGTAACTATTAACCCAAGTTATTCCATCTTTAAGTCTGTTTGTCAGCTCTCTGAGCATGCCTGACTGAGGTAACTGCCTGGCTCTTAGATCTCCCTCCTGATTTCTCGCAGCAATATGAGAGAATGGACTGACACAAACATTACAGATGTAATTCCTTTTTGTTCTCATGTTATGCCTTACTTTATTTTACTCTCTTTTTGCTCTTTCATGCTTTCTTTCCATCTAAGTGTTTAGTCTTGCTAGTGTGAAGTCTCAAGCTAGAAATGGATCATTTGAGGACAGTCGCTGAAGAACCTGCTCCTTCAGTACGGGCAGTAGAACTGTTCAAAGTTGTTCCCCGAGCAGAACATTTTAGGCAAGAATGTAATTTTTGATTATTTTAGCTCTCTGCTTTTGCCAACTTCTCATTTTCAGGGTGTTTTAGAAACCTCTTTTTGGATGACTGAGACTTTTACCATCCGGTGCAGTCTCATTTTCACTAACATGAAAATCATTTTTGTCTGCTACAAGCCAAATTTGTCAGTGCCAAGCAGTGGTCTGGTTAAGAGTAAGTACAAGTATGTGAACTTTTCCTTGGCTTAGTTGAGACAATTAAAGATACTTCTATTTCCCACATTCATCATATAGATGAGCTGATTGCCGCCTTGGTTTGCTACCCATTACACCACAGATTGCAGTAATGCTTTCAAGTGTACAATAGGAATCTCTACCCATTACACCACAGATTGCAGTAATATAAAATAACACCATGCTTTCAAGTGTACAATAGGAATCTAACTTTCTTGTAACCATGTTATAGGTAACAGTTTTAGTTTAAAATAGAAGTTCTGAAAATGTGCTCTATGATCCAACTATTCTGGGTACAGAGCTAGAGAATCAATATTTGAAAATAACTTTAGAAAATAAAATGGAAAACAGGTCTTTCAAAGAAAATAATTTATCAAACTAAATATAAAGTATATGTAAAAAATGTTCTGGATTTATTTTATATTAGACCTTACTTCTGGAGGATAAATTTAAATGCCACTATTTATTTTCTGAAACATCATTTATAAGGTAAATGTCAGACCCTGAAAAGGCTTTGCAAAACTTGAAAACTAAGCCCATTGGCTCCCACTAGTTTTTAGTCCCTTAATTAAAGGCATTGTTAAGTCTTTTTTTTTTCTCTTGTGGCATTAGCAATAAAAGTTAACTATTAACTTGCATTTAAACCTTCTTGCCTTCGTTCAATGGTCACCACAAAACCACAAATTAAACTGTTGAAATTGCATGGCACCAAGCAAAAGAAAGCCAAATCCTATGTATAGTGTTCTAATTTAGAACATCTGGCATGCCTCAGCTAACATTTTATTTAAATCTTTTTTGTTAGGTTACTAGACATTTAAAAGGATAATTAGTCTCAATCCTTTTTAAGTCGCAAAGACCAGATTAATGATTGTTCAAACTGCGATGATATTGTAATAAAAGTGATAACAGTATGGCTGACTCTGCTCTTCCTCTCTGCTCTTCCTGAAATTGTGATTTCTCATTTACTAATGCAATGCTTTTTTGACAACGTGAAATGGCCTCTGAACTGTAAGTAGCTCCTAATGCATTAGCAAATTAATTATGCAGTTTACTATTTAGTTTCAAGATATGTATGTCTGATTTAAGTCCTAATGTCAGTAGTAGTCACTTAAAGACAGTATTTTTCCAGGTTCTGGAGAGATATTAAATTTCTGGGATTCTGACATGGGAGATGCCTGCATAGAGCTACCACTTCTCCTGATATTTTTGTTTTTGAATGCAGAATGGTTGAACAGTTGAGGTTGGAAGGAATCTCTGGAGATCATCACACAATGACATTCTGTTTTTTCCTTAAAGTTCCAGCTCTTGGACTCCTATGAAAGTATGAGAACATCAGCTCTTTTTAAAGAATTAGTTTAATTCTTATAGCTGTAGGGTGTAAAAATCAACAGTTTCAACTTCAAAGGGCTTCCAGACTTTCTCAATGGAAAATTTGAGTTTTTTTCTAAATCTGATTTTTAAGATAATCTATTTGTTGGGGAGGAGAGAAGAGGGAATTTACTCTAGCGTAAAGCACACATAAAAATCCAACGTTGTAAAGTAGCTTTTGATTCTTTTTTTGTGTTGGTGTTCATGATGACACCAGTGGCATATCAACAGCAAAATCTAGCTATCAGGGACTGCTCAAAGCTGTAAGTGCCATATGCAGTTTGTGCACTGAGACAGCACGTGCTCAGGATATTTGCATGGCCTTTGGTGCAGTCCATGGACCACACATGGTCCTAACCACATGGTTCTGTGAATGGAATTCCCTGTCACTTCTGGTTTCGCTAGGCATTAGTACGACAAAACCATAGCTGCACTGCCAGCAGCTCCATTTATACACTGGGCCTCTTACAAGTCAGAAGGCTTCTTGGTTAATACCCCCAAAATCAAATTTATCTTAAAAAAAAAAAGAAAAAAAGAAAAAAAAGAATGATGATAAATGAACTTCCCTATTTAATCAAACCCTGCATGTTCAGAACACAAAGCAGAGCAAAACATTGCTCAACCACTATTGTTCCTGCTTATTTCAGAAGGCAGTTCAGTTGGGTTCAGTCATATCTAAAAGCGACTTCCTCTCCCGGAGTTCCATTCTGCAGCTAGCTGAGAAAATTAATTGTATGGAGCTGGGGCACAGGAGGATTTTAGAAAGATAACTATCAAAATCTACAACTCTTCAAACATATATCATTCCTCCTTTTCCACACATGACAGTGTAGGCACTGACCTCATATATACACCCAGCCTCTAAGTCTGTTATCTTCTTACGTCCTCCTCCTTTCTCTCTGAGACTAGGGCATTCTGAAAATAACAGCATCCCTTCCACAAAGGGATTTTTTCTCAAGAACATCCTGACAAGAAAGATCTTTGAACAGCATCCTGTGTCTCTCTAATTCCAGAGTAAAGTCCAATATATGTTTGTTTCTAATCCCAAAATCTCTCTTAAAAAAAAAGATATTTCTGGGACACTTCTTGGTTAACAGAGTTAAAGACATTCACAGCTCTTCCAGTGCAAAATCTCTTTGTATTTCTCTCTCAGAGTTGTCCAGACAAGCACACAGCATGTCAAAATCTAAACATTATTTTTTTTAAATTGAGTGGGGGTGACTGCCACTTATGCTTGAATGCCAGAAGTGACCAAGTCCAAGGAGCCTGACCTCCCATAGGGAACAAATGAAACAACTTGCTGTCATGGATTGATTCGTTTTGCTCAGGCTGAGATAAGATCCCAACTATTCTTTTTTTTTTTTTAAAAAAAAAGGCTGTACCAGTGGCTTGGGGCCTGTCAGATAAATCATATTTCCTAAAATGCCTTAGAATAAAGGATCCTTTGGCTTTGTCACTGCCTGTGAGAGTTAGGGAGGTCATATGCTTTTTAGTTCAACAGCCATAGTGAAGTACTAGAAAAGAATAAAATCAAGTCAAAGCAAAACTTGTCTTATGGGGAAGTTAAGAAGTTAAAAAAGCTAACAGTATCTAAAGTAAATATTTGTTTTTAACAGGCTTTTTTTTCTTTTTTCTTTGTTTTTCCTTTTGAATTAGTCTGTTTTAAAACAAAGTTACAGATCTTCTTTTGGAAAATACCACTAGGAAAATATGCTGACCATCTGAAACAGAAATGCTACAGTAAATTTGTGATATTATCAGAATAGGTCTTCTTTTGTTTTCAAATGAGGCTAATTGCTGGGTGCATAAGTAGTTTTGGCCCCTTTCCCTGAAAACATACTTTGCAGCCAAGGTGGGCTTCCGTAAGTACTTCCTTGACTCAAGGAGTGTCTGCTTATAGCTTATAACATTGATGTGTTAGCTCAGATGATGAATATGCTTCTTCTTTGACCTCAGAGATCTCAGTGGTCCTCTGCAATGGGAGGAAATGGAAGACAGAAAGTTCAGCCGTCCTTGATGAAAAATGCAGATGTGAAAATAGGACTTTACGCATTGGAGAAAGTTTCTGCTATGAAATCACCAAATCAGACCCTACGGGAGTATTTCAGGCTGGGCTTACCTTGTGAAGCTTACAAGGCTTTGTTGAAACCCAAAATTGAGCATTTCCTGCTCCAAAGAATAATTTGCCTGATTTTTTTCATAAAAAAATTCACATACACCTGAGGACAATCATGTGCATCTGAGGTAGCGTAGCCCTTTTAGCCAGTGAAAATGAGTTAAGAGTACCCAGGGGCCCCCAAACTAGTGTTCCCTTTGGGTTGCCTTAAGCTCTCTGGTTCTCATCTGCAGGGCAATCTCAGCCAGGCTGGTCATGAGCTGCAGTAAGAGCCGTGTTGTCTGGCCCACGGGCTCTGTCAGCCACCCAGCCACGTGAGGTGGCCACGGGACAAGGGTTTCTCAGCAGCTGGCTCTTGAGCCCGGCCTTCCTGCCTGGAAGGGATTGGCCTGATTAAAACACTCAGCACCTTCCAAATGCACAGCCCACTTCTTTGCTTTGCTCTTCCCACAAATGCACTCTGTGAAAAAGTCAATTAAATCCGGTCCCTGCCACATAAGAAGAAGAAAGACACATTATTTGCAGAATTAAAAGGGCTGGGCTATTTCTGCGTTTTTATATATGTATATATATATATATAATTTGGGGAGCTACCACAGTGTTCTCACGATGCAAGTTGGTACCTCAGAGAGCGGAACAGATGAAAACCATGTAAAGGTTCAAGAAATGTATAGTGTAAGGCACATCTTTTGCCAGTCCTTTTGCCCTTAGCTTATGCTTCCCTCCAGGCCTGATCAGCCTGAGGACTAAACAGGCCAGCACCCCGCTCTGTGTGAGAGAGGCTTCCAGGTTGGCTGCATCATGCCTAAGGCGTAGTAACGCCAGCTATTCCTCCATCTCTAAGCTTTATCTCCATTTTATAAGAAGATGTTAGCCTCAAATTACAGCTTCACTCTGAAGGTTCACAGCCGGAGATATTCCAGAAGCACCTCTTATCTATGTCTCTCTGGGCACTCCAGCTGATCTATTTGTATTTTGTTTAGTGCCTTAGGCATGAGTGTTTTACTCACTGTGATTGATCCCACTTCCATTATTAGAGCCTGTTAGGTTGCTTTTCTGCAACCATTTCCGAGTATAGCCCTTACCAGAACAACAGCTCATGTTACCTGTTTTCGCTCGATGCTTGTTTGTCTGCAGGGGCTATGCAGTCCTACACATGGTCCCTCACCTACACCGTGACAACAGCTGCTGGGTCACCTGCAGAAAATTCCCAACAGTTGCCCTGCATGAGAAACCCACATGTGCCGTCGTCATCTGTCACACACCGGATACCTGTTTACCCTCATAGAGAAGAACATGGGTAAGTCACTTTCCAGTATCTGGCTTTCTTGTGTTTTTGGATAAACCAAAGTTTACCAAAAGCAAGAACCAAGGTCTTTTGGAAGGGTAATGAATTTTTTTTCTCAATGTAGTAGGTCTGTACTGCACAGTATAGTTACTCTTCTGCTTTTGTAATTGTTGCATGATTATACTATGTCTCCGTTTCATAAAACCCTTTTATTTCCATTTAAAAGTATGTCTGGAGAATATTTCCTAAAAGAAATGATTTCAATAGGTTCCTTACTGTCTCTGACACCTGTTTCCCTGGCCATATTCCATCTCAAAGGCCAAATGTGTCCAAAGAACTATCATCCTGCACCATGACTATTGTTAGTCCTGCTAAACAAAAATGTCTAAGGTTTAGAGAACAGCCACATATTCACCATAATATTCTAATCCCATCCCCATCATTAAAAAAAAATATATATAATAGAAATTTGATTAGCGCTGCTTGATCTTGAAATACTTCAGAAAGTTGAAGTGTTCTTTTCACCAAACAAAATTTTTCATGTGCCATCCTCTGAGAGAATGTTTATCTCATAGATATCCATAATTACAGAGAAATCATGACAAAATAGTTCACAGACACATACCTACATTAGCTGATGTCCAGATGCGGGCGTGAAGCAAGGGAGTCAAAGTCTGCCAGCATGGAAGTTTCCATACTGCTTGGAAGTAGATTAATTTGAACGCTGCATCTTCTTCCCTCTTGGATGTAGGCAGGTTTGGATTTCTATCTGAATGTCACTGCTAAGGAAACCTGGCTGTGAGAGATATGGAGTGTCTCTGCTGCTAGGAATATGTTAGCTTGGAGACAGCTTTGCTGGAGACAAAAGTAGGGCAGCAGGACTGTTCTGGAGCTCACAAGATATAAGAATTTGAACAGACCACAGTAGGGCATTGCATATATATGTAAATACATCTATATATACACGCGTGAAAGTTTATTGCTATTACAGCTGCCCTTTGCCTCAAGTAGGTGATCTAAGGAAACTTTTTATTTGGGTGAATTGACTTTTCTAATAGACAAAAAAAAAAGACTTTTATAATTTGTCTTGTTTGCTATTTAGCTTTATATTTGACACATGCATAGAAACAGTCTGGCGATGCTTCTGCATGATTCAGTGACATCTGCCTTCTTGTCTGCAACTGAGTTTGTAAAATCATACAGATAGAGTCCCTCTGTTAATCTGCATTTACGTGGTATCTAGCAAAAAGATTTCCCAGTATCATTTGCCCTTTCCATGCTACTATAAAATATTTGTGTGTCATTACAATATGTACCTATTTCGAGATCTACAGAGAAAACAGCATATTTATATTTTAGCTTTTATATGATTTGAGTCTAATGTGATACATTAATGAGAAACATCTGCAGAGAAATCCAGTGACCTTCCTCACAGTGTTTGGAAGTGCAAAACTCATTAGATGGATCTTTTGGAAGGTATAGTCACAGATTCCAGACATTGCTTATTTAAAAGCATTAAAGGACCATATATTCAGACAAGAAGAGAAAAATAAGAGACCTTGTATGCAAGATTCAAGCAGATGGCTGCCCTGAAAGAAACAGAGAAGATCACAGTCTGTACAAAGATTTCCAGGTTTCTGGGGAAGAAGAATAAATGACTTTGAAGTAGAGTGAGCAGCTGTCGTAGCCCCAAAGACTGAGCCACGCTCCGATGGCAAGAGCCCAACAGAGCCCATAAGCAACCTGCAGGCCATGAGCTACCTGTAGATGAAATCCCCACCAAATGCAGATTCTTAGCCACCCAGCATCGCCTGTAAGTTTTCCGACAGCACTTCTACTGGGCTCCCTACCGATCTTGCATGCTAAAGATGATCCTTTGTGAAGCATAAATGTCCCAGAGTATCCAGAGCTAGAAGGAGAATGCCTAAAACACTGAAGCATTCCAGAGGTTGGAAGATCTGAGCCCTTGGAACAATATAAAGTTCTAATAGTGCTGAAGAGAGATAAATACAGACTGTTGGCTTGGCATATACAGGTATTTTAATTGTCCTTGGGGCCACTTTCTTGAAGTAAAATGCAACTCTAATGATAAAAACTACGCCCTGTAAAATAAAAACTGATTAAGTCCAAATGCATCCTTAACAAAAAAAGAAGAAATGGCTACATGACCTGTTCCCTGTCATTAAGACAAGCCTGACAGCTAGCAATACTATAGCCTAGGTTTGTGAAACTGGAGAAGACCACAAGGTTCATAAACCACTCTACCTCGCTCTAGTAAAACCTCCTTCTAAATCCACAGGAGTAGCCTGCACACATATGTGGGATCATGACTGTAAACAGAAGATTTGCAATATCGAGTCAACTGTGGTTTCACTTTGAGGAAATTTAGACAACATTTCCTAGGTATCCCATTTGAGTTTGTAATAAAATAGGTAAATAATTGTTCTTGTCTGCTCTTCGAGTAATTCTGAGTTCTAAAATTATTTCCTTCTGTTTCCAATAGAAGGAATTGTTTGGGCTTTCTAAAGGCTTGCTGAGATATTGGAAGACTCAGCTACATACCTTGCTAGCCAAATATCCATTAGCAAAACCAAAAGATGTCCTTCAAGTGGCACCTTCAGGGACACACACAAAAAAAGAACTCCTGAAACTGCTTGCTTCTCTCCTGTGTGGAACATCTGCTGTGTGGTGTCCTGTTGGATAGCTGTGGATCATCCATTAGCCTCTCTTACAGCTGAACAAGCCCAGTTCTCTCAGCTTCTCCTTGTGCATCATGTGCTCCAGCCCCCTGTCTTGATGGTCCTCCACGGGACTCCAGTATGTCAATGTCCTTGGAGTGAAGAGCCCAACACTGGACTCAGTGCTTCAGATACAGTGTCAGATGCCAGAGAGAGGCAATAATCACTTTCTTAGGCTTTCTGATCACACTTCTGCTAATATGGGCAAGTAGGCCAAGAAGGCCATGTTGGTCTTTAGTGCAGGGGCACAGTGGCGCCTCTTGATCAGTATTTTGTCCACCAGAACCTCCAAGTTACATTCAGCACAGCTGCTTTCTTGCCACTTGGTGCCCAACCTTTACCTCTGCAGGAGTTTTGCTGTCTCTGATGCAGGGCTTTGCATTATTCTCTGCCCCATCACCACACCGTTCTCTCAGAGTCACAGCTGAAGTAACTGCCAGTTCTCAGGGGCAGAGCATCTTGATGCCTAGAGAAAGCATGAAGTGCAGTCAGGCCTTAACAGAGAGTGGCTTTAAGCAGGGAATCCAATGGCACTCCTGGGCAGCTGTGGGGACTGGATAGGCAAGCATCCTCCTCAAGCAGAGGAGGCTGCTCTGGGAAATGATGTCTGGTGTCTGCAGACTGCCAGAAATGTGTGGAGGAGAATCTCATCTACCAGTCTGTTGTGTGGAAGGGCCTGGATAGCAGTTTACTAGGAATGTGGTAATAAAATAACAATAAAAACGAAAAAAAAAAAAGACGATATCCTTAGAAACTGTGCAGATGAGCCTGCGATTTAAAACTAGTCACAGAAACATACTGAGTCTCTCTAATTGTTCTTGTGCTGAAAACATGATCTCACTAAGTGGCATCTGCTTGCCATCTGAGCTGGGAAATATCTTCAAGAAAACGTTATTTAAAGTGTAGTTCTCCAGTGCAGAAAAAGCACAAGTCTGTTTCTCACAAACATGACAGAACTATGAATGGGAGTGCAAATATTATGCATGCTAAGCAGTGCTTTTTAATGGATTTTAGATACACGGGAAGTTACAACTATGGCAGCTATAGCAACCAGCATCCCCACCCAATGCAGAGTCAGTATCCATCTTTACCACATGATACTGCTATTTCTGGACCACTTCACTACTCAGCTTACCACAGAAGCTCTTCACAGGTAAGTTAGTTTTGTTAATTTTATTACTTGACAATGCTTGTTGTAACATTTTAAAAAATAAGGACGTGTTAAGAAATTTCTCATTGGCTTGTATACTGTTAGAATCAACTCTAGTCCTGGATAGTCCCTACATTTTTTTTCTCGACCACTTTGTCATTGAGCAATATTTCCCAGATAACTTTCATTCCAGAGGGAGGTTCTCTTTGAAAAGCTGAGATTTGAGCACTAAACTCTAAAATCCAGCAGTCTGGATCACAAGAAGTATTTCTGTGTTGGCAGTACTTGAAACAAAGATCAGCTTTGTTTAGCTGATCTTTGTTTAGCTGATAGCTAGGTGTTGAGAAAAGGAAGAGATTCTTAATAAGAAATAAAAATGTTTCTATATAGTTGAAAGAGGATGTAGAGGCAATTGGTTTTGAGAATACAGATGATTAGAAATTTGCCAAAAATATGATTGGTGCATTTAGTTTAGTGTCAGTAAAAAATTGTGTTCGACATGTATCCTCTAGCCTCTTTCTGTATGTTATGGAGTTGTGTTCATTTTCAGGACTACCCTAGTTCACACAACTGAGCCAGTAGGAAGCAGCACAGATTAATATGAAGAGGGCTGCTCTCTGGGGCCTCTACTGGGAAATTTGCAGACGGTGTTACAGGCAGGAGGTGATGGCTTTGGGGTATTCCACATGGGTGTTATTATGCTTCATCTACTAGAAATTGATGCACGTATGTTAAGGAGCAACATGCTTATGCTAGTCCTGGGCTGGAAGGCTCCTGGCAGGCACGGAGACATGGATTTGATAGTGCTTTGGACTAGAACACATGAAACCTGCAACTTGTTCTGGTCTCTGGCATCAGCCTGCTGAGTCATCCCAGAGAAATAATTTCTCCTTTCCATACCTCATTTTCACTTACTGTAAAATGAGAATAATGATATTGGTCTCCTTTTTAAAGTTTTTTGAGATCTGCGTAGAAAAGTTTTCCTCTGCAAAGCCAGTATGTTCATTCAGACTTGCTCAATAATGGCTCTGTAGCCACTGATGAATACATAAGGAGTTTACTCATGTCCTGGTTAACATGTTGCATAGAAACAGTAACATATATTAAAATCATGCATATTTGAGAGCAAAATGATTCAGCTTTTGTTTAGCATGTTCTTTCTCATACTGTTTGTAAACTGAAGCAGGGTCTTTCAGCTTTAGAACTGATCTTACAAACAGGATCCAACTAACAAAACCCTATTAATGTGCTCACTGTCTTTAAAGGAGCTAAAACCCTGCTTTCAGAAATAATGTAGAAGCTTTAAATGATTTTAACATTTTTGTTCTGATATTGTTTTTAAAACTAAAATTCTATAAAACTCCTGCCCTGATGATAAGTATTCTTTTTTAATCACTTCCAACCAACAAAAGTTTATTGGTCTGCAAAGCCCAACAAGAAGTTAGGCAATTACATGCTTTCTAATAGACTTTCTAAGGGAAACATGGTGCAAAGGAATCGCAGCAGGACTCATGAAAGTACAGGGGACCAAATTTACAATGGGATGTAAACAGTCACCACTATATTGAAATGAGTGGAGCTGCAACATGTATTACTGTGGTAATATAATCAGTCAAGAATAGGAGGCATTGGCCAACATCTCTCTTCTAAAGAACTCCTTGTTCTAGTCTACATTCAGACCAAATATAGAAGCCTGGCTCAGTTTTAGCTAGTATTCTATCATGTTCTTTAGGGTAGCGGTTGTAGGCATTAACTGCTAAGGAGAAACATGCATGTGAAATAGATTGTCCTCTACAAAGACAGAATCAGAGGTACCCCTAGTCCTAGATAGGACTGTGTTGAAAGAGAGAAGGTGCAATAGGCTGCACCTATAGGTTACTGTTTTGGTCTGGAAAGTCACCAATTTCCATCCAACCTCTTCTTGCAGAAGAAAACAAAATACTCCAGCTCTTATCAGTTCAGTTTTTGTGAGGCTGTTTTCCAGTTCACAGCAAGGGAATGTTCCTGAAGAAAAACAGAAGTGTGTTTGATTTTTCTGTCTTAGAGGAGCTTTAAGATAGATCATTTCACAAACTTGATTTGTAGACCATGAACAGAAGAGAGGAGTTGGCACAATGGGGATGGAGAGGGCAACTTTTATTTGCTTGGAAGGGGGAGAACTGAACTGCAGAGGATGGGCATGGAATATGTGATCCTTTAAATTTTATTTGCCAGCATATTGCACATTGATCCCAGTGTCACACACAGGCATACAGTGGTTGGGCTGTGTTCGTTTTAGGAGGTCTGCTGTGGGTTTGTTCCTGGAGAGGGCTGTGCTGGGATGGAGTCCCCTGTGCAAGTCTTGCTCTTGATCAGTGCGGACATGGGTCCCCCACCAAGCCTGTGTCACTTGAGCAGCAGTGAGGCTGTTCCGGTGAGAGGTTGCTGGACAATTTGAATCCCTTGGTGTTACAGATCCACTCGTGCTCCATCCCATATTTAGAATAAAAATAAAAAGTTGGTGAAAGCCCCTGAGACTATTGTAAACTCCCAGCTCCGAGGCAGTCTTGGCACTTCCTTGGCTCTCGAGGAATGTGGTATGTGTCCCATAACTTTGGGCTACATGGAGATTGTGATAAACAGCTCAGAGTTTCAGAAAGATCTGCAACTCTGGGGTGGATAGGAGGGCAAAGGAGTGGAGGCAATGGCTTGTAAAAGGCTTGGTAGGGAGGTAAATGTACTGAGGAAGTGATTTCTGCAGCTACCATCCAAGCATGTACCTAGAACTGGCTCCTTCTGGCGATGTGGGCTGACCAATTCCCACTGAGGGCTGGAAGAGTCTTTTTAGTGGCAGAGACAGCCTTATTCTTAACCTGAGTACTTATTTCCACCACTGGCATCTGTCAGTAGTTCTGAGACCCTGCCCTTCCTTGTAACTCCAGGTCTGGGGCCCCCTGCTTGACTGTGCTTGCTGGCCCAGAGTGTGCCTCACAAACAAAGCAGCGTGATCCGCTGCTCGATCCGTGCCTGCCGGGTTCTCTAGGCAGCAGTGCAGAGCTGCACTCAATCATACACTCCTGATTCTGTCACATTTAGAAGGGAACGGTGTAACACGTGTACATAAACAAATCTGTACTGAGCTCTATGTTTTCCAAGTTGTCTGCCTGTGTAGTAGTAGCTAAACCAGAGCTGTGGTGGGGAATAGGCCACAAGTCCTTCTAACAGCCTCTGGGCTTTCTCCCCAACCTACACCAAGTTAGTTGGAAGATACTGCTTCAAAAGTAATGCTTGCATAATGTCACCTCCAAAGCCATTTACACGATCTACATAGGGCTTTGGTCAGAGCTTCTGTCTACAGGTTTCACCCTTGCTGGGCAGGTCTTGAGCCCTCTCAGGCCATTAATAAATGTTGCAAACTGTATCATTCCACCACTTTCCTAGACACAAAGTTATTAACACCACAGCATTTTCTTCATAAAGCACAAATATGACAGTGGTAATACGAAGAGTAACTAGAGCACTCTGCAGCAGTAGGTGTTTCTGTATCCTAACGTATCTGCATTGGTAAGCATATCATTTGTAAGTGCTGTAATACATGACTGTAGGAAATAATATTGTAGGTCCATCTAGGTCCATCAGAGAGAGGATTCTCTCTCTGATAATGGCCAGAAACAAATGAGTGGAGGAAAATTGTTAGAGATGGGCAAGGCAGAGAGTGGGCCTTTCACAGCCACTTTGTGTTTGGCAAGAGCTGATCTAGGGACACGGGGAGCAAGAAGCAGCTGCTGGACTGTCCTGTTTTGTAACACCACTCTCCATTGCACTGGTCTGTCTTTGAGCTTTGTTTTTTTGTACTTTTAGACTCCTTAAGGATGGGTCATATGATTTTTTTTGTTAATTTTTGATTTGCTGTCTCATAATTGCATGTAGGATTTACAAGAGAGGTTGTGCTAGAGGAAAGTATTACTGCCTTCTTTTCTGGTGCTGAGGTGCTGAGGAAATCCTCTCTCAGACAGGGGCTGTGCTTTAACATCAATTCACACTGCTCTGTCCCTTCTACTTCACAGGAAAAAGATGGAGCTAAGAGGAAAAGTTCTTGTCCTCCCAGCAAATGTACTTCATAAACCCATTACCATACCAATGCAGTAAGAATCATATTCCCAGTTCCATATATCATCCTTCCCAATAACCTAAAAGCTAGTTAAAAATGCTGTTTTCCACTGCCTTTTTTTTTTTTGCCTTATTTTTCAGTTACTATTACCTAAAAGATAGTAAGAACAGTAAGGAAAAAATACTGTCCATATCCTGCCCATGAAACAAGAATTATTGTTTCTAACTGTATGGCTTCATAACTGACTTGAGATTGTTAGAATGTAGTTGAGGTAATTATGTATTGAATGAAACAGGAACAGATGTTTGACTTTTTAAAAAGTAATTACAAATAGCATTTCCATAAAGCTCAGATACCACTCCCCAAAAGACCAAAATCACTTGGTCTGACTTGAAAATTTCACTCAGCTTATTTGACAGACTAAGATTCAAAAAGCTTTATTTCATGGAGAAAAGGGTCAAATTATGGCTTAGAAAGGAGCAATCAATCAATAATTCTGATTATTGCATTTTTGAGATGTTAAGTATATTTTTATAATGGTCATGTGTAGCCTGTTCTTCACAATAGCTGTTATTTCTGCTAAGAGTAATTTGGAAATACTAAATCCTGAAGTAGTGTCTAATGTACAGTGCTAACTTAAAACACTCTGCAAAAGTGTGAGCTAATGCAACATAGTCAGAGCCACATTCAGAAGCACAATATTTTGCTGCTTGGACAGAGACACGTTTCACCTCCATGCATAATCAGTCAGCAAGTTGAGGATAGGAATAAAGACATTATTCTTCATCCTCATAGTGCAGGAGCTCAGGCTTCACTTAGTGGGAGGACACATTTAGCGTGGTATTTTTCTAAAATAATACTAAAAAAATGAAGTAATTTTATATTTTTTTGGCAAGGCCTTAACAATAATCTGCTTAAAGTCTCCCAGACTTAAAGAGCTTCTTGTCTAGGTTTAAAAGCAGCAGTAGCAACAAGTGTGAGTTAACCCAGAAAACGGTAATTTCCTGTCAAGAGCCCTCCAACAAATGTCGCTTTTATATCTGGCAAAGATCACTAGGCCCCAGTGTGTGGAGCTGAGGCGGCTGAAGCACTCTTCATTAACCCGGATGCGGGGTGTGAAAGGTGATGCAGGCAGCACGGGCAGGCATCCGCCCAGATGGCTCTGCCTTGGACACTCCAACAAGGCTGAATAGAGGCTTCACTGGCTGAGTTAATAGGCAGGCAGGGGCCAACGGGCACTTTAAAAATATTGTCTTTCAATAGTCTCTTCACTGGAGGGAGAAAGAAGTCACTGACTCACTTGCGATTAGCTGACCTACCATTACAAAACTTTCCATGTTGGACTCCACCATAACAGAATTTATTGTAAAATGCTAGATATTTAGAGTCCATATAATTTTGAAGCAATCGTTCTTTTTACGTTCACGACACATTCATAAACACAGCTGTGTCGGGGGCACAGGGTGGGAGGGAAGAGCAGCGTGCTGTGTCCTGCCCCTTCTGCGAGCCCTAATGTGGGGCCTTCCCAGCGAGAGGAGCCTCCTGAGGATCTTCCTTTGGCCCTTGCCTGCAAGCCGAAGGATTTGCTTTCCCTGTCAGTGCTCCTCCATGTTTAGTCTGGGATGCAATGTCTTAATCCCCAAATGGCCAAGGGACCTAACACACGTTGTATGACTTCCCCATGTACAACCTAGAGACTCTGCACAATATTCCCAGACTTAATTTTGTTTCTTTAGCTCATAGTTGAAAGTTTTGCAGTCTGCAAATTATCAGTGGCAAACGAGAATGGCTGATGCTGGGGCTTTCTCTTGCCATTTGTAAGGAATATGAAAGCAAGTAATTCTCCCATGCTAAGTCCCAGCCTGAGTTTCACAACCTCAAAGAGGAACCACACCAAGCCAGGATGGCAAAAGACTCTTCTGTGGTTAATAGCAGATCAATTAGTGGGAAGGAAGACAACAGATAATCACTGATATACTGCAGCAAAGGACTAGATCGACCTAGACAGAAGTAGGTTAATAGAACAGTCAAAATTCAGGTATAAATCATTGAACAATGAAGATGAAGACAATGGTAACCGGTGTAAAGTAAAACCTGACTGCAGTCAAAGCAGTGCTTGTCCAACTTAGCACACATCTTGCAGTTCCATACCTGACACAGAGAAAAGAGTAGGTTGTTTTTGTGTTTTATTTATCACAGTAGTCCACTCGGGTCCTACCATTTCAAAGCATTTTGTACACAATGGAACAGTCATTTCTGAAACATCCGAGATCATCTGGGGACAACAACTTATGGGAACCTAACTAATGGTTTATATAATGTAGCAGGATGAAGAGAAGAGCAATCATCTTAGAATTGCTCATGTTCTTCCCAAAAAATTTATCTCACGGTTGATGAATCCCTCTGGTGGTTGTGGACAGAGCACAGATGACTCACTTTTATTAGATATCTAACATTTTGAGAACTAATCAGATGAAATGAATTCTGAAAGGAACTCTGATGCTATAGAGAATCACGTGGGAACTTATTTCTTTGTTCTTAGGCTCTATTTATTATGGCAGGAGCTTTGTTCAGCACGGTGATCAGGTGAAGGCAGTTAGCTGCCAGCATGAAAATCAGATGCTTTAATGTATTGCCCATGCAGTCTAGAAAAGCTGCATTTTAAATCTATTATCTAGTCTCCCAAACTTTAAAAAATTGAAAATTGATGAACTTTTCCTGATGCCCCATAAAAAAAAAATGCCCCTACTTAAAATACTTGTAGGTTGGTTGTCCCTTGACAGAGCACCCTTGAAAATTGATGAACTTTTCCTGATGCCTCATATATTTACCTAAAATACTTGTAGGTTGGTTGTCTCTTGACAGAGCACCCCGTCCTTAACTGTTTAAATGAGAGAACCATGGTCTTCCATTGCCATCACGGCATATAAAACCTCAAAGCACGGCTTGCTTAGCTGCTGGGCAGTGGTGGCTCTTGTCTTCAGCACAAGGCTTCATGTGCTCAGTGCCCATGTTCTGCTGGGCTTTCCTATGGGAAAAGCCTTTCTCTGAGGTGAAGATGGAAAGCGTAGATGACCTTGTATAGTAATGTTGGCAGCGGTGCCAATTCAGCTTGTTCTGGTAGCTGCATTAGAAGTACCAGTTGAAGTGTTGCTGTTCTAGGGTGGTGCTGTCCTTTACAGGCCTGTTTGAGCAGCTGGTTGCACAGCTAAATCCCCAGGCTCTCAGGAGAGGAGAAGCAGATGTTGAACCACGCACTGTGCAAGTTCTCTTCCCTCTCATCTAATGGCCTGTCTTCCCAGGCTGTGGGGGGATATGCTAAGCCGCGGACTGCAATGTTTTATGAAGTATCAGTTGGTCAGAAACAGCCTTCTCCATCTCTCTTCCCTCATTAGAACAGCCAGCATGTGGCTTTTGCGCTGCCTGAGGCTTGTGAGCAGTTCAAGGTTTGCCAAGGCAGGGCAGCTTCCTGGCTGTGGCGTGAAGGCAGCCAGCGGAAACTCCTCGTGGGGACATTGCTGTAATCGCCTCGGGGGAGCCATTTATGCAACTGATTAAGCCCAGCCCCATTCAGCAGCAGAGTCTCATGTAATGAGACCCTTTGGGAATTGCTCTCATTTCCCTCCTCTGACCAGCTCTGGCAGCGCCTCTCCACGGCGCTCCAAAACAGAAGGCAGGGGTCTCGCAGCCCTCCCCATGTACAGCCTGTGAGGTGGGGAAGGCTCAGATCCAGAAGAGCCGGTGCTCCTGCTCTGATAGAGACAACAAAAATATCACCATGTCAAGCAAATCCAGATAATGAAATTTAGAATGATGCCACTTTTGCTGTAAAAAGTACAACCCTGTGGCTACGGACCCAGCCCTGCAGCGCTCACAATGACCAGGTGAACTGCCTAGAGACCGTCATGCCAGGAAGGTGTGAGAGAGAGAAGAGATCTGAAGATACAGAGCTGGTCAAGGGCAGCAGGGATCCTCAGCCACGCTCCTGTGCGGATGGATGATCCGAGGGCAAGTCAGGGAGAGCCATTTCCCAGGCAGAGCCCACAGGGGCAGCCCCTTCACGTCAGCTCAGTGCGCCCTAGGCCGGCGCCCTGGGCTCCGTGTGCTCCCTGGCGCGGGGCGGCTGTGCGGGCAGATGCTCTTCTCGGGGTTTCTGCCTATGCTCAGCGTATCTTCTCCTTAGCAAGAAGCATTTGTCAAACTCCTCTGGTTTCTAGTTCCCAACTGTCACTGCAGACAGCTGGGGAATAGAGAAACTCTTCTGCCTTTTTTTTATAAGCTCTCTGATTAGCTGCTGCTTTGAAGCCGATCTCTAGCATTCTTCTGCAGAGACTGGCAGGCTGGCTGGTGAACATTTAGAAGGAAGGCAGCCTTTAAATAGTAAAGATCCTTTCCCCTTTTCCCTCAGAGCACGGTAGAGTGAGCGCAGTAGAGCTGGGACACTTTATGCTCTGCTGTTTATTGAATAGCAAGTTGCCCAGGAAAAGCTGGGGGAAAAAAGATGAGAGAAAGTCATTTTTCTGCTCCCAGAAATAGCTGCCAGCAGCTGGCTCTTCTGATAAATTCCTCTGATATTTAAATGCCATGGCTCCTTAGCAGGACTTTCTCTGACACTTGGAACAGCTGCAGGTGCTGATGTTCCACCTTCAATGCATTGCCTGCTTGGGGGTTGCTAGTTCGTATGACTTAGCTCTGGTTATTCAGGCAGTTGTGATACTTTAACACTAAGCATGTGGTAGATGTTTTGTTAATTTGTTTCTCTGTCTTTCCTTTTTCATTGTAGTATCCCTTCAACAGCCCAACGTCACGGATGGAGCCGTGTTTGATGAGCAGCACCCCAAGGCTGCATCCCACCCCAGTGACTCCTCGCTGGCCAGAAGTCCCATCTGCAAATTCCTGCTACACGAGTCCGCCCATGCACTCCACGAGATACGGAAATGCTAGTGACATGTACACCCCTCTGGCAACACGCCGGAATTCTGAATACGAGCACATGCAACACTTTCCTGGCTTTGCCTACATCAACGGGGAAGCCACCACAGGCTGGGCTAAATGAAAGTGACTGGTGTCAGCTGAGCCCTTATACTTTAAAGAGTTATTAAAACTTTATATTATGTGGGACTTGTGGACGTTCTTCAGTGGAGGTGAAGACAGAAAAGATCCTGGGCAGATAAACGTAAGATCCTAAGCAGATAAAGGTAGTTCATAACATGGGTGTACTGCAGACCAGTGTGACATGTTCCTGTAACTGGACAAGATTTTTGTGCTATTCTAGACCATTATTTAGGCCAATCTGTGCCTTTTTTAATTCTGGCATGTGGGCCAACCCTCTGTGATGTCAATTCCAGTGAGCCATTTCTCCCCCCTTCCCTTATTGACAAATGTTAATGGGTCTTGTAGAGAACTACCGTAAAGGAATCTATTTATAATTTGAGTTAAAGACAGAAAGCTCACTCTCAGCAAAGCTCTGGCATCCATTCCTTTAAATTGCTCGTGCATTCCTTAAAACATTCTGCCAAGTCATCAGTTGTTTGTATTGGTTTCTTTTTTTTTTGGCTCCTTAAAAGATATGTGTTATTATAGATTTCCGTTTACACCTTGCTTTTGAATATTGATGCACCTTTCTGTTTTCCAATAAACCTGATCTTTACAAAAGAGAAAAAAAGAAAAAAAGAAAAAAAAAAAGAAGACATGTAGCATTGAATTATACACTGCCTTAAGTTGACTGTTGTTCTTATTATATATGTATTTGTGTTAAGTTTGCACAATCTGGAAAAATTTAACTTCTCTGGTCAGTAATGACAAAGTTAAGAAAGGATTTGAGGACTGGAAAGATTCTGTATTCAGAGCCACATATGTTAAATATGAAGCAATTATGTGAAAAATGACAATGCAAACATGATTATTCAATTCATTGCCTATTGACAGGTATGAAACTTCACTCAATTGCTTCACATGGTGATAATTCTACACACTTCTACAAAAGCAAAATTCAAAGCTGTGCCTTTGAACTTATTCTGTACTGTGTATGTGTGGAAAAATGTATTGTATTTTGGGGAGAATTTTCGTAGACATTTTCTGTCAGATTTGTAGCTATTTGTGAGTTTTTGTTAGATTTTATTAACATAGCTTTTTCTTCTGTATTATAAAATGCACCAAGTAATTATGGTGGACCTATTACCCTATGGGTAAGAAATAAATAAATGGAAATACAACATCAGGCATTTTAGTAATTGTTTTGTTAATAAAATCCTTGGCAGCACCCACTGTGATAATAACACTATCTATGCTGAAAATGGACATAAGTGTTATTTGTACAGCTGTGCAAGGCATGTAAGGGGTTTTCACAGTCAAAGTTCATGCAATTAAATTTATACCATTGAAATCCACTTTAATCCAGTGGCTTCCACGAGCTGATAACTCTTCAAAAGGTCGCAAAGGTGACAGTGTGAGTCTTCATCTAGCAGAGAACCTAAGAGCTTGTACAACCCGGTAAGTGAGCGCTGCTGCCCGTGGGCCTGCAGCCGCAAGCAGCTCAAGGCTGTTGGTCCTGGCTTGATCCCTGAGTGTTGGTGGGTTGTAATCCTGCTCCTGCAGCTCCTCCGAGCCCTTGTATTCACCGAGGCAGGTCAGATGTGCTGTCTTCTTGAAGTACCTTCTAACAAAGAAGTTTCTTACAGTACTGGAAATGGAAAGGTCGTTTTCCTATAGGTGAATATGTAAAGTGGCAGCATTCCCAGGCCTGGTATATTTAACTGCTGCGTAAGCCAGAGGGAGTTTGGAGGTCTGAAGTTACTGCAAGAAAGAGGTGGAAATTCGCCAGGACTGAGGGAGGAGGTGTGTTCGAGGGCACGTCTGACGGGTGTTCAGGCTCCAAAGCACTGAGCCAAGGTGCCCATCGGGTTCTCAGAAACATGGCAAGAGCCCATCTCCATCGTCAGGTGCCTGGTGACGATCCTGTTCCGTGGGTTGCTGTGACAGCCCCTCTGAAATGTTACCCAAGGCAGCTCGCGTTGTTGTGACAGCGCACAGTCACTCTGCACTCCTGGTAAGGGATGGCAGCACAGTGGAGAAGAAGCTCAGTTTACCCCATCTGTTTTATGCCCACTCAAGTTACCTGCAGGCAAAACAGCCCACATGGAAGAACGTAAGGCAGCTGGAAGGCAGTTTTACCAGTAGCCAGCCTTTAGCAGCTAGACATGGCATGTGCTTGAGATCAAGGGCCTGCTTTGCATTTTGTTATTGAAGATACTTAAAGCATTTTTGCTGACCCATTAAATATGAGCAAACATAGGAAGTGCTGCCTCATCACTGTCTGATGAAATGCATGCGGGAAAGGCAAAGTCACTACAGTAGAAAAATCCACTCTCTCTTCCCTAAGGAATTCCAAATCTCTACCTTGCAGTCCCTGCACCAAGAGCCCACTCCTGAACCCCTCTGCTCATTTACTGTTGCTGGAAGAAGATACTTAAAGCATTTTTGCTGACCCATTAAATATGAGCAAACATAGGAAGTGCTGCCTCATCACTGTCTGATGAAATGCATGCGATTCTATGAAAGTCACTACAGTAGAAAAATCCACTCTCTCTTCCCTAAGGAATTCCAAATCTCTACTTTGCAGTACCTGCACCAAGAGCCCACTCCTGAACCCCTCTGCTCATTTACTGTTGCTGGAACATTGATTAATCTCTGCTTAGAGATGGAGAAGGCCACTGCTCACTGTGACCTACCACGGCCTCTCCAGGAGCAGACTCATCCCTGAGATGTTTGGTAAGCAACTCAGAGATGGGGCTTTGGAAGAGTCAGAATCCCCACATCCTTGAAGAGACTTCCGAAGCACATTCCTAGAGCCTTGAGGAACCCAGGGAGACTCTTCAGGAGAACTGCAGCTAGTCCGTGTGTGCAAAGTGCTCAGAGGGGGAATTTTGACCAACAGCACCGCAAGGCTCTGCACTCCCGCAAAAGACCTGTAGGACTGTTAATGTCATCGTTAGTCAGATAGGGCTTGAACTTTGAAAGTCTTTAGCAGAGGAACCCCCATGATCTTTTTAAAATTTATTTATAAACTCATGTTGATGCCACAGGAGACCAAACATGCCCTTCCATCTGCCTTTGGACTGCTTCCTGATGAGGGCTTTGCAATTCAAACTGGACGCTCACACGGAGCAATGTACAGCTTACTGACACGGCTCTGTGGGGTCAGCATCGCCGTCCGCACCGGCAGCATCGCAGCAGAAACCAGCCCCCCACTCCCCCCCAGCCGCTGCGGGCCAGACCCCGCCGTATTAATACGGACGGCCACGGGGCTCGCGGGGCTTCGCCGGGCTCTGCAGCGCAGCTGCTCGTGAGGGGCTCATCTTGCTGCTTTGTACACAAGGGCGACAACCTCCGGGCACAACGGCTGCTTCTGGGCAGGAGGCTCTAGAACCACCAAGGGGCACTGCCAGAGCGCGGGGAACGGTGATTACGCCTCTCCCCTGGCCCTGCTGACTGAAGGTGGTGTTACTTGCTAGCCATGTATGTAAGGATATATAAAGTAAATACGTGACTATGCAAATCTCTCTCAAGAAGCTTTCATACCACAGCCTAAAATAACAGATTTTTATTCTTTATTTGTTCCTCTTTTTTTCCTTCTCATTCTTTCTCTTCTCACTACCAATAAACATTTTCTTGAATGTGATTTTTTTGTCATGCACTGAAACATGTAACAAAAGAGACCTGCACATATATATATGTACACACATGTGCTTATATGCATAATATAAATGTATACACACATGCCTATACATATGTTATGTATGGATATAAAAACCCAGTACAATTCTTCAGGATTTTTCATTACCAGGTAGAAAAAAAGGCTCAGCGGGGGCAGAGCAGTGAGAACTCCATTCACCAGCGCGAATCCTGGTTTTGTCAGGCTACCTCTTGCTGCTAAGGTCACTACCCTTTGACAGAAATGGCCTCTGACCTCCCCAGCCCCACAATTCTGCTGTGGCTGACCCCGAAGCCCATGAAATTCAGGGGCAGACGTCGCTTTGGAAGGCTCTCAGAAAGCTGACTAACATGGGAAGGGCGCCCAGCTGAAAGGGTCTGGCAGCTCTTTGGGAGAGGATGCCATTTATTCTGCCCCCCTCTTCCAATGAAACCCTAATCCTTCATACGCTGCTCAAAGTGGAAGCTGAAATGCACTGACAGTGAATTACAACGTGCTGTTAAAGGGCCAGTGAGGTTTTCCAGTCCTTAAAAATAAAATTAAAAAAAAAATGATAAAGCGAAAGTGAAAAAAAAAGGCGTTTTGGTGTGCTCTAAAGTGAAGTAAATCTAAGCCAGCGAATACTTTATTATAAGGTTATAAATCAAACAAACAGCAGCCGTTTAATTTTACTGGGTTTCTTTCACAGGCTGCATCACGGCACACAGGGACCTGACCGCTGCGCAGCTCAGGGGCTGCTTTGGGGGCTCCTCCG